>CM054117.1:61710466-62310466 GCA_028673005.1 Tanypteryx hageni
CAATGTAAAAGTAGGCCTAAGAGATGTCTTGGGAGATTAAGTACGAAAAACGCGATAAAACAGCGTTGCCAGGTGACGGTTGCCAACGAACGATAGCTCCCATGGGGAGAGCGGCGCTTTTGGAAGCTCTTTTGAGCGGAAAAAACTCCTGCGAAGGGAAAGAGATGAGGACAGTGAGAGGAAAATAGAGGAAGGGATGAAGATAGGATGAAACACGCCAACAAGAAAGGGAAATACGTGGAAAGAAATGTGGTAAAAGAGTGAAGAAAAGGAGAGGGTGAGAGAGAGAGAGGGGCAAGACGTGGAGAAAGGAAAATAGAGAGAAGGAAAAGCGAAAAATAGAATAAATGAACTATAGCCAAAGGACTAGAATAAAAGCAAAAAAGAAAGGAGAAAGCGAAAGGTAGTAATTACAAGACAGTCAGAAAGGTGAAAAAAAAATAATTTTGAGAAATGTACAGAGAAATTCAAAGACAAATGTATGGAAAAATTAGGAGAGAAATAAAGTGGGAAAGATAAGAAAAAGAAAAAGAATTTTATTGGTGACGTTGAGGATAACTATCCCTCTCCTCCACATAACCAATGGTAGAGCGAAATGTATGTAGAAATGTGCAGAAAATATTTTAGAGAAATGTAGTTTAATGCACAGTGAAAGGCAAAGAGAAATGTAATAAGAAATGTAGGGAGAAATGTAGAAAGAAAGGTAGGAAGAACGTAGAGAAAAACAGAGAAAGAAAAGAGATAAAGATAAATAAAAGAAAGAATGAGCGAAAGATTGAAAAATACGCCCCACACGAATTTCTGTTTTTACATTAATTCTCCAAGAGAACTTTAATCATTTCAACAGTCTTACGTCGCATGAGTGCGTGTAAAAACTTTTCGCTCCTTTCTCTGCGCAAGAACGCGTAGGAGAGAGAGAAAGCACTCCTACGGTTTCGAAGACGTAAAAAAGCACGCCTCCTCCAGAGAAAGTCAGAGAGATATAAGGAGACTATTAATTTGCCTATATCTGGAGCTAACACAGAATGTTCCCGTTGTGTTCTTTTTTTACCTCACCTGCAAAGATGAAAGGTCTTATACCTAACCTGCTTCGCTAGACCTTTCCAAAATTCCTCTTTCGTGAAAACAGAAATACCTCTCTTCGACTCGGGATTAATTTATCTGATTGCCGGCGAAATTTTCCGAATATCGACGGAATTGCAGCGAGGGAAACGCCTCCACTGGTTCTATCCAAGAAGAATATTCCCTCTGTAAAATGCTACAGCAACTGAACTTCGCGGTGATAATTGTATTAAAAAATCAACTAGTGAACCGTTGTAGGTTTTTCTCAAATTCCAATTCTTTTAGTGGCGCGATAAAAAATGTAGAGAGGAGTTGTTAGTAAAATTTTCGATCAAATTTTTTAATACAATACTTTTCAATGGCTTGGCAGTATTTTAGCATGATAATCGAGAAAACGAAGAAGAAAATTTTTATGATTTTTAAGATCAGGTGGTCTATTTAGTCATTAATTCCATCCACTTAAATGAATATTTATATGTTACGTGGCTAAAGACCGGAGTTGAATAAAATAAACATTTCTGACGGGATAGTAAACAGCACTGGACAGAAATTTACTATAAGCATCATGAAATAAAGCGAACCTAAGATCCTATGCAGACAGGCTTTATTCCATTAATTTCTAACTGGGCATTCTCACCGTCTGAAAGGGAGTTTTTGTCGATGTAAACTCTTGGAGGACATCCGCTGGGGATGACTGTTACTAGCAAGACTAGCTCGGCCCAACTAAGAAGAAATCCACGTGCAGAAACGGGAGAATCGATCTGCTTCGGTAGTTCAGTGGTAAAATACGCACCCGGGGAATGCAGAACCCGGGTTCGATTCCCGGTCATAGCGGATTTTTTTTCTCGCTTCATATATATAAGCATAATCATCATCCATGGCAGAACGGCCCGAAATTGTGTCTTCATCTCCTCATAGGAGGTTCCTAGGCATCTTGTCTCATGCCAATCACATTCCAGGTGGATTAACACCGCACACAGAATGGAGAGGTGGGTGCTGATATTAGCCTACTCTTTCGAAACGCTATCCAACTGGATAATGAAAGCATTGATCCCTAAATTAGATACATGCGAGGTTACACAACTACATATATGTATACACAGTGGAACCTCTTTAATCCGGAATTCTGTGGTACCTGGTTCGGAATAGTTCCGGAATGTTGACTGATCCGGAAAAACACCCTCGAAGAGAAAATATGGCATTTCGATTTTTCCGTTACCTGTGTTCTTACAGCTTAAGAAAGAATTTTTTAAATGTTAAAAACGTTCGTAAAACGTAAAAACTGCTCGTTATATATTACATTCTGATTGGATAAACCGCACTGTTTCACTGCAAAACTTCATACTTAGACAACCATTTTTTATTAATCCACCTTCTCATGCTTAATTATCTCATGCATAATTATCTCATATCCTTGTTTAAAGAAAAATTTATGGCTTAGGTAGTTTTTAAGGAACCTATGCCGTACCAGCGTCTCTCACAAGTGCCGCATTGTGCTTTACACAATTTATATAAACATTTCATTTTTCTACAATTAAAATAAAAGTGGAATTGAAAACGATGCTCATGAAATTTCATTACGGCTAACAACTCTATATCGTACTCGTTTGTGAGTAAAAGATAGGGCTTAATTTTACTGAATATACATTTATTGCGCGCCAAAAATTAAGTGGTGCATCGACGCTCTGCCACAGGAAAAACGGCGCACGACAGGTAAAGGGTTGAGCACCATTGGTGTACAGTAACAATATAGTCATTATATACTAAACACCCATGGTTCGGAATGTCTCCGATCCCGAGCTTTCCGGATAAGAGAGGCTCAACTGTATGACTTTGTGTATGAGTGTGCGTGTGTGTGAGCGCGCGCGTGAGTGTGCGTGTATCTTCAATAGAAATGTATTCCACGAAACCCAAAATAAAAAGTACATCAAGTGAGCCAAACGGAAAAAATGCTTCCCTCCTCTCTCTCTTCTTTTCACGGTATCGCATATCATCGAAGTCAAACGTATTTCACATTTGAAAAGAATGACATCTTTCACTTCCTCGATTTGTAACCATTTATAATAAATCTGAGTCAGGTATTTTTCCTTTATGTTGTCTTCCCTTTTTCTTTCCTCAAAATGGAATTTTTCGAGTCGGTTTCACAGCAGAAGTGTGAATGGCTCGATGAGATATACCAAGAACAGGACAGAAATATTTTATAGGAATTTAATTGCGCGGGGCAGGAGGTCGTTTTTTTTAACGATGGTGTAAAGATAAAAATCCCACGTCGGTTTCTATCTCTTAAATAAAAAAGTAAAAACTAAAATGTATATACGTGCTTTAAAATAAAAAGGGAAATAACAGTTGTCACTGCAGTCAAGCCTTAATAGAAATGTTTCAAAGTAATGAGGAGAGGAAGATATGGTGGTTAAAATTTTCCGGATAAAACCTTCATACATTTCTTACCGAAATTTCCGAAAATATTGGAAATGAAAGCGAAACCCACATATTATTGAAGCGAGCCGTGAATTTATGAAGGAATTAGTGACGCGAATCGAGAGAGAAGAAAATATTCAAGCGAAAATGGGCGCACAAAACAAATGCATTGGTGGGAATTAAAAAAAAATAGAAAGATGTGAAAGAAATTTTGAAAATTTTTTTGATCGTGTAAACTATACCAAAGCTTAAAAATTCTTTATTTTGTAATTTATGGTTTTTTCGGCAAGGGAGTGACGGAGGAGTGGCTTATCTGCGTAGATAGCCTGGGTTCGAATCCTGGGGGATTTCGTTTTTTTTCAGCCAGGGCTTGCCCCTCCTTCGACTTGCGTGTTATGAGGAAAACACGCAAGAACAGCACTCCGTCCTTCAGAAGGGACGTTAAGCAGCTGGCTCCCTTGGTGCTCTTTTGTAAGAGTCGAATAATGCCGGCACTGGGTTTAACCTCCTCCCTTCTGTGTGAATGTGTGTGTGAGTTAAGAATTCATTCCACATGTAGGGAGGTTGTGCAATGGGGTAAGTACCCCTTCCCTTAAAAATTCATTGCACTAAAAATATTCAATGGGTACTTGAAAGGCAACTAGCTTAATCCGTGGAGTGAATAAAATGATGATAATGAATTTGGCGATGTGAATGTCCAAAAAATGTGTACCCAGCAATTACGTTGACGTTTAGCACTCCCTCAGTAAAATTCACACGCAGTTGCTGAGAGATAGTATTACCAACGGCTGATAAGACCCGAGGGTTCATAATGCGAATAAAAAAATCGCCTTTTCCGGAATTTCACCCAATGAGAAATAGTTACTGAGGAAGCGTCTATATCAGGGATGTCTATAACGTCAATCGCGAACGACCGGCCGATCGCCGAGGCATTTTTGGCCGATCTCAAGCGAAGTAATAAATAATTTGTTAACAATCTAAAAATAAAAAAGTACTATATGAAATTTCTGTAAAGAAATATTTAATATATATATATATATATATATATATATATATATATATATATATATATATATTAAAAATGAAAGCCTTCCATTGCAAAAACTATTAATATAGATTCCTAGCCTCCAGGGGATGTGCCAAAAAATTGATATTTTGTACAAATTACTAAGGTATGGCCATTAAAAATATCAATTTGATTTTTTGTTTAATTAACATTTATCAAAAGTTCTTATAGTGTATATCATTTATTTTTTAAATTTGTGGAAAAAATAGATCTCGGCTGGGTAACCATAAGAAAAGTAGATCTTATACGTATACATGTTTTCGCTCTGTCGGAACGTCGGTGTAATAAGTTAAATTAAAATAACAAATAAACGGTAAGAGACGGTAGACTGAAATTTTCAGGGTGTATGTGGTCTACGATGCTGTCTATTACGCTATCAAAGAAACGTTTTGGAGGTATAGGTTGGTGGCAGGGGGTGCCTTCAAAGATTTCAATTTAAGATTCTGAGCAAATTGTTATAGATATAAAGTTAATATTTTTAATTAATCATTGGATACATTATTTTATGTCAAATAATTACATTACTAAATTTATAAAAAAAATTCTGTTTACCATTCTAAATAAATAAACTTCAACAAATATATTATTGCGTCAGCAAATGAGGCTCCATTTTTTATTTCCCCTTTTCTAGGAATTGTTTAAGATGGCGCCTCCTTGTCGTCCGCTTTCTTGACGTGACAGCAAGAGTTGGGAAAGATTTCCACGCGACCGCCGTCTCTTCCGTGGAACGCGATATTTCAGCGCCAGCCGATAAGAAGCAAAATGCAAAAATGTAATACGGACTAGTATTACCTAAGCGGAAGCCGCCTTAGAAAGAAAGGAATTCGTGTTAATGAGTGAAATAAACTGAGAGCTGAGGAAGGAACGACATGGTATTTGTAGAGTAACACCTTGTAATAGGAGAGGAAACACCCACGCCCGGTAAAATCATAAACAATACTTGAAAAGCTTCGGAATGTAAACATGATGAAGGAGTGCACGTATAGAGAAAGTATGAAGAATGATAGGAGAGAATGGGTCGATCATTGAAATTATCAGACGACGGAAGACAAACTGAATCGGAGAGAAGAGACTTCATAATTAAAGTTATGAATGAAGGAAAACTTGAAAGAAAAAGAAAAAAGGTTTCAGTTGATAAGACGATTCAAAAAGAAAGAGATCGAGAATTGAATAAGGTTGCGGAGAATAGGAGAATGGGAAGAACACGGTTTAACATTAAATAACGAACCCGTCTGGGAACAGTTTACTAATGACGATGATGGTTATGAAAGAAGGAAGGAATGGAGTAGAGATGATCAAGAGTACTTTTGCATTTTATGTCCTGACGGGAGTAAAGAGTTTCACTACTTCAGAAGCATATAAAACTTGATAGATGGCTAAAGAACTGACGAGAGCTGGATATCTCATAAATTTGTAGTGTTATCAACTGTCACTTGAAAGCACCAATACCAGTTACTACTTATTTACTTGATGAGGCTGTGAAAGGTATTTAAGACTTCCTCTTTTTAAAGAAGCTTGAACCATTTGGAAGAAACTAATGTACATATTTATCTTTTAAACATTTTGAGGACTAAAACATGCAATATTTTTATAACTCTAACTTAAGGATACGTTTGTTGAAACGAATTCATAAAATATTTTTACGACATATCTGGAAACGACAGAGGAACTCAATAAATTTTGTTATACAATCATCAGAAAAAGTTTGTTAAATTTTTAGCACAGTAAACCTACTTTAAGCATACAAACAACAATATATATAAATAAAGGAGTTAGCAGTAACGCATTGGAAACCCATTTTTGTAATCAAATAAGAAAGAAAAAAAAGATTTTTCTATAAAGATCCACGACGATGCGATAGGTCGAAGCCGTTAGCTTCTAAAATAACATTAGTGGTTCCCAGTGGAAAAGTATTTTCTTGATTTCTTATTTTATCAAAAACCGAAAAAATATGAAAAAAATGTATAAAGACGCTTGTTAAGAGGATCAAAAACTTGAATTTGGAGACGAGGGACTTCTAGGAAAAAGGCGGAAAACGGCATAATAGATGAAAGGAAAGCGAGAGGGACGGAACAGGCAATGGACCATTAAAATAGAACAGTAACAAACGATATACACTCATCTTTCGCATACATGCGCTCCTAGAAAACACCGTGTAAATCAAAACCGTGCAAAGTGGGGTAGGTTTTAGCATAGGAGCACATGAGGTTACATTTCAGGACCGGCTTGAGCTAAACATGCAACAATTTAGTTAGGATACATTCAGCATTGTTTCCTTTGTCCTTTCTCATAAATATTGAGCCAAACTTAAAAATGTTATGATTTTTTAAATGGTTGGTGACGATTTCAAAATCGTGCTAATTCGAAAGCGAGCAAATCGAAACCGTGCTATTCGAGGAATAATAATAATAATTCGACTTTATTTTAGGGCGATATTTATACCATTTACTTCATTCTTAAATATAAACCAGTATGATGAACATAAACATCCATGCCCTCGGTGGGATTGGAACCAGCGACCTTAGTATCCGTCGGCAGATACTCGAACCACCTGTCTACCAAGACCGGCAAGGGATGGATGTAAACTAAATACGTAATGAAACATAAATACGCTACAAAAAAGTATAATAATCCACTTCTATCTCTAAAAAAATAGATCCGAATGAAAACGCTTTTGTACGACGCAGTTCCGCTCATTGGACTCGTCCAACGTTAAAAGACAATACAAATTAAATTAAAGGGTTGATTGTATGGAGATTATCAGAAAATAAAATTGATGCAACCAGTCGTGCAAGAACTATCTCATAACCGCACTAATCTGGTCCATACAATGATTTTGCTGGTTTAATTGCTACGTACGTATTTATGCTCTGTTTGACTAGTTACAAAAAGATTTTTACAGATTTTGGCGATGGGAGCATCGCGTAAAAGTTCGTATAATGTCACTGGGCGATATATTCTTATTTTTTGAAAAGTATAGCTTATGTATTATTGCCTATAACATTTAAATCTGTAACTGGAGGATTTTTAATAAAAATCCATGCAGCCTTTTTTGAGTAAATCGACATTTTGTGAAAACCTTCCGTTGTGGCACGATGAGGTTCGTTTCATCAGGATTTATATTCTGGAGTGTACCCAATACACATGCATTATTTTCTGTTCAAACGTATGGCCCCAGAAGCGCACAAAGACGACAGACTTTAGACAGACGGTATAGTAACAAACACCTTTTCTGACTATGCGGCACCTAACACGTCATCAATATTTCAAAATGTAATTTTTCAATATTGCAATGATTTCTCCACATGCTCCCCATATGATGAAGTAAAAAATGAGGCGTTAAAGGAAAAAAAGGAATCGAACGATAGAGAGAGGCGGCGAACATTGAACGAACCCGAAAAAAATTTATTCCGGCAAGAGTGCAAAAATTGAAATCAAAGGATGAGAGAAAAACGTCGAAAAACGACAAGGATTATACAAAGAAAAGACGAAGAGGAGGGAGAGAAAATGAGGAAGGAGCAATTAATGTCCTAAGAGTAGAGACGGAAAAGAAGAAAGGTATGAATCAGAGACGGAGAAAAATAAAAAATGAAAGAAGAAAGTTTCGCGGAATGAAGAAGGGGAAATAAAAAGGGCACTGAAATGGCAGAGGGTTGTGTTTGGACTGGGAAAGGGGATTCAGGATTAAGGCCCTTCTCCTGTACATAAGGGGTTTTTCCGTGGCCCCTCTCTGACTCATTCTCCTCCCTCCCCATCAACCTCACCCTCTCCTCCTCCCCCTCCCTCATCTTCTCTCTCCCCTTCGTCCACACCCGACGAAACATCTCTTGTAAAAGGATTTCGGTTTTGTGAGAAGACCCCTGAGACGATTGTTTGAGGACCGGGGGACGCAGCTCCGCGCACGAACGCACCCAAATACCGGCGCGCACAGCGATAAGTTGAAGGGAATGGAATCTTAGGGCGTCTGAGTGTTGGAGAGAAGATGCTAAGGAAGGGGGAAGGAAAAAGTGTCCAAGCCTATAGAACAAAGAGGGAGATTTGTTTCCTCAATTGATCGAGAGGTGATAGTTGGGATAAAGGCATAATACATATAAAATACAGCCATCGAGGCAGAAAAAGACTCGGGAGAAATATTCATTACTTAAACAGTCGGGTAGAGCAGAATTTTTCAACCGCTGCGAAATTTTGAGAAATATTTGGATTGGTTAAAATATCTAAGAACTATCGCAAAGATATAGCAAACGCTTGATATTTTACAAAAATCAAACGCTATAAACAACTGATGCATTTTAAACTAAATATCTTTGTTTCTCAAATATCTTATAAATATTTTAGTGTGTATGTATGTTCTTTACACGTTTTTATACCGTTGAAGCTATGGAATTCAAAAGTTTCATGAGCCATCCTATGGATCAAAGCAAGAACTTGGTCTATATTTGCAGACCGTGAGGTCTCTTATACCCCATGGGTCAACGAAATACTATTTCCATAAGAATGCATGGGAAGCCTCAAAATGCCATGCAGCCCTTCACTGATGTAGATATAAATATACCTAAATATTAACTAACGGTCATGTAAAATGGCTTGTTTTACGCATTAAAGACTGAATATTTTAATTCTGTTCATGTTTTGTCGTATTACATGTTAAATCGCTCGAAATTATCCTTTTAGCGCAAAATTTATTAACATTTTCCAGGCGACAACAAAGCTAAATTTCTTAATTGTTGTCCTCTTCAAAGGGAGATACCCACATAAAGATTAATGCAAGAAAAATTCATGCTGTTGCGTGCTGTAGAGGTAGAATAGCAAACGCCAAGATAAAGACTACAAATGGATTCATGCCTAAATATAGTTTATGAATACTTTTAAAACGAGTCAAATGATTTTTAAGGAATATTAGAACATTTCGCCATTGACATTGAAAGATTATCGCAACATAAATCGATGCATTTACTTACATTTGTTCGGTAACCAAGATGCTGTTTATTGTTTACGTTTTGGCTAATATACTGACATAATCCACATAATTTTACTGCTGCTTTAAAGGCTTCGGTGCATCTATCCATGTGAATATTAAGTAAGACGTTAACGCGTAATTATATAAATGGTAAAACTTTAAAATACAATACAAAATAGTAAATGTTAATGTAAACATCGCATGCGTAATTAAGGAATGGGAACATTTGATAAACTTGGAGTACCCGACAGCAAAAGTAAGTCAATTTCAGAATTTATTGTATTAGTTTTATTGTAATATGACATCAAAAGTGATATATCAATAAAAATAATAAAAATAGTTTGCTGCTTAAAAGAAAACTTTCCCGAGCGAAGCCGGGCGTTTCAGCTAGTTATTAATAATAATAATAATGTAAGCAAGCTGTTGTATGCCTAGTTCAAGCCGACCCTTAGACATAACCCCAACCTCATGTTCTCCTATGTTCTAAACTACCCTACCATGCACGATTTCGCCTTTCCAGGAGCGCATTTACCGCGCAAAGCGAGGGATGGGTGTATCGATATTTAGAAACCTTGCCTTTAAAAAAGAGGAAATAAGGACACAGACAAGTGCGGTCAAGGCGGCATAATTGGAGGGAAAATTTTCTCACAAGACCAAAGACTTGAAGACGTCATTTTTGAACTCTTAAACCAAAGCGGTTGACTGCGCGATAAAACACTACACTGGGAATTAAAACGACTACCTAAAACTAGCTAAATTCAACCCGCCTAGTTATATCCCATTGAGGAAAAATCGCAATATGTCATTTCCGGCAATTAAAGAAGCGTAATATTAAATTTTACAAAAGTGTAAGGGGAGAAAAACGTGACATTATAAAAGTAAATGGAGTGAACGTGTCCACGGAAATCCATCTCATTTTGTTCCCAAATCGGCTCTGACTTTAATTTATCCATCCGCAACGCATCTCCATCAAATATACTTCACGGAATTCAATCTTCCAGACGTGACAAGCTCAATTATAGAAGATGAGATTCAGAAAATCTCTGCGTTTTATCAAGCCCTTCCAATTTTATTCCCTCGAAGTTGTATAAATGTATATCAAAGAATTTTTTTTTCAAAATTTGGTAATTTGTGCGAGTAGTTTACAACTCAGATAGCTCTGATAAATAAATATGAAAGAGCCGGATGTTTTATTTTACGAGTAAAAAAGAAACCAGCGTTTCTTCGGGAAATCCTAGAAATTTTACATCTTTTTGCCCCTCGGCGCAATGGCAAATGAAAATTTCCAAAACTTAAGCAATTTGAGCGGAGCAAAACTTCTCTAAGACGGCCACTCCAAGGTCCGCGAAAAACGGCCGCTACGAGTGGTCACCGCTTGAAAGGGTTTCGAAGGATGGGTTTTATGCTAATGGGAAGCACTTCGGTTACAGAAAATATTCACGGTCCAGAGGAGTGGAAGGTTTTACCAAAATTATTTCCTCCGATATATCACAGAAGGTTATTTTTCCACGACATTGGAGAAAGGAAAAATTTGTTTCACGAACCGAGACTAAAATAGTATTAATTTTTTCAGTCACCATATTCATTTTTACGGGCATTCAACTACATTGCTTTGGTAAATTTTGACGAGTATTATAGAAAGAGCAGTGGATAGGAAAAATACGTTAGAAAGTGTATGGCCCAAAACTTTGGAAGAGGAATCACTAAAATGTTCAGAATTAAGATGCGACCGTAAAATAAAAAATAAAACATTTATTCCATAATGAAATTCGCTATTTAAAGGATTCACCAATTCTTAGGCGAGGACCGTATCCGGAGACTATAGGAGTTTAAACGCATGAAGACGAATTAACCGTGAAGCGACGGAGAAAGAGAGACGCGAGAGAGAATAGGAGAAACGGAAGAGGAATTAATCCAAACCCTTCCCTATCCAATGAAACGTTGAATAGGGTGGCAAAAGCATACCGTGCCGAGGAGAGGAGAGAAGAAAAAAGTGAGGACCCAAAAAAATTAGTGCGACCGTTTCGCCGCTCATGACATGGTGGAGCTCATGCCGGCCCCTCTCTCTCTCTCTCTCTCGGTATTCTTTGTCCTCGACAATGAAAACTTCTCCCCTCTCCCCCCGTAGTCCGCCCTATCCATTTCTCTCCCTTCTCCTCCCCCTATCTTCCTTCCCGCCCTATCTTTCTCCCATTCCATTATATTCAACCCCGACCCTTTTCGCCCCTCCCCCTTACTCCTCCCCTCTCTCTCTCGCCCACCGCAACTTAAGCCGTCACGGAACAAAAGAGAGGGAGTTGAAATACAGGTTTTAATGAACGTTTCTTTTTGAAATTATAAGTCCAATAAGAGACACCAATACCGGTTAGCATTCAGCCTACGGGTTATTTTTTTCCATCCCTGGAAATTTATGTATAGGGCGTTTGTTATTTTTCTCTAGAGAGAAAGGTAGTATCAACGTTAGATGAAATTGTGCTGACATATTAGGGTATTTAAAAGTTTTCTTTTGGGAGAGAGAGAAATGCTAAAATTTGCTATGGAAAATTTTTGGACCTAATATTTTAATAACCCAGTTGTACTAATCTCCCGAATAGCACGGTTTCGCTATGCACTGTTTCGTTTTTAAGGGCTTTTTTTGGGAGAGCCCTCGAATAGCATTTCGCTTTAGCGCTGTTTCGGTTCTGTTATCCGAGGATTAAAAAGGCATTAAAAGCCTTAGTTCGACTCAGAGGTTACAAGAAAGGATAAAGAAAGCGATGCTGAATAATTTGTAAAGAAACTGTTACAAATTGTGCTCAAGACGCCCAAATTTACCCTCATGTACCCCTATGAGAAGGCCTACCCAAATTTGCACGATTTCGCTTTACACGGTCCTTTTCAGGAACACGTCTGCAAAGGAATGGGTTTGAATAATTTACTTTTCAATTTTCATTTTGTCAATTTCAAATTTGATACGTTGGGCAAAAATTAAAACAACGAAGAAAATATTTAAGTTAAAAAAGCTCGTGATGCGCTGAAATTCAGTTCCAAAAATATAAATATTTTGGTTAATATCAATAAAAGGGCAACACAGATCACGCAGGATTTATTTAGAGAGCGAATTCGAATAACATCGTCAAAATGTCACGAAGAAGTCACGGTTAAATGAATTTCCCTTTTCATAAAATCTGAAAATCTGAAATTTTGTTTTTTTCGAGTGTTAAACGAACTTTTGGGCTTATCGTAACTGATTTGAATGACCTCCTCGAGGAAAATAAACTTAATTTTTTTTCGCCGTTGCGCTATTCCGAGCTGGTGTGCATAAATTCTAGCCTTTTGAAAATACGGCTTATAAACGTCCTGCACTGATTCCCTTTTATTAAGGGGACAAACCGAATGCTGCATGTATTAGATCCGTGCGCTTTTGAGGGCGTTAAAAGCTTCAGTATTTTCATTTTAATAGTAGAAAAGTTCTTGTTTTTGCACTGTTATATAATGGATATCGACAAGATTATACGATGCGTGAAAGATCTAAGCGCCGAATTATGATGGCATAATATTTGTTCGACCGAATGAAAATACTTTGTAAAGGATGCCGACGGCAAACATTCGTTGATTTTCTGGTCAGAGAAATATAAATTTGGTCTTTAAAAAAGAATGAATAATATTCTTCGTATAACTGTTTACTAACCCATATTTGTGTGGTTGTTGCTCATCTGCAGAATAATTTTGAAGATGCTTCAAAACCTCTCTACGATATTTATAATAACTAAAATGTATTATATATATATATATAATTATATATATATATATATATATATATATATATATATATATATATATATATATATATATATATATATATATATATAACAGCTTACGGAAAAGGAAAGGTAAAATCTACGTTTGTGATGTTTCTGTGTTTTAGTGTTCTTTTACGTGTGTCGCTTCGACATCCCCGGGGCCTCGCCAATCTGAAGTCGTCTGATTGGTGAGTGCTCACTGGGTTTCCTCATCCCAACACCTTGTTGACATCCATTTATATATATATATATATATATATATATATATATATATATATATATATATAGCTATGAGTGCATTTTCTCATACGATTAGAAAGTTGTTGAACATATTCTCATCAAAATAATCTCAAAATGCCTATTTGGATTGAGAAATATACGTAGTTCTTAAATCCATGTATTCCAGAACTTGGTTTTGTCCTTTCTGGCTTTATTCGCAGTTTTTTACAAATGAATTGAGAAAGATCGTAAAACTATTGAAAATAAGACACGATAAAGTTCTGAAGAAAAAGTGTAGTTTATTTAATAAACGAGGAAAGGGCTTAAGTAATGATTTGCAGGTGAGGAAAAAAACAGGGTCGCAAAAGTTAGAAGGAATATTTTTCGCATGTTTCCATAAAGTCTCGTTTAATTTTACCCTTAAAATTAACTGCGTAATTCATCGTCCTAATGAAATTCTAAAGCTCAATAAATTAACAAGACGATCATTGGGGGTGTACAAAGACTAAAACGCGCACAAGTATCTTATTTCCTGATCCGAAACCGCACCAGTGAACGTCAAAAGCAAGCACGGATTCATCTTTGCGGAAAAATAGATCTCTCTACTAAAATTCCCCACATTTACATTCATTTCGAAATTTGAGCCAAAATTCGAGTTACGAACGCTCTAGCTTTGATAGGATGCCATCACATTATAAAACATTTAATGCGCTTTCACCATTGAGCAGAGTTTCCCAACCTTTTCAATGTGGCGAGCACCAAGTTATTTTTTTTTAATATCAAGCGAGCGCCAATATGCTTTCGCAAAAAAAATGGGAGTGGTTATAAATAAAACCAAACCAACGTCAAAGTTATCGATGGTGTTCTTTAATACGCTTGGAAAGAAAACAAGCGAAAAAATCAAATTACTGATTCGATGAAATATGGCTATTAGCACCGCAGAAGACTGCAGTAAGATGGCCAAAGAGCACAGTGATGCTCGAGAGCACCAGGTTGGGAACCCCTGCCATAAGGTATAAACTAGCGAAGGGTTATCATCATCATAGGTAGTCTGTCCGTAGACAGGTCCGTGATTATTCACGGTTAAACCTGGTTCTCCATATACTCCTATTTTCCGCTGTCCTCTTTATATCTTGATAACTCTCTTTCCCTTTCAACTCGTCTATCAACTGAAACCTTTTCCTACATCTCTCCATTTTTCCATCTAGTTTTCCTTCTAACACGTCTTTAATCATACTCTCTCTCTTCAGGTAATATCCAACCCAATTTTCCTTCTTCTTTCTAATAGTCTGTATAATCATTAGCTTCTCTCCTACTCTTCGTGGGACTTCATCGTTTTTCATCCTATCTGCCCATTTTATCTTCAGAATTCTCCTCTAGGTCCACATTTCAAAGCTTTAGGGCTTATATGATGATATAATTTCATGATATTGTCTCGTCAAAATTATAAGCGATACTTAGAGAGGGAATATTGCTCCACGTTTGATTTAAAGTCAGCAATGAAAGCCTTTAGTGAATAGGAAGCTAAGGTTTAGTTATATTTGAAGGGGAATATATTTAAGGGGAGATAAAGAGCAAGTGAGGCAGTAAAAGATATGACGAAAGAGAAGGAAGACGCAAATCTACCGCGGAATAGAATCGTAGATATAAAAATTACTCGAAGTCACCGAGGGTTGGGTTAATTAAGGAGAGCGCTGCTTTATGTTAAACTGTTTCAGTTACTTGAAAATGACACAATCGCTTTTCGATCGGAGAAATAGCAATTTTGATTTTTGAAATTTTTCGTAATCCGACTGATAAATTAAAATACTTTGTAAATGCAGTTTCTAGCCATAATTTCTTCTTCTATATAAGAAAGGTAATAATTTTCTTACCCCTTTGTACACTACTGATTGATAAAAATGTTGCGAGCAATCTCATGGAATTTGGTTCGTTGAGATGCGAGAATAGAGCAAACCAGAAAGTTTGCCGTGAAATAAAAAGGTCTGGGCGTACTGAAATACGAGACAATGAAGCGGAATAAGTATTGAGCCAGGTTATTGAGTGTGTTTGTGTATTTTAGACTAATCAACCACTTGGATTATTATATGAGCCAGGTTCTTGAGGCAAAATGAAATGTAAGATAGGTTTCGAAGGGATGTAGGTGAGGTAACACGAAAAGCGAAAATAATACCAGCATCTGTACAATTTTTAAGTAATGCGAGATAAGGGAACGCTAAAAGTTATATATCTACGTAAATAATGAGCTGCTGTAATTCCGTTTGTGGTTCCGTATGTTACTGCCAAGCTCAATTATATGCACCGCCTGTGGTATAAGATACAGGGGCATCTTATATCGCTATCGCTGAGATAGAGAGAGAAAGCTACATTTTTTAAGAGAGGAGAGATAATGGGGGAAGAATGAGTATTTCAATTTTAATATAATATTTTAATTATGCACGTCCGTCATTTTTAAAGAGCTTTTACAATAATATTATAATAAAGATCGAGTATTAACGATACCTGACATATCGAAATGCAAAGATCACGTTTGCTGAAATATATGTGACAGTGCCACAACGCTGCATGTCGTGACACCGACACAACGGACGAAGGTAAAGAGGAAGTTTTACAATGAATCAAAAAATAAAAAGCAGAAGCCCGTTTGGGCGTTTACGAGATCTTCCGGCCGTGAAAAAATACCGCAGACGACATAAAACGGAAACAAAAAAACACCAACGACGGTTCCGGAATTTTTTTCTGCGGTGCAATTCGTTTCGATTGTTTCCCGGTCCAACCTGGTCCCGTCGCAATAGCGAAATTCCTTGAATAGCAATTGAAGTTTTTTTAACTGCTTTCCTTACCTCCTCCGCATGGTTTATAACTCATTCATGCCATACAGTCACGGAAAAAAGCTTCGTCAAAATTAATGTTTTCAAGATATATTTGTATTTTTATGCAAATAAATTTATGTAGAATGGAGTTCCACCGAGTCTGCCCTGTAATATCGATTATTGCGTTCTAACTGTAGTCATTTGTCAGTTTTGAAGAATAAAACAATGTTAAAATTTAAAACAAAGGCCCTAAGATTGGCAAAAATTACTTTTAACTATTACTACAATACTACACTAAATACTGTTAAAATTTTACTAAAAGTTATTTAATAGAGAATGTAAGTTTAAGCAGTGGCGTTTTAGATAAGAACAAGCGGTCTACGCAATGCGCAGGGACCAGTCGGCGGTGAGGGTCCTTTGGAAACCAAAACTGCTGGAAGCACTGAAAGTATCAGATAATACTTCCAATTATAAATACATGCACAAAACAAGATTCCATCACTGTATAATTTCAAAATATATCATAAAACTGTGGTTTCTTCAATGATTAAATTTAATTTTTGAATGATTTTGTATTTATTATTTAAGAGGGTTCCACATCATTAATCTTGACAAGAGGCCCGCTATGATACTGAGGTAAAGGTCTAATTTCAGAGATAATAAATCGTTGTCAAGCAAATAAAAGCTTCGGTGAAGAAATAATAAATAAAAATAATTTGGTTCATTTGTAATAATTCCACAATATAAAATACGTAATGATATACATTCTTATTAAAAACATTTTTATGCTCAAATTCTCAATTATATTCTATCTAGGGACGGAAGCTCATATATCGGAGATATAAGATACAAATGAAATGTACAGTAAGAAGACTCCTCGAGAAAAGATATTTTTATGTATTTTTCGTAATTGCCTTCATCTTTCAAGCGGAGAAAACAAATTTTATAAACGTTCGACAGTCCCGTTAATTTAAAAAGAAATATACCAAGTTGCATCACCGTCGGCCACTTTCACGCTTCGAAAAACACATCTCCGTTTTACTAATAAAGAAACTCATCCCAAGAGCCCCCAATCGAAGGAGCGTCCTTTAAATAAATTCGCAACGTCTTCCCATTTTGGAAAGGAACGGATCACCACTTCTTTTCCCGAGTCCTTTCTTCCTCCAACCTTTAGAACTTTCCCGAGGATCTTAGCTTCCATCCGCTCTTCTCCTCATCTAGACCACTCGAACGAATCAATGCGTCGAGCCCTGAACCGTTCGATCCCGAGAGAACCGAACAAAATGAGGGTTTTTAATATTTTTTTCGCGGAGCGAATTCCTTAACGGATGTTTGGATTGAAACAAAAAAACGTTAACTCGCGGGGGATTAATTCCTCTAGTGAATTCCATCTATCTCACTCTCTTGTTTTCAAACGCTTTATTTGTTTTGTTTTGAAAACTAGCATTCCTCCAACTCTCCGCTGGAGGTCGGGAAATACTTCGAAAACAATTCTTTGAAAACGCAGTTCTTCGAGAAAAACAATTCTTTGAAAAAGCAGTTCTTCAAGAAAAACAATTTTTCGAAAAAGTAAACCTTAAAAGTAATAAACAAGCGAGGGAAGAATTGCGGAGAAAATTACATGGGGCATTATTTTTCACACAAACTATCGTAAATAAATATTATTGTGCCTTGCCATAAAGCAACGAACATTATAAGAAAAATAATTCCACATTTAAAAATTAACTCCCGCGGAATTGAACCGCGGTACTTGGTTCTTCAAATACGATCCATTAGACCAACGTTTCATCCGTAATTAATTTCCTGCAAAAATCAAGTTTTATTTCCAGCATCAATTCTTATCGAAGTTTTAGCAATGTCTTGATGTAGACAACGATTACTCCCCAATAGCTGATTCTGAAATGTTTACAAAGGCCTAACTCTCGTATGAATTTGGCTTGTTCAGGTTGAAGGATTCCGAAGATATCGCCAATACGGACGAAAGGACGGAGAGACAAATTGAATACATAGGCGATTTTTTATAAAAAAAAATCTGATGTGGCCACCACATGACTTTCTCCGTACCTGTAATATTTATAAAAATTCCAAATAGGTCTAATGATAATAAATATTTTAAGGAACTGCGATAAAAATTTAAAGACTTTACAAAGAACCGAAGTAACAAACCGTAACCTTATGATATTGGATACAGCCTCGAAGCTCCAACAATTAAGAAAATAAAATGGAGCGTGAAGTTTTTACAAGAGTTTTCTTGACACTTGGTGAAAATCTCTTGCTACTGGGGCCGAGTTCTCGAGGATAGTTTTTGTTGCAAAAATTGAAATTCCTTCCAGGAACTATCCTTCCCATTTGATTTACATGGGAAATCTGAAATCCATCGTGCAGAGTAATTTTCTCTTGCACATTAAAATATCTTAGAATTGTAATATCGGAGCGGGATTTGTACTGTACTCTGAGGAAAGGAATGTAGATCGTAGAATTTTGCTTATCGATCGTATTCCTTCGAATTTCGCATCAATACTGACGTTTTTGCAACTTTTATAACTAATTACGAGAATGTTGCCATAGCAACGACTATTGTTGGATTCAGATTCGGTATATTCTAGTACATACACGCGTTATTTTTGCCACACAAATACACGTGATCAATTTAGTTTTCCGTAAGAATGTATTTGTAAAATTTTATAACGCTAAATTTTGAAATTTGGGAAAGTAGACATCATAAGTTCCGCTTGGATCATCTTGTTTATTATTGCTAAATAACAACAACCACTCCCCGCGCTCCTTTCGTCACGCCTTCCCTCACTTTCTTTAACTCTCTTCCTTCCTGCGACCCGTACCCTTCATTTTTAAACATGCACCCTCGAAACGCAACACAAAGTCCTCGACACTCCCATCTCTCTTCATTTCCCACTCTCTCTCTAACCCTCTCCCTTTTTACGCCCTAATTCATTCCATCCGATTGCACCTCCTCTCATCCCATCCTTCTCTCTCCCCTACTTTTCACCGACATTCACATTCTCTCTCTCTGGCATCCCTTATTCCCGCCGACCTCCATCCCCATGCACACAACAGACCATAAACCGCTGTCTCTCCATTGTCTCACCATCTCCTCCCTCACTCCCACTCCCGTCTCCCCCTGCGTTAAAAGGAGAACACCCGATACCACATGCAGACGCAGAGAAGGAGGCGAGGGAGAAAGATCGGTGGAAGACGACGGTAATGGGTGAGTGTGCGGGTTAGTTAAACGGCATGCGGCTCTCTCGAAACGAGCTAGCTCGGTGTCCTCGGTAGGTTGGTTGAGAGATTCCTAAACCTCTTCCCACTGGGCTACCAAACAGCAGAGGAGATGCTTTGGAAGGGTGGTTGCGGACTTTCCGAGCCCTTAACATGGCAAATTCCCCGGGTACTGCCTCATTCCTCTCCTTATTCGCCCTCGTTTCCATCTATTTCCGTCTCTCTTCCTATATTTCTCTCTCCCTCTCTCTCTCTCTACCCTTTCCTACCTCCCTCCTCTCTTTCCCTATTTCACATTTCCTCTTCTCTCTCATTTCCCTCTCCTCTCTCTATCCCCCCTCTCTTCTTTCTCTACCATCCCTCCCTCCCTCTCCTTCGCCCTCCCCCTCTTCTCTCTCACTACCTTTATTCCTCTCTCCTTTGTCCCTCTACCATGTCCGCCTCTTTCCCTTTCTACTATCTCCCTCCTCTCTCTCCTATCTCCTTCTTCCCTCCAATCTCTCACTCCTATTTCCCTCCTCTCTATTATTTCCTCTTTCTCTCCACTCTTCCTCCTCTCTATCCCCTCCCTTTCCTTCTCTCTATTCCGCTCTCTCTTCCTCTCCCAATCCCTCCTTCTCAGCCCCATCTTTCCATCTACCTCTCGACCTCGCATTCAACATCTCTTTCTCTCCACTTTTTTCTCATACCTCTCTCACTCTATCCCTTTCTACATTTCTCTTACTTTCCCTTCCTTTCTCCGAGAATTACGGCAGTGAGAAGAAAAAATAAACTAAGAAATCCCGGCTACCGGTGACAGGCATTTATGTTTTCGTAATTTTATTTTTATCCGTCCATCCAATGTCCCATAAAAAAACACGACGACGAAGAAACGAAATTTCGCGTGCCGATTCTTGTTTTTTTTTATTTTCTGTCTTTCTCTCTCTCTCTAACCCGTGCCGCCGTGACGCGCGCATGCCCGGCCTTGCGAGCCGAGTTGCGGATGGACTGAGCGGGGCGAGAGAACCACACGCAAAACACAACCCTCCCTACATAAACACACACGTCCTCAACGCTGCACCCATATCTTACACGCTCGTCGTATAATTCCCTTCTCCGCCACACGCGCGCGCGCGCACACACACCTTTTCACCTACCTTCGCTCACCTGATTCCCTCTGTCCCCTCTCCTCTATCTAATTCTCATCTTCCCCCCCCCCCAAAAGCGGAAATCCCCGGACCGCATCTTGAATCTACGACAAGTAAAGCTCGTTTTGGATATCGGTCGCATAGCGCGCGAATGCGTGAAAAGTGGACAATCAGCGGAAGGACACAACGGAGGGAGAGAGGAGGGAACGCGAGACCAAAGTCCCGCGTTGACCTTTAACCTTTTCACGTGCTTCTCTCTTTTAATCCGTAGAATCTGACGGTCCTTTTTTATGCTCGCTGCCCCTTTCCCTCACACACGCACTCTCTCTCTCTCTCTCTACATTTCCCTCCTTACATACCTCCCTTTTTCTTTATTTCGTCCTCTTTTCTCCCTCTCCTTTTTCTCTCCCCTCTCTCTCTCTTTTCCACTCACTCCTTCCCTCCTTTCCGCCCGCGTGCCTCCCCATACCACCAATCCTCTCTCCCTCCCTCCATCTCTCTCTCTCCTACCGCATCGGCGCAGCCTGGGAGACGCATAGGTCACGTGACGGCGGCGGCGGCGCCCGCTCGATAACGTCTGGTCATGTGACCAAGTTTCCCTCTTCGTATCTCTCTCTCTCTCTCCCCCTCTTCCTACCCTCTCACCAGCCCTCCCATACCATCCTTTCCCGATGGATTGGTATGCTCCTCACCCTTTTCCGTCCGAGGGGCAAGCAATAACCCCCTACTCCACACCTGTTCTCCCCACCCCGAGCGTCCACCCTTTTCTCCCTTACCCCCGTCTCTACCTCTCTTTCTCTCTCTCTCTCTCCACTTGGGAACTTCCCGTCTGCCCCTTAACCGGCGTGCTCTCATACCACTGTCGCCACCCAGCTGACTGCCCCCTCTCCAGTGCCTAACTCGAGTCCCTCTTGCTCCCCATACCCTCATGAAAAAACCACCTACGAAACCCAAACCCTGAAAAACTACTCTCTTCCTCTCCCTCTCTTTCATTCACAAGGGAGATACACATTCCCTCCCTTTTTTCTGTGCGCATCACATTCCTATCTCTCTCTCTCTTTCCTCCCTTCATACCTCTTCTCCCCGAATAAACTCCGTTCTCCATCTATGACTCCTTTCGCTCACTCCCTCACCCGGCATCGTTACCTACATCTACATTCCTTCCTGTCTCTTCTTTTCTGCCCATATTGCCTCTCTATTTCGTCATCTTACTTTCTCGACACCTCTTCTCTCCCCCACGCAAGACTTTGGTGCTATTCCTCTATCTACTGTCCCTTTCCTATCCTCATACTTTTCTCCATCTCTTTCATCTACCTCCTATCCATTTCCTCCTCTCTCCTCTCCCTACTCTCTATTTCTCCTGTTTCCCTCCTGATAATTCTTTTTACCCATCCTTCTCTTTCTCTCTCCCTCCATCTCCTTCATTCTCCCTCAATATCCTCTCTCCCTCCACCTATTTCTCTCTCCCTCCCTTTTTCACCTCCACTGTGTCCCTCTCACATGTCTTCCTCTCTCACTCTCCTTTCTCTCTCCCACTCTCTCTCTCCCTCCATCTCCTTCACTCTCCCTCAATCTCCTCTCTCTTTCATCTCCTTCACTGTCCCTCAATCTCCTCTCCCCCCCATCTCCTTAACTCTCCCTCCATCTCCTCTCTCCCTCCATCTCCTTAAAACTCCCTCAATCTCCTTTCTCCCTCCACCTATTTCTCTCTCCCTCCCTTTTCTCAACTCTACTGTCCCTCTCACATATCGTCCTCTCTCCTCATCTCTCCTTCCTCTTTCCCACTCTATCTCTCTCTCCCTATCTTTCTACCATTATCTCTCTCTACCACCGACTATCCCTACCCACCTCTCAAGCCCTTTCCCACACTCTCCCTTTAACTACCCATCTCCTCTTCCTTCTCCCAAACTTACTCCCCTATCTCCTTTCCTCTCCCCTCTTTTCTTTCACCTCCTTCCTCTTACGCCCTCTCCCTCACAATTTAACAAAAAACACTTTCCCCTTTGAATTCTCCCTTCCTATTTTCTCTAAATTTTGTACGTTCTGCCATCTTCGCCTGTCTCCTACCCTCCCGATTTTTTTGCATTCCTCTCGCAACTAATACAATCTTTAGCGTTCCCAACCTCTCCCATTCCGGTTATACTAACTAAATCAGCGTTGCGAACTCTCCCCTCTCTATACGCTAACTCTATTTTCCTCCGACGCAATATGCCATTGGCAATTCTCCAACTAGTTTCCGACTCTTGCTTCCCCACCCTTTTCAGCCTTTTACTCTCCGTTTTCCCTCTTTCTTTACCTATCGTTACGCAAAATTGAAAAAAAGAAAGATTTTTCGGCAATGGCAGGAAAAAAGTTTCAGAATACCAGATACGAATTTCGGCCGCGAAAGAGGTGTTGTCGCTAGTGGTTCCGTAATTGTACATTTCTACCGTTGTTGACAGCTGCTTGGTAGCTCAAATGCGCATGTGGTTTTTCCGGCTATTCTTAAGGCTATTGCCATTTTAACCTTTATCCTTAGCAACTACTTATAGCATTTAATGCTCCCTTAAGAATTTCAGATCGATGGACTACTTTTTGGGACATGCAATTAGTACCGCAAACTATTAACTACAGATACACGCTGATAGAATATTTATCGGCCAGTCGATTTATAATTAGACTAATACCTATCACTAATAATTACAACTAATAATTACCTCAGACAAATATTATAATCTCCTCTTGGTGAATCAATATTGATGACGGCTAATATGCAGCAGAAACGCGTATCTGGTTTTCTCCACCCTTCTACGGCAATCGGAGAGACCTAGATTTTTTTAAATTTTCATTTCAGCCAGAGCTCGGAAATTCTTTCCTGTATCGTAATGCGGGCGTCTCTCTCTCTCCCTCTCGCTATTTCGCTTTCCTACTTTCTACCGCATCACATCCGCCGCGTGCATGCCCTCCATTCAACACAGACTCTCTCATCCCTTCGACTTCGTGCAACACATTTCACCCTCTCACTCTCTTTTCCTCTTTTAAGCATCAAATCTCTCCACCCTCTCTTTTACTTTTCCGCCTCCATCATGCCCATTTGCAATTATATCTCACCTACCTCAACATATATATATATATATATATATATATATATATATATATATATATATAACAACTTACGGAAAAGGAAAGGTAAAATGAATATATGGATGTCAACAAGGTGTTGGGATGAGGAAACCCAGTGAACACTCACCAATCAGACGACTTCAGGTTGGCGAGGCACCGGGGATGTCGATGTGATGTTTCTGTGTTTTAGTGTTCTTTTACGTGTGTCGCTTCGACACCCCCGGTGCCTCGCCAACCTGAAGTCGTCTGATTGGTGAGTGTTCACTGGGTTTCCTCATCCCAACATCTTGTTGACATCCATATATATATATATATATATATATATATATATATATATATATATATATATATATATATTCAACTCTTTCTCCCTTTCACGACTTTATCTCTCTCTCTCTCTCTCTCTCTCTATTTCCATTGAATCTCTCCCGATGATTTCGTGGAAAATAAACCAGGCCCAGTTGACCAGATTCTTTTTTCTCTCCCTTCTTTATCTTCGACGCCCCATCCCCTTCCTTTTTTTCTCTTTCGCTTCTGTTCAACAAAGCGCCCTCGCTAATGATTTCCAGTCCACTCGCGTGCTTCTTTTCCGATTTTGTCAGGGAAGAGAAGGTGAGTTAAGAAGAGAATATAGAGGGTGTTGGCATATAAAAATGTATATGCATATATAGTGGAACTTCCATAAGTCGAACTTCAAGGGAAACAAAAAAAAATTCGAGTTATAGAAAATTCGACTTATTTCTATTTTGCCAGGTAAAATTAATTCACTTCGAGTTATGGAAAATTCGAGTTATAGACGCTCGAGTTATGGAAGTTCCACACACACACACATATATATATATATATATATATATATATATATATACATACATGTAAAAATACTATTGCTTACAGATATACGTACATATATTTATATATGTCATTATAATGAAATTTGTACCCGTCAATGTTAACATTCACATTTAAATACATATGCGCCTATATATACATATATAAGTTCACAAATACACACATACATATACACACAGTATAGTGACGCTCTAAAATAACAATAACATATACTTTAGCACACATAAGGAAGACAATGGTACATCTTTAAGTTCTCCAAAAGAGGAAAGTTGTTGTAAAAGACACAAATTAAGCCATTGTACACTGCTATTACTCTGTCCAAGAGATTCCTCACGTCGCACTTATTTCTGATAGTCTTCCCCATTTTCCTTCCATAACCGCTGTTTAGGGGAAAAAAATTACTTCCTCCAACAAAGGGAGAGAGAGGGAGATACTGCCTTGATTCCGACCAAGGTCGAGGGCCGTGTCTTAAGTGCCACAGAAAAGGATCTCCAAAAGAAGAAAAAACGAAAAAAACGAGACGTTCCTCAAGGGATTCCCTTTTAAAGATCATTGTTCCATTCCACGTGGATTAATTAAATTATTTAACCCGAGAGCGCAAAAAAGGGGAGACGATCATTTCGAATAATAATGTAATATAGGAAAATAGTATACCCCATGAACGTTTATTTTTCCTGCCTGCCTAGAAGGGAATAACTACTTTAATCACTTTTATATAGTAGTTCTCCGAGATGGAAAGGATTTTCGCCTCGATTGAAACCCCGCATGGGGGATGTTAAAAATTAAACTTACAACTGACTTGTTCAATTACAGTAACGTGGGAGGATTATAGGCAAAAAAATAAAGTAGGAACTAATAGAATTACCTGAGTCCTCTTTAAAAGTAGGTTACAACGACACCAATTAGGGTGATGGGGATGTAAACTCATGCTCCACCTTGTGACGCAGGATAGGTTTTTTTAATTTCACCTTTATAATGAACAAGTATGGAAAGGTGTACTCCATGTAGTAGTTCACAGAGTTTCCAAATGCGTTCTTTGGAGATCGACAAATTTGAGTAAAATTCCTCAATACAAAATTTCATCAAAGCACGTCCTGCGGTGCCCGAGTTGAAACAGGTACATTGTAAGCCACATTCATGTAAAGTGGTCGTAATTATCATCCGATTTTAACCAAATTTGTAATCGATAGACCAATTTTTTTATAGGATCCCAATACCAAATTTCATCAAAATACGTCTAGCGGTTCCCGAGTTGAAAAAGAGGCACGTTGTAAAATACATGTAGGTCTTTATTCATAGTGGTCGTTATCGTAGTCCGATTTTAGCCAAAATTGCAATCGGCCGACAAATTTTAGTCAATACCAAATTTCATTGAAATATGTCCAGCGGTCCCTGAATTGTAAAATTTTTAATTAAGATTTTTTTGGAATTAACAAAAGAGCATCGAAAATCGTATAATTACGTAGAATTTATTTATTTCCTTTTCTTTAAATTTATCGTTAACCTTATGTTTTACGGGAAGACTTATTTGACAGAAAATGTGTATTTAATTATTTTATTGAACTTTTGTTCGCTCAGAAGAGTATTCAACGAGATGTTTGCGAAATGCGTTGAAAATACATGTAAGTATTCAAGGAAAGTGATCGTTATTATAGTCCAATTTTAACCAAAATTGGAATCGATCGATGAATTTTAGCAAAACTCCCAAATACCAAATTTCATCGAAGTACGTCCAGCGGTTCCCGAGTTTAAACGTGCAGACTGAGGAATGGACGGAAACGACCTCCGCTATATGCGTTCACTTTGTGCAAAGAACGCATAATAATCTGATTTTTTAAAACATAAGAATCCATTAAATTCATCAATATATCGCGCTTCGACTTGATACATTGTCATAATATAACATCATAAATGTTTGGATGAAAGAATAATAGAAAAACACGGCAATTATAGCTGTTCTCATCTCTCGCCAAATCGTGCTACGTAGTTAGCAGCCAAATCGCAATTTTCCTAGTGTTTATCGTTTTAACCGGTCAAATAATGATCGATAGGAATCTAGCTATGTTGCAGATGCAAATAACCTACCAGAGATGCGAGGAACGCTCAGAATACTTAAAAATGTTTATATTCCTCCCATTTGGCGCCGGACAAACGCTTTCACGGGCAAATTTTGGCGTCGACGGCAAAAACCAATCTCCTTGCTTAACCCGCCACACCCTGAAACCACTTACGCTCCCAGTACTTCCTGCAGCAATAGGTCTTTAACGACATTCGTCGTCCTTCGGCGCCCGTGGGAGCTACACCGTGCACACCCCTGCGAGGTATGTTCCCTATTACCCTCTCCCTGGCTCATTCCAACTCCCCCATATACCACCCATAACCTTTCCCTCCCTTCATTCCGTGACCCCTTGGTATGTCTCCCTCTCTGCACCCTTATACCTTCTCTTGGTCCTATTCACTGCCCGTTATGCGCAGTCAGTAATTATCTTACACTCAAGCGGCTCCTTTCTTTCTTTCTCTCTCCCTCTCTTATATATAAATGTGTATGTATGTGTATATATATATATATATATATATATATATATATATATATATATATATATGGATGTCAACAAGGTGTGTAGCTGAAGAAGGAGTAGTTCCGAAAGCTTAACGTTTGTGATGTTTCTGTGTTTTTGTGTTATTTTACGTGTGTCGCTTCGACATCCCCGGGGCCTCGCCAACCTGAAGTCGTCTGATTGGTGAGTCCTCACTGGGTTTCCTCATCCCAACACCTTGTTGACATCCATATATTCATTTTACCTTTCCTTTTCCGTAAGTTGTTATATATATATATATATATATATATATATATATATATATATATATATATATATGTGTGTGTGTGTGTGTGTGTGTGTGTGTGTGTATGTATGTATTCCCTCTTCTTCTTATTATATGCATTTTGTATCCTTTGTATCTTTATCGTATATATATTTCATGTATATTTATCTATATTTCATTTGTATATTACTCGAATGCCTTTATTTGCATATTTGTGACAGTATACAGCGATGCTGTAGTTACGATGTTTCCTACTGTCTTTACTGTTTTCTATGTTTTGTTGTAGTTTTCCATGTATTTTTATCTATATTTTATGTGTATATTATTTTAATGTCTTTATATGTATATTTGTGACGGTATACAGCGTTGTTGTATTTACGATGTTTCCTACTGTACCTACTGTTTTCTATATTTTGTTGTAGTTTTCCATTGTGATATATACACTATGTAGGATTTTCGCAGGTTTTTCACACCCCCTTCTCTGTGGTTGTTTTCCTGCGTGGGTTTTACTAGGAAGAACAAACCTGTTTTTACCTAGGTTTTCCCCACAAACTTAAAATTGTCTTCACTTATATATTTTTGTTTTGTATATTTTATATACTCTTCATTGTAATACTTTAATTTTTAATTTTCATTATATTGACGAAGGGTTAAATGTAATAATGAACCTTATGGATCAAATTTCGCCCGAATAAAGACGATTATCTATCTATCTATCTATCTATCTCGTACTTACATCTTTTTCTCCGCATCTCTCTTCTCGTCCTCTTTCTCCGGTCTCTCTTCTCCTTCCCCCTCTCCCTCTTCGCTTCCCATTTCTCTCCTCTCTCTCTCCCCCTCCATTTCTCCATTCTTCCATTTATTTTTCCCCCTCTCTGCAACCCCCCTCTCTCTCTCTACCTCCCCACCTCTATATTATTTTCTCTTCCCCCTCTTTAGGAATTTAGGAATTTTTCGCGGTTTTTTACACCTCTCTTCTCTCCGTAGGTGTTTTTCGCAGTGGTTAATTTTTCTGTGTTAAAATATAACTGATACACAGTTTTTTTCGACCCACAAAACTAACAATATTCTTTGGTAATACTCTGTGATCTATTAACCAATATATAATTAACTTGTAATTTGTATATATTTTACTGTAATTTTTATGTAATTTAAGTTCTTTTAATATGTAAATATTGTAACTACTTATATGACGAAAGGGTTCAATGTAAGAAGGGACTATATAGTCTCAATTTCGCCCTAAATAAAGTCGTTTGTCTGTCTGTCTGTCTATCTTTTTCTCCACATCTCTCTTCTCATCCTATTTCTCCGGTCTCTCTTCTTCCCTCTCTTTTATTCTTTCCTCTCCCCTTCTTCCCATTTCTCCCTGTGTTATTTCCTCTCTCTCCCTCAATCTCTTTCTTTCCTCTCTCTACCTCCCCCACCTCTATACTCTTTTCTCTTTCCCCTCTCCATCCCTCTCTCTCCAATCATCTTCCCGTTTATCTATCCGCTTCTTTCTCTTCATATTAGGTATGTTATTTTATATTATTTATGTCCTTCTTCCAACCTCTATATTCATTGTATATATTTCATGTATATTTCATCTTATTCTGTCTAATTTTCGTAATTTTCCGATTATAATACGCATTTTTTCCTCAAAATATTGGCAAAAACTAAGGGTGCGTATTATACATGGTAACAAACGCATATAACTTTATCTAGCAAGGGAATATTTTTATTTTCTGGCATGACTTTCTAAATAAATTGTAACGACCAAATTTATACAAAATGCGTCGTTGAGACATATTTTAATACATTGTGTCGATCTTTAATAAGTGAGTCAGAACGTAACGTGATATCCTCGTAAAGTCTCTCGCACGTATATCACTTGGCGGAAAAGCGAGAACTGTATCGAACTGTTAATAATCAAGTGAAAAGTTACATTGATCTTTATACAACAAATTCGGTGCGTATATGCATGATGATAAGACAATTTTCACAATTCATTCGTAAAAACATGGGTGCGTATTGTATTGGGAGCGTATTATAATCGGAAAAAATACGGTAATGTATATTTCTTGTATATATTACGTTAATATCTTTACATGTATTTTTATGACGTTATACAACGACGCTGTATATACGAACTCACCTATTGTACATACTCCTTTCTATTTAATGTTGTAGTATTATATTTCCATATATACACTATCTAGGGTTTTCGCAGGTTTTTCACACGCCCCTTCCCATTGGGTGTTTACTGTGTGGGTTTTACTAAGGAGGAAAAGCCTCTTTTTACCTAGGTTTTCCCTATAAATACAAATCTGTTTTAAATTGTATCTTTTTTACTTTGTACGATTTATAGCGTTCCCTCGGTCACTCCCTCTTTCTATCGATTCTCTATCTCCCTTATTACCTTTCTCCCTTCCTAGATTTCCCTCTTCCTACCTTTCTCTCTTCCTAGATTTCTCCCTTCCTAGATATCTCTCTTCCTACCTTTCTCTCCCTGAATTTCTCCTTTCCTAGATCTCTCTTTCTACCGTTCACTCTTCCTACATTTCTCTATTTCAACCCTTCTTTCTTCCTACCTTTCTCTCTTCCTACATTTCTACCTTCCTAGATTTCTCCCTTCCTAGATTTCTTCCTTCCTACCGTTCTCTCTTCCTACTATTTCTTTCTATTTCAACCTTTCTTCCTTCCAACATTTTTCTCTTCCTATCTTTCTCCCATCCTACACTTCTCTTCCTACATTTCTCCCTTCTTACCTTTCTCCCTTCCTACCTTTCTCTCTTCCTGCATTTCTCTTCCTAAATTTCTTCCTTTCTAGATTTCTCTCATTCTACAGTTTTCCCTTCTTACCTTTCTCCCTTCCTAGATTTCTCTCTTCCTACATTTCTCTCTTCCTACATTTCTCCCTTTCTAGATTTCTCTCTCTCTCTCTACAGTTCTCTTCAAACATTTCTCCCTTCTTAGATTTCTCCCTTCCTACATTTCTCTCTTACTACATTTCTCCATTACTACAATTCTCCCTTTCTAGATTTCTCTCTTTCTACAGTTCTATCTTCCTACATTTCTCCCTTCTTAGATTTCTCCCTTACTACATTGCTCCCTTACTACATTGCTCCCTTCCTACATTTCTCTCTTCCTATCTTTCTTTCTTCCCTAGATTTCTCTTTCTACCGTTCTCTCTTCCTACATATCTTCCTTCCTACAATTCTCTCTTTCTCTATTTCAACCTTTCTTCCTACCTTTCTCTCTTTCTACTTTTCCCTCTTCCTACCTTCCTACATTTTTCTCTTCCAACCTCGCTAACCATACCTCTCTACCTATCCCGCCTCTCTTCACTACTTTCAACCTTCTCCCTATCCCTCCTTCCTCTTGTTTCTCTTTCCTCCTCTCTCTTCTCTGGCTTTATCTCTATCCATCTTTTCTTCTCTCAATTTCTTTCTCCCCATCCTTCTATCCCTCCCTCTGTCTCCCTAATGGCATTCTTCGCAAATGTTCCTTCCCTTTATCTCGACCATCCTTCCTAGTATATACCCCTCTTTCGTCCACTCCCTATTCTTCCTGCCTTATCCTCCCACGCACCTCTTTTGATACAGTGTTTTGTCCTCTCGCGACACAACCTGATCCCTCAGCCACATTCGTCCGTCTTTCAGCCTCTTCTCCTCCTCTTTCTCCCCTTTCATCCAACTTCCATTCTCCCACGGCTATCATTTTCCCTCCTTATTTGTATCACTCTTCCGATTTTGTCTCTGTTCTATTTTTCCTCAAATACACTCTCTGTTTTCCACTCCATCTTTCTCACGAGATTTACCCACTCGCCGCACGTTCCTTACCTTCGCCTCTCTTCTTCCTTCCGCCCTCATGCAGGTGCAGGTTCTGTCACTTTCTCCTTTTTTCTCCATCGGTCTCTCTCATTCTCTCTCCATATTTCATCTCCATGGCAACCTTTGCTTATTTTTTCTCGCTATCTCCACGACAGTCCTATGCTTACCCTATTCTCTTCAATTTTTTTCTTCACTCTCTAAGTCGGTGTTTTTCGACCATCGTTCCGAGAAACCTTAACGCGGGGTTTCGCGTTTTTGTTTTCATAGTCTGATTTAGCTGAATAACTTTACAATGGCATCTATAAATACACTACTCCACCGGTATCCGCGAGTTCCATATCCTCGGATTCACATAACTGCGAGTTGTACATCCTATTACCAAGTATCCGCGAGCAAGGTCTCACATATCCGCAAAGCTCTCGAACACGCAGGTTACCGTAAAAGTACGCAGACACGCGAGGCTACTATGTAACGCCTTATGTTGTCATAGAAATTGTATTGATCTATAATTATTCTTGTGTTCTGCATAAGAATCCCCTCACCTTCGCTGACCCAAATTGGAACAACTGTACGTAATAAAATACTCTTCAATCTCTTCTAGTTGATCTAATCCAATGGTACTACAACAAATGAGTCTAAATATAGCATTAAATCCTACAAAAAGTATTTCTTTTCTACGGTCCATAGAGGTCTGGAACCTATCTCTAAAATTATTATGAAAATATAAGACCCAGTATCCGTGAATTTGATATCCGCGATGTTTTTGCAAAACGCATCTCTCGCAGATACCGGAAGAATATTGTAGTTAAGTGATGACTTTCTGTGAGACTTCTTTTTCCAAATTTTTAAAATTTATATCACAGATTCTTACTTTGTTATGATTTTTCCCCCTGGATTTCATGAACGACATCCAATTGTTTCGCGAAGTTTTTTCGGTTGTTCAATGAAATTTGATGACATTACAACTGTATGGAACATTAGTTAATTCCGTGCCTGGCGGTAAGAAGTGGATAAATAGTAAGAGTCAGCAACGATTAACATACAATCAATTAATTTCGTGCAAAATACATTTTAAGATTGAGTAAAAATATAACTCGATTCGGCAATACTTACATAGGCAAAGTATATCAGCTGAGAAGGGCGTATTTTAAATGGGTATTTTGAAGATTTTTATACTTCTAAATCGCGTTTCCTCATTTCTTTACTTGCAGGACTTATCCGAGATGGAGGGGATGTTGGAGTACCGCAGAGTTGTCGCAACATGTAACAGAGGTTTCAAAACGTGCGTTGAAAACCTCTGCTCTTAGGAAACCTCTCTTATTCAATCTATTCTGCCTTAAGAATTGGTTGATTTGCTTCATCCAATTTGTATTGCTTCCTCCTATCCACGACTTTCTCTCTCCCTTTTTTATTTCATCCACGGTATCAGTGATGCGAAAGAACGCTGTCGTATCTCCCCCAAATTTTCTCTTTATTTATCTAAGATGCTTTCAACATATGGAAAAAAGTAGACAAATATCGAGATAAAACTTAGTTAATAGCAGTAAAACAACATAAACCTCCTGATTTCTCTGGTATTATTTTGATGCCACGAAATGTAAGTTTATCTTCTGCATTCCTAACGCTCATCAGACTGTTAAAATAAACAATAAATCTTTCTAAAAACCCGTAAATTCCCATAAAACGCTAGCAAAATCCGTTCATTCTATTTGAAACCTTTTACGGCCAAAAAGACTTCCCGATCAGTTAATCATAACATAAAGATGAAAACCGATAATTGAAAAAATAAATATTTTAAGTGGAAACTCATTCCCAGTGTGTTGCCACGTTTCTCTTTTCTCACTCCACTTCCCTCCTTCTTTCTATCTCCTTTTTTCGCCCAGATGTTCCACGAACCCGGCGGAAAATAACTGCAATCCAGACGCGTGATCAACCGGCAATAACAACGCCCGAGGTGTCCGGGCGAAAATCCCATAAGAATGTGGACGGAAAAAAGACAAAAACATTTGATCGGGCAGATTGGGATATGCATCGTTTATGTGACGCAAATGAGGAGCACGTGTCCAAATTAAATTACATCCACCCAGAGGGAACGAAACAAAAGGCAGTGCATGTGCGAAGCATCTCCGCTAATAGTTTTATCAAACGATTTTGATGGGATTCTTCGATGATTTTGGGTAGACGATGTGTCCCATTTAAAAGTAACCGCAACATCGGTTTTTATTTCATGTCGATTTACGTTGATTCCGCTTGTATTCAGAGGTGAGATGGGCCGAAATGTATTCCTTCCTCTACATTTAGAGTAGCTCCTGGGGAGTGAGCGAAAAAAAGACGCCCGTGCTTACGAATGGTTCACGTGATGCATGACATCAAATACACTCATTAAAAGTTAGAAATCCGGAATAAATTCCAAGTTCCATTTTTATCAGCAAATGAAGTGTTTTCCTACACAGTCTGGAAGTAAATAATTCGTGTTACGAGGAAAGACGCCTTCTGTTTGAAGGCCCGCAGTTCCGTTAACATGACAGAGAACTGAAAACGTTACAATTAAAAACTTAAATGATCTAAATCCGGTAAATTTTATCATAAAAGTGTAATAATCAAAACATAGGACGCTTCATATTAGTGAATCCATTTTCCACGAATTTTCAAGCCTTCGTGCTAGAAAAACATTACGGACGCTTTTCATTTCCGAGAGACATAATGCCGCGATAAAAGATCTTTATTCCACCGCTCGCAGAAGGAATCGTAACTCCAAGATGGCGAAGCCACCCGAATAAGGCACGAAACTTAAAACGACCAACTACCTTAACTTTTTAATATTCCGACATTTTTATCTCTCCAGGCTTAACTGATTCCTCTCGACGGACATTGAGTACGACCGAGGAAGGATTAAATTTACCCTAGAATCCTCTCCCGAGCACACTCGTTACTTCCGACTGCGTCTAGTTATCTTTTCCATCCCTTAATTGCTTAAAGATCCTGAGAGTCGAAAATTTCGAAGGACTTAAAAAGAAGATAAAACACTTTCCGAATCTATAGGAACATCTTTGAACATCTCAGCGAGAGTAAATTGTGACGGAAAGACGAAGATAGAAAAAGAGAGAAATATATAAAGTCTTCATTAGCGCGAGATTTTGACTAGGAAGAGAGATTAAAAAAAAAAAACTCTCTCGAATTGTGACACTTCCGTGTTTCTTTTGACCCTACGAGGGCATTAGGTTCGCCCTGTTAATTTTCCCCAGAAGTGGTCGTGACTTTTTTTTAAGCGGGACCTTAACGCAATTCACTCCTACGCGGCTGTCTCTCCGCCTCTTTCGCTCTCTCTCCCTATTTCTATCCCTCTATTTTCGCCCTTTTCAGTCGGTTGCTTAGCAACGGGAGACATCTCGAGAGATCTACCTCAGGGGTGAGGAAAAAACAGGAACCGTATCCACGATTTCGCCGCATTAATCCATATCTCTCTCTCATCCACAGCAACGGAATGGTTTGCAGCAAAGCTTGATTCATGCTGGAGAGAAGAACACTTGGTTCGAACTACTAAAGGAAAGAGAACGATCATTTCGCATCGACTCGGCTCTCGTTCTTCAGCTACCCAAAATCCACCTCGTTTCTTCTCTTCTCCTCCACTCGTTAAAACCTCGCGAAAATCTATCCGTCGCAATGTTTGCATTATTCTCCCAATTTTCCCGAGGTTTCCTTCCCCTCCGCCTTCCACCATCCGCCTCCGAAACAACCGCACGTTCCCGCGTAAATCCGCAAACAACACAATCTCTCACCTCTCTCGCGGTTTAATACGCAGGAAGGAGGAGGAAAGAAGACACAGGCGTCGCCGTAGTGGCGTATTAATTTGAACGCACACGAAACGCTCCCAACGTTAATTCCTCGAACGCTCCGTCAATCTCCCGAACGGCGTTGACTGCTCGAGAAGCGCGCGAATTCCTCGCCGCGGTTTACGCGTATGCGTAAGCCAAAGCTGAAGTTTCTCCCGGAAGCTTTAGAGCAAACTTGCGATTAAGGAGAGAACGAGATGGGTGACGAGATAATTGATGCGGTACTTAGCGCGTCTATTGGATGAAGTTGTCGATCCCTCGTCCGTTTAAAGTGCGTTTAAATTCCGCTAATCCGTGGTTAAGGGGATCTTCTATTCATGCCGCTTTGGTAGAGCATTACGTTTAATGTAAGTGACTTAATTTATTTATTCGTTCATAAATAATTGCCATACGGACGAGGTCAACTGGTTGATTGAAAAAATACAAATTAAACATGGGACACAAAATTATTTTTAAAATGAAATAATATTGATTTAAAAATTCGACTGTATGAGAAACAATAATACTATTAATAATGACAAAGGCAATAAAAACATTCACAGATCCCATCTTCATCCTAGCTGACAATATTTATTGAGAGAAAGAAATTGAATTTTTTGGATTTAGAGACAATATGATGATCATATCAGAAACTTGTCATTCGATTAAATCTTTTGTTTTCTGTGGTATTTCAATGAAACCAAATTTACAAAGGCCATTTAACAGCCACCGCGCTGTTTTCCCGGAACCACAAATTGACACCCATGTATTCTGCTATTAGATGGCCTATTATTTGATATAACTTCCGATTTTTCGTCATTTATCATGGCGTTCGAAAGTTTTGATTTAGGGAATGCAAGAAAGATCGATGGAAGGGATTGAATTATTTTTAGCTAAATATAAATAAATATATATATATATATATATATCTTTATGTTTATATATATATATAAAGATGTGTGTGTGTGTAAGGTTTCTTACTCGAGAAACAATTCGTTCAAATTTTAGGCGTTAAGCAGACTAAGTAAGCGATAATAAAAGAAATATAAAATTAATTAATCGATTTTTATATCGAAATATTTTCCAATGTAAATGTCTAGTCGTAAAAATCCCTGTAATATTGCTCATAATAATGCAGTAATCGAACGTTTTCTATATGTATCTAATATGATTAACTCCGGCCAATATAACGAGTAAAGAATTTTTCATTTTTTTCTAAATGAAACAATTCATCGTAGTAATTAAAACTCAATCAGATCGCCGTATTTAAACTTAAAACTCGTGGTAGAAAAATTAAACATGAAATTCTTTGACAAAATAATCAATAAAAACTCTCCTTATTTAATCCTATTTATTACATAATAGGCATTCCAATACATATTTAAATGGCAAACTAATGTTTTAAAATTGATTTAATGAAACAACTATTCACATAAAATTTAATTCTTACAATTAATTGATTAACAACGCGAAAAATGGCAGCGCGATAGAATGATAAAGCAAACACTTGGAAGTAAAAAGTAATAGGTCTCGGTATCACTCGCCGTTCTACATTTGGCGCATTACTGTATTACAGAAATCACTTAAATTCGCAGAAAACCACTTTTTAAAAACCCCTCGTATCGTTTATCTTAGAAGGTATGAACGAAAAACATGTGCAAGGAATGAAAACCCAGACCATCCAATTGTGTGCGTGTGTGTGGGCGTGTGGCGACACTCTCACCTTCGTTCGATACCGCTCGGAGGCCTTTTTTCATCTCGTTTTCCGACACATAATCTCACGGATTACGCCGCATCAAAAGTTATTTTCCGGCGAGGAAAACACGGCTTCCTTTTTCCCACCCTTTTTCCTTTCCCAAGACTTTTCGCACGAGCGCTCCAAATTCTTTCATTACGGACCACGCCTCCGTCCCAGACCTCCGAAACTTTCTCGATACCTTTTTCCCCCCGAAACTCTTCCGCCTAATCGGACGCTGATATTCCACAAAATCAACCCTTTTTTCGGTCCGGTACCCAAATAAAGGAGAACCGATTCGAAGATGTGAGGAATATTTTTTTCTCGATTTGTTGAATGCGGTTTTTCGGCAAAAGCCAACAGGATCGGTTAAGAGGAAGTGTCATAAAGTAATCCGACTTTTATCGCAGATACGAGAACTAATTGCAAGTATATAAAATTCGAAAAAAAGGTCGAACAAAAAATTCCGATTTATAGAATAACTAATATACAGATTTGTTAACGTGTCTTTAAAGGATTTTTTTAAAAACTGGTAATTGTTTACAAACAGTCCAATAATTCGAATGTATAATTGGAATATATAATTCGAGAATGAAGGTCGAACGAAAAAGTACGGTTTATAGAATAACCTATATACAGGATTGCTCAAGTGTCTTTAAAGAATTAAAAAAAACCGGTAACTGTTTACAAACAGTGGAATAATTCGAATGTATCATTGGAATATATAATTCGAAAATAACGGTCGGACAAAAAAGTCCGATTTATAGAATAACTAATACACAGGGTTGTTAAAAAGTCTTTAGAGGATTTCAAAAATCAATAACTGTATACAAACACTCCAACAATTCGAATATATACGTAATTCAAACATAGAGATCGAACAAAAATGTATAATTTATAAACTAACTAATATACAGTTGTTAAAATGTCTTTAGAGAATTTCAAAACTCAATAGCTATATAAAAACTGTCCAAAGAAGATTTATTGAGCTACCCATATGACTGAAATCGAGAAAAACTGTTTTCTCAACACAACCTATTTGTCGTGGTTGCAGAAATCTTACTATTTAATAAACAAACTGAAAAATAACTGGAAAAATCCTTACACGAAAAGTTATCCCGTCACCGGCGTTTGAATTAATTTTCACGCCAACGCAAGGATCATATCATTTTTGGCATTAGGTAAAACTCAAAAAGTGGCGGATTTTGTTGATTTTCCCATAATTTATACAAAATATTACCGAAAAGTTTGACTATAAGAAGCAAAACCGTGCCGAGCAAACAAAACTGCAAAACAGGATTAATTTTAATAAATCACCTCGTATGGCGGAAATATGAGCCGCTAATTAGAGTCGTGCGTTAGGGAAGGAGGCGCTAATTACCAATACTTAAAGGAAGTAAAGGTTAAAAAAAAAAAAGTAATACTTACGGGAAATATATTTTGGAATTCTTGTACGTTGAAATAACGCACAGTATTTTCGTTGTCAGCTCCCAATTTTATCGCAAATTAAATTGAGGAGCTCAGCGTAAAATCGGATTAAGCCAAAAATAAAGGAATGCGATTGCATCCAACTTTTTCTGCTTAATTTTTAACGTAAAAAGAAACTTATGATTATTTTTCCGAAAACATTCTGGTGTGTGGCTTCAATCAGTTTCGTATTTTATAGTTAATTACAATACGATTTTCATGGAAGAACAAACTTTAAAGTAGACATTATTCTGCCCACACCACGTTTTGCGTTGAGCATAAATGAAATGACTATATAGTTCAACTTGAAATAAAATTTGAAATTGACAACGTGAATACTGCGTATTATTTCAACATTAAAAAAAAGAGATTAAGATACAAATGAACTTTTGTATAAGTCTATATGTATGTGCACACACCTCTACACACTAATAAATTAAAAACAAATCACGCCCAAAATTTCCAAGGATTGAACGTAGAAATACACCGCCAATCATACTACCTCCCGCACTTAAAAAATAAACTAATGTGGGCAACACATGACTTTCTCTATATTTATATGGCAAATTACATGTTGTTAATTCTGGGATCGTTGTCAATATTTACTTCCGGTTGACAATTAAGAAAAAAAAGGAGCGTTATTAAGACGTAACTAAGTGTCAATTTTTAACGATAGTCGTCGGTAGGTGGCGTGGTGGTGGCAGCTAAAAATATAAGATAACTCTTAAACAATGCATTATATGGAAAATGTATCAAGCAAAGGTTGTAGAAAATAAAATATCCTACAACTTTTATTCCGATACATTTTTACATTTATCAAATATTAAAGCAAATATTTCAAAATAACGGATAAGTGACAAGAGTCAACACCCACTTCCGGTAGACCGATTTTTACCAATAACTAATCAGATCTTTTAACTTTTATAAAAATGTTTAATATAAAATTCTGCGTTGACCTGATTAATAGTTTTTGAGTTAGAGCGCCTACAAAAATCTATCACATACAGACAGACACAGACATCATCGCGAAACTAGACAGAACATGTTCAGTGACCCTTAAAACATTTATTTCCGTTGAAATCTCGAGTTCGATTTTTTCCATGAAAACAATACTTTCTCTATACTTTGTATATGGAGAAAGTAAAAAAAGACGCAAGGTTCGAGCCCCCGTACGAACGAAATTTCCCGCGTCGTAAACGGTTTACCAAGGGAGACAAAGTGCTGGAAAAAAGGAAGGAAATGGTGGGTTTATTTATTTTTTGTTTCCCCCCTCGACCGTTCGCGGGAATGAATGAACGTTGGGAGCGTGGGCGGGGAGAATTAGATCAATGGAAATGTGGGAAAGGACGTTGCGGCTGTCTAGAGAGAGAGATAGAAAGAGCGCCTGAGAGAAAGTAAGAATCCATTTTCGACCTCGGTAACCTCTTACTTTCCTCATCTTTCCTTCTTCTTCTTCGCCGGCCAATGATCGTAAAATGCCATGTGCGGGATTTTATACGTCCATTGACCGATTTAGAGTAGCGGGGGGAAAACACCGATCTCGTGAGGTGATCGCGTCATCAAGGAGGAACGAGGAGATGCGGAGGAAACGTTACGTTGGCGGATATATTCCGAAAAAATGAGTCAATATAAACATCGTGTCAGCGGCGGAAAGGAAGCTGTATTTCGAAATGGAATCTCTTATATTTCCTTTTTTTCGAACGGCCGCAAGAAAAGTGACTCGAAGAAGAATTTTATAGGCCTTTATAGGAGTCCATAAAATTACTTGAAGGAACGATTTAGACCAAGTGTCCCCACACTTCGATCCGCGGGCCAGATCCGGCCCGCGAAAGGGTTTTATCCGGCCGGCGGAAATTTTATTAAACATCATAAAATCAGTGTTTCCAATTTAAAAACAGGCACATTGTTCGCATTAGAATTTTTTCTTACGTTTATTCACGTTTACTTATAGGTGCCGGTGGCGTAGTGGTTAGGACGCTGGCTGCTACTCGCCTGCTGCTTGAAAAGACGGCGGGCACGAATCCTGCGCAAGTAGGATTTTTTCCAAGGTTACCCGGCCCCTTGGTTATGTGGTTTGAGGAGAATGCGCAAAGTCAGCGTTCCGTCCTATGGAAGGGACGTTAGGGCGTTGGCCCCCTTGGTGATCTTCGCAAAGAGTAGGCAAATGCTGGCACCGGGTTTCCCTCCTCCCTTCTGTATGTGTGGAGGGCAACGGGAAGCCTCCACACCGTGTATGTATATTCCCTAGTCAAAACCAATCAATGAATTGGGAGGACCTGTCGTAAGACGGAACACTATGAATGATTGAAATGCTTAGGTTTTTATAGAATAAAATATTTTAAATTTTGAAACGGTTTTTTTTTCGATCCGGCCCACCTAGCGCTTTCAATATTCCTATGCGGCCCTCCTCCCAAAAAGTTTGGGGACCCCTGATTTAGACCTAAATGCTTAAAAAGGGTTGAGGAATCCCCCCGGCACGCATGCCCGATACGGCTCCACGAGATAATTGTGTGGTTCCCGCGATGCTGTGATGAAAAAGAGATCGGTAAAATTTAACATACAAATTCATATTCTTCAATTCAAAATATGACTTGACTATAAAGCATTTAACACTGAAATGTGAAATTTGAGAAAGACAAAATAATCCTGTGCTTGACTGGGTATCGATTCCCGGTCAAACACAGTATCGTATTTTTCTCCTCGAATTTCTGTTCAAGTTTTGTGCGCTCATGAATGATAACTATATTCCTCAACTTTCCATCTTGTTATTTAACACTCCATTTATATTATATTTTCACTAATAACGTAGAATACATCAGAATCTCAAGGTAGGTTCCGATTTTACCTCTAAACCGGCTCGCCGAAGAATTGGCAAGTTCCAATGCGACCCCCCGAAGGATTCGCTGCAGCCAACGACATGTAGAAAAGGTTGACCAGCCCCGGATTAAAGTAAAGCGGCGGGTTATTGGCTATTTAAGGCGTAGTTTTTGGTTCGCCATAAATTGCACCTTCGTTGCTTCCTTCATAAAGATAAACGATTTCTTGTGAACGACGAATAAATAAAAAAAACACAAAAGATTCGTTTTTATACGTAGGACAATCACTTTTATTATTTATCATAAGAACACCCGAAAATCAAAGATACGCCAAACAAAATACGTTTGAATAAATACTTTTTTCGATTAACTTGGCGCTTCATTGCTCCTTATCTCTCAATTCACCTTTTGCTTTTTTCATCTCCGTCCATTTCATTACCAATTAAAAGTGTTTATTTTATCCTTAATATTCGAAGGAACATCTCTTAAAGTTTTTTAAAAAATCACACAAATGTTATATAATCCCCCAATCTTTGTTCCTTCCTCCACTTATTCGGCTTCAATTCTTATATTTTCGTTCAAAAGATTTTTTCTTCAATTGTATTCTTCTTTCCGGAGCAGTTTTGAGCCATTTCAAAGCATTCTGAGAACTTCTGATTAAAAACATTGACGAAAAATAGCGCTTCGAGGGTTTGAAATAGAGTTTTCTCCTCCCATCACCTCGCAACTTTCATTACTTCCCCTCTCCATCGTCTTGCCCACTGAATGCTATAATTGTCAGTAGTAGTCAGGACGGCTATAAATGATGGGCCGACTTTCCATAGTTCATATTTATGACCTTGACCTGGCGCAAACTGTTTCGTATAGAGGATCCTGGTAAAAATTTTCTGCCTTTTCTAATGATTTATTGTACCAAGCCTCGCTACATTCTTTTACATTACTTTCCATCGAATTTCACGGCGATGGTCATTCGAAAGTACAGAATTTTACCGGCGGATATGCGCGGATAAAACCTCTCGGTTCACTGGAAGATGGAAACGGAGATAAATGCCCAAACCCCTGACAAAGAGGAACCTAAAGATTTAAATGAATCATCGATTTTTTAAAAATAAGAAGAAATGTATTAACAAGCAAACACTAATCTTATTTGACTGCTTTTGTCGTTACGATGGATGCCTACCGAGTCCTTATCAGAAATTCCACGATAACAGGAAAGAAACGCGGAAAACTTGACATTTATTTTTATTATAATGCCGAGAAAAAGGCAATAGCTCGGATATTTAGGTTTTAATAAAAAGAAGGCACGATCCGTACGGACAACCGCTGTGGAGGCAGGATTGCAAGGTCAGCACACGTTTACGTCAAACCGGCATGAGGGGTTAATAATGTTCCCAATTCGTGAACATTTTTCATTTTTCACACGGGTGCGACACGGCAAAGGGAATTGGTACTTTTTTCAAAAATAAAATACAAATCACACTCACGTCATGAGATGCGGGCGAAGGAATGAAAATCAGAGGCGAGTTTTTTGTCGTGACAAAGCAATCAGAACTTTCCTAGAGGCGGAAATAGAAAACCTTTTTATTTCATTGCGCAAAAAGCATATCTTTTTGGAACAGACGTTTCTCGTCCCTTCAGACAATGTAGAGGGTATAATCATGGAAATGATGACAGAGGCGTATTTGACGCTTTCTGATTCGTTGAACCCATTATTCAATGAAATTTGACACATATTTCGCCCAGGATTAAGATCACGACGATTAAAAAAGAAGTAAATGGCAACGAAAACATGCAAGTTTCTTTTTATAAGACAGTCACTTATTTGTTCATGTGTTGAACTGGCAGCCGTTAGCAAAATTTTCGATAATAAAATCTAATTCTATTTAATAACGAATTAATTAAAATGACTTGAAGGTTTTAATAAAGCAAATCATGCAACCATACGAATTTATTTGGGCATAAAATATCTCTGCATGAAGCAGGACTAAAATAAAATAACATTATCAAATACTCTGAAAAATTTTACTTGCGTCAAAACAAAGATCAGCCGTATGGCACACATTAATACTCTTTTTAATTTAAATCTAAATAAATTGCACGGACCATTATTAGCATGTATTTATTTTAAATTAAATAATTACTTCATGATAAATCTCAAAATTACGATTTCCGAAATTCTCCGGGTTAATTTTACACCTTTGAAACTTTGTTTTCGACATAATTTAGGAATCAATCACCTAACCTGTGTATTACTGTAGGAACACAACTAAATTTAAAGGAATCGTCTTTTAAAACGTTTACCTCGATGAATAAGATCGTGTGAAAAAATCAGCAGAAAATGACAGAAAAACGCCGTTTATTTTCCAATGCGAAGGAATATGGAATATATTGAGTTCAACTCACATCAGCAAATAAAAATAAGTATCTCCACGGTTCGTATTTTTAAAAAGAGAAAGAGTGAGGAATTTTCGAGCACCGCCGTCAAACGCAAAATTCATCTATCATTCATCTTCCCTGCCGCTCGCTTTCTAAAAAAATTCCATCTCCTCGGATTCGTTTTTTTTTTATTCCCTCGCCATATAAAAATAGTTCAGCCCTCTCCTCTGCATAGAACCATTTCCTCCAAACGAAAGCATATCGCCACCGTCCCACGTATTAATTTCCTCTTTGCCTCTCGCGAAATTTCCGTTCCGCTTTTCTGAATGCTTTTCCTACTCCACCAACGAGAGATCGACTCGAGCCTTCATCGCAGGATTACCGCATTTACGAATGCGAAACGGGACATATTTTCTCCATTTTTTCTTTCTGAGACACGCAGAGAAGTTGAATAAGTGGTTTCCAAGACGAGAGTCGCGGCCCAATCGAAAGTCCGCGAAACATTTGGCAGTTACCTCGGTGTAACTCTAGCCAAAGACATTTTGGCGCTTCGGTCGGAATAACATTTTCTACAGTTTATTATTATCACGATACTCAACAAACATTCCTACTTTATGAAAAATTTAAATCTTTTAATGCAACCTATCCTTTAAAAAGGCTTACAGTGCGAAATTATTCCGCTTGAAACTAACGTGCGTTAAGGGCTTAAAAGTAGTATTCCCGAGCTTTTTTTGGACTCCAGATTGACCAAGGCCTCTAACCCGCACGTAATGATATAACGGTTATATTAAATGCTACATATGAAGAGATTTTTTTTTAAATTTTCAATCACTTTATTTTCCTTTTCTTGGGTTCCCTTAAGACGTCTTCTTAGTTGTTTCACCAGTTCTCGTAAATTATTAAATGCATCTCCCTCCTCAAGAAGGAAGTAGCCCAGAGCCTATAAAATTCGCAATGTCACTGCATTTATATAAACCACCCAAATAGTAGCATTTCAGATCCTAATTCTGCCTTGGGGACAGTCGTTTTTGCATGTCTTTGTTATTGCTGCAGTGTCTGTTGCCAAAAGGCTGTCAGTCACTCTTTGTGAGCCAATTAAAGAAAAAAATTGCTTGGATTTTACGCGGAGATATAGATACATACTTTTAGAATGCCTTCGGTTATAAAGCAACGTTTTTATTAGAATGATACAAACTTAACTTACTAAAAAAACACTTAATGGATCCAAGAAAAAATAAAGAGACTTCTAATGAAGACAGAAGAAGAATAATTGATGCTTATCTCTGGGGAAATATGTAATGCAAGAATGATTTAAAAAATAATGGAAGTGAAAAGAACAACTGTTCACGAAATCATTAAAAAATACTTAACGAAAGGGTTGATTGATAAATCTAGAAGGGGTGGCCACAGAGAAAAAATTGAATGAAGAAGAGCAATCAGTTATTAAACAATGGATAGAAAAAGACTGCAGCTTATCTTTAAAAAGAATCGCAAATAGATGTATGGAAGAGTTTCAAACTTAGATGTCACAATCTTCAATTGGACGCTTATTAGTAAAAGCTTTGGTATTAGACTATGGGCATGAAATATTATATTTGCCTCCTTGTTCACCTTTTTTAATTCGATTGAATATATGTTTTCTAAATGGAAAGAATCTGTACGGCGTGGCAGACCTAAGGATGAAGCAGAGTTGTTAGAATTAATATCTAAAGGAGCTGATGTAATATCAAGCAATGATTGTGCAAATCTTTATAAATATATTGTATCTTTTAATCCCAAATGTATCAATAAAGAAGTTATCAATGATTAAATGCATACTGTTGTACATATTATACAGGGTGATCATTTCAAATGAGAACCCATGAAAATTTTAATAACTTCGAATAAAAGAGTACTATATGCATGAAATTTAGAAGTAACAGTCTTTATTGTCTGACATTACTTACATCGTCACAAATAATGTTGAAAATGACCACCAGCATGTTGCATACACAACGAATGTTCGAAGACACTGCCTGCAGTGTGATGCATGTGATGTTGGAAATGGCGTGGGATATGTTGGGTTTCAATTCATCCAGATTGCGTGGGTTGCTGTTGTAGGCATTGTCTTAGATAAAACCCCACAGAAAGAAGTCTAGTGGCGAAAAATCTGGCGATCGTGGTGGCTCTCACTAACCTGTGCTAAATGATCCCCCAGTGGAGGAGTGAACACGACTCACAACATTCACATTTCCAGTCTCCCTGAACATTTTCACAAGCTTCGATATCATCGATTCCATTTGTGCCTCACAACATGAAAATTTCCGACAAAAATCACCCTGAGTAGTTTTAAACGACACTGATTTGAGTAACGTTCCACCATAAACACTCGCTCCTCTAAATTGAGCGCCATGTTTAATTATTGCTTGCACTGTTCATGTGCATTCGTAGTTCCGCAGGCTATAGACAAACAGCGACATTATGCAGACAATAAAGATTGTTACTTCTAAGTTCCATGTCTCTAACACTCTTTTATTCGAAGTTATTAAATTTTTTATGAGTTCTCACTTGAAATGGTCACCCTGTATTTTGTATTTTGGTGCCCAACTTTATTTTATTGCATTTTAATCAACAAATAAAACTATATATATATATATATATATGTCGGCCTTGGTAGACGGGTGGTTAGAGTATCTGCTAACGGATACTAAGGTCGCGGGTTCGAATCCCGCGTGGGGCCTTTGTGAGCTGTATGTGAAATAATAATGAATACATAAATATATAAAACAATATGCCCATGAAATAAGAGTTTATAACTAATGAATAATCATAACAAGTATTTAATATGTAATTAAATAAAGAAAGGTCAAAATATGTAGAATGGACCATTGTCAAAATTAAATGGACAGTTATGAAAATAGAATGGACCAATGTCAAAATGAAATGAAAAATTGTCAAAATGTCAAAATGGCCTTGGAAAGGATGCAAATAAAATTTTCTCAAATCCTTTATCGGTAATTTGGTGACTTTTTATTTTTTATCAAATAATCATAATAAAAAGTCGATGGAATCACATTTAACAGATAGTTATTTCACTCGAATTGTTTTCCAGTGTAAGGAACTGCATCATATTATGTGGTCATGAATCTCAAAAACATCAAAACCTTGGGCAGGAATTACAAGCTCTAGGGATGCAACCGGTGGAAACAATTTTGAAATTTAGCTTAACCGTACGTCATCCCATGCAAAGGCTGATTTTGTGGGCATAATTTGTCACGTTAATATTTTAAAGTCAAACTCACGAAAAAAATTAGTCTCCGGACTTTGAAATCGAATTTTGCGATAAAAGTGTGTTGATATGCCATGGAAAGTGTTATTATAATCTTAATAGCGTAATTGCCAGTCAAATATGACGGGCATGCGTGAATTAAGTATTAAATTAAAATAAAATTGAAATAAAAAATTAATGAAACCAACTTTTATAAGCACTAAAAAGTAAACAATAAATACAAATTTCACATAATTGGGTGTTACAGAGAGTAAAAATAGTTTTGGGCGAATAGAAATTGTATGACCAAGATATACATTGCGCTATACAATTCTTATATGACCACAATTATTTTTAATTTAGGGAACAATTAGTTTTGTCTCACACTCTCTCTCACTCTCACTCTCTCCTTTTCTATCTCCTATTAAAGCATCATAAAAGTATTCCCAATATGTTTGTTTTCGATATGAAAAATCATTAAAATCAAATCAATGTTTTTGAAAGCTATCTTAGTTTTAATTATATTGTATGAATAATTATTATCAGAGAGGCAAAATGATTATCCAAATATTTCCTGAGAATAAGAGGAAAAGCGAAATAATAAGATATAATGTATGAAGATTCCGATCCCTTTCTCGAACAACATTTTCGCCGCCACCGACCCCTCATAGTCCGCTGCTCTACCTCAAGTTATATCTCCGCCCCTCTCCCCCCTCCCTCCACTCTCTCTCTCCCCTCCCTCTTTCCCCTCTCTCTCTCCCCCCTCTCACTCTCCCCTCTCTCTCCCCCCCTCTCTCTCCCCCCTCTCTCTCCCCCCTCTCTCTCCCCCCTCTCTCTCTCCCCTCTCTCTCCCCCTCTCTCTCCCCTCTCTCTCCCCTCTCTCTCTCCCCTCTCTCTCACCTCTCTCTCTTTCTCCTTTCTCTCTCTCTCCCCTCTCTCTCTGTAGGGTTAAATGTAAGAAGGGACTTCATAGTCTCAATTTCGCCCTAATAAAGTCGTTTGTCTGTCTGTCTGTCTCTCTCCCCTCTGTCCCCCTCTCTCACCCCCTTTCTCTCCCCCTCTCTATCCTCCTCCGGTCATACGCGGCCACATGAAAAGTGAAATAAATAAAACGTGAAATAATATATTGATTATTCTTTTAAAATACATGTAATAAATTTAAAAAAAATTAACATACCCAGTAGAATCTCGATTTTCCGTCAGGGTTTGGGACCAAGAGGATGATGGATTTTAGGAATAGACGGATAATAGAGAGAGAGATATAGATAGATAGATAGATATATAAGTGGAATATAGGTTCGGTTGGACCACCAGTCAGTTTCGCATTCATAACAAGGGCCTTCTGTGTTATAATTGACCCTGTTAGAAAAATTCCTTTACTCCGTTGCTGAACGAAACACCGAAACATTGCGATATCAAGTTGGTTGAGAGGGGCACAATTCATCGTTATCCCTCGAGTTACGATTCAATAGTTCACTTCCATTTTGCTTACCGAGTCCTCAATTTTGACACCATTCCGCTACCAATCGTTAATGGTCGTTCTTGCAACACCGTAAATTTATGTTAAAATGGAAGCATTTTCGCCTTTCCTTAAACATCGGAGGATTTCAAACTTTTTTATTAAGTCTAAAAATATACGCGTCTCCGTTTTTCCGCCATTTAGGGCATATGAATTTACCATAGGTTGATATTTCAAAACTATCAGAAAATTTTAAGTGACAAACGGAAACAGTAGGGGATGTTAATTCCGAGAATTGTTTCTGTGTCTGAAAACGTGTGGTGTTGATTCTGAGAATCATTACCGATAAGTCAACATGAATTTTTTCTAGGAATGACTGAAATAATGTCATATACAAGTAAACATTACATAACAGAATTTTTACATGGGCGAATGTAGTTATTAGTACTATGAATGTATGTTCAAACTTTAAAACAAAAAATCTAGCGAGGTGACGGATAACAGAAAGTAACAGATAAAAGGGTGGCATATAATCGAGGTTCTCCTGTACATAGGGTGTAGGAAAAATGGCGCACTCTAACAACGGGGACGGGTAGAAAACAAAGCAAAATATATGAGGAACAAATTCTCTAGAATGAATAGGTACCGAGATATCACCGTAAGGAAGAACTGTCAATTGGGGCAAGCATTCAGTCATGCTGTGAGAGGACCAAGGATCACAAGACGTCACGTATGGCACTGAAAAGACAAAGATAGCTCACTGCAATACCACGGACGACAGTGATAAACACTTAGCGCGCAGTATGCAGGCCTATTGTCATACTGTGCAGTCATTCTATAGCAGTTCGCTGTCAACACGGAAGGGGAAATGATATGGACTACACGTTACACGAATGCTATGATGTGTACTTGATCCTTGGTGCGTTTGGTAACCGGGCCTACGCTGCAGCCAGGGCTTATGCAGATAGGTATCTATCACGCCGCTATCCAGACAAAAATTTGTTTTGCTGGCTGGACCAGCGAATGAAAGAGACTGGCAGCGTCCTACCATATCTCGGTATCTATTCATTCTAGAGAATTTGTTCCTCATACATTTTGCTTAGTTATTAGGTTTTCTACCCGCCCCCCTTGTAAGTGTGCGCAATTTTCCCCACACCCTGTATAACTAATTTTTATTGATTTCTTTGCAAGCGAAGCTGCAACGGACATCCTAGTAGTGTATTAATGATTATTATTCTTACTGCTCATGCAGAGCAATCTGAGTCACGAAACTTGATATACGAAAACTTGGACATGAGGCGATTGCCAGAGAGTTTGCAAATTACGGATAGTTGTCTTAATTTCGCGGAAAATTATAAATGTTATGCTAGAACTCAATAAATTTATTATCTAATATCATCATCATCATAGGTAGTCTGTCCGTAGACAGGTCCGTGATTATTCTTGGTTAAACCTGGTTCTCCATATACTCCTATTTTCCGCTGTCCTCTTTATATCTTGATAACTCTCTTTCCCTTTCAAATCGTCTATCAGCTGAAACCTTTTCCTACCTCTTTCCCTTTTCCCATCTAGTTTTCCTTCTAACACGTCTTTAATCATACTCTCTCTCCTCAGGTAATGTCCAACCCAGTTAGCCTTCCTCTTTCTGATAGTCTGTATAATCATTCGCTTCTCTCCTATTCTTCGTAGCACTTCATCCACGTGGCTGAAGTACTGTTGCCCTGGAGATAACGTTGGTTTATTTACGAGTTTAGATCTTGGTGTATGGTGATTTTTTAAGCGCTTGCAGTATTCAAGCACCGACAACTCGTATAGTATAAGGACGACAATATAATCTCGAGGTTCAACAATGACACGGTCGGCAAAACAACATATCGTTAAAAAGCTTAAATTTTTCCAAGAAATGTGATTTAAACGTATAACTTGAGTGATTTCGAATCTTAGGTGAAATGTACCGATATGAATAAGAAACGATATTTATTTTTCTTTAAAACGGTCCAGGTTCGAAGATTGTACGTCAATTTTTCTAATTTTAATTTTCAAAAGAGTTAAAGCCTGTAAATGGAAAAATAGAGTTTTACGTGCTATCTTATGGGAAACAGAAATTATCAACTGGAGACGAACCCGGATCTTTTTCGAGGATTTTGTTTTCGTAAATAGCTTTTACTATAAGAATCAAACACTCCTAGCAAATTTCAATCTTCTACCTATTCGGGAAATTTGTGAAGACGGGTAAAAAATATCGCGATCGAGCTTCAGATTTCACTCAATACGAATCAAAGCAGCGTTCCGGCGGACGGACCAACCAACGGACGGACAGAATAAGGATATTATGTATATAACAAGCATAATTGGCTTAATTGATGCATTCAAATGTTCAGCTGAAGAGAAAGCAAAGTGTGCATATAGGTATTTAAGGGAGGAAGACGTTAAAGATTATATTTTGGTTGAAATTAAAGAATTATTAAGGGTTAATTATTCGGATATGAATATTTTTATATTGTTTTTTTGTATCACCGAAGAACTTGAGTTAAAAACCTTCACTTAGTAAGTAGAGAATCTTACCTTCCTTGCAATTATTCCAAAAGCACTAAATATGTTCCTTAATAGATGTCGAACTCGCATATATGATAACGACCTACACCAAAAAAGGAATCCTACAACAAATGATAACAGAAGTGAAGAAAGATTTGAAGTTTTCCCGGCGAATGAATATGAGAAATGTTTCTCGGGTTACTGCCCTGGTCCTGAACGACGACATGACCCGGGCAGTAACCAGAGAAAAATTTCTCACGATAACAGAAGTATTCTTCGTGGGTAACCAAAACAATATTGTCCGAAATAATTATCAAAGTAAATAATAAAACTCGAAATACGTCACTATTGCAAAACGTTATAGACAAATATGTCAAGCAATCAATTCTGATTCTTTATCATATTACCATTTTAATAGGTAATATATATATCTTAAAAAGTAAACAACAAAACAAATATGAACGTAAAGAGTAAATAAGTAAACAAATATGAACGTGCGTTGTCATGCATATATTAATGGCGCCCGACAATAAATGAATCCCGTCAGATTTTGTAAATATCACATCAGGGGTGCCCCAAGGAAGCGTTTTAGGTCCGTTACTATTTCTTATTTATGTTAACGACCTTCCGAATAACATTAATTCAAGGATTCGTCTATTTGCGGATGATTGTATTATATATAGGCAAATAAAAAGTGAGGAAGACCGGGAAATTTTACAAGAGGATATCGAAAAGATAGAAGCTTGGATTAGGATAAACAAAATGAGCGTAAATATTAACAAAAGCAAACACGTTACGTTCTCGAACAAAAGACTAATAAGTGAGCGCAGATACAACCTACACGGCGAAATGGTACCAAAATATGATTGCTGCAAGTATTTAGGCGTCCACGTAGCATAAGATCTAGGATGGGATAGGAATATTGCCAGTATTATAGGAAAAGCATATAAAAACCTACATTATGTTATGCGTAATCTTAAAGGAAGTAGTAAAGTAATAAAATTTTCGCGAATAATAAAATTTTATCAGGGAATTTTAGAAATAGGATGTTATAAATATTGTCTAATGGTTATATAAAAATAAATGAATTTGTATTAGAGTTTATTATTTTTACTATTTTCATTTCAGAGGGGACCGCATGATATTCAAGGGGGCCGCGACAGTTGAAAGCTTAAGAACCACTGGTCTATGCCACTGTTGTTGTTTTTGCACTTTCTTTGGCAACATTTAAGTTTGTATCGCTATTTTAATGGCAATATAAGTAGGGTGCGCCTATCCTTGTTATAGTCATGAACATTTACAAAAATACCAATTCATCTTTATTTCGCCCAATTAGTTCGTCGTAAGACCTTCTCCCACTTGATGAGGAACCATATAAAACCATACCACCACCACCGCCGGCTATATATGAACACTCTACCACAACATAGAACCCTTTCTCACCCTTGGAATCTTCCACTCTCTCTCTCTCTTTCTCTCTCTACTCAACGCGTTAATTCCCTCCCACGGGCTCTCGGCGCTGCCTTACCACCCTCATGTTTCACTTTCCACCCATACCACGCAGTTCCCCTTTCCCCAAATCTCTCATCAATTATCCCCGCTTTCACTTTCTCCGCCATCCCCTCCCCCTCGATAACACCCACGCCGCTCCCTCAACAGTCAAAGAGGGGACCATTCCGCCTCTCATTCTCCCTCCCTGACTCTCCCTTTACATAATCCTTTTCTTACCCTCCCCCCTCCCCCGCCCCTTCTCTCTCCCTCCCCTTCCCTCCTACTCCCCACTCCCCATATATTTCCCTTTCACCCGCGTTTTCCTCTTCTCTCGTAACTCCATCAAAACTCCGTCAAAATCCCTTTTCCGCCATCCCTATCGCCTCCCTGTCCGGTCGCCTTCATTTTACATCCCCCACCACCGCCTAGATTCTTTCCTCCCATCCCCTTCCCTCTCCCTCCCTATCCTCCGTACCACTCCCCTATGCTTCACTACCGTTTAGTCTTTAATGTTATTACTTGTTTACGCGTGTAGTATTTATGTATGTATTTATTTTACTTATCATTATCTTGTCAATCGGTTCATCTACTGCAATTAAACTGTGTTTATTCATGTAGGCCAAAGTGAAATATATCCCTCCCTTCGAAAGAAATACTTATAGCAACGGTAACTACGCTATTGTTTATTAATTGCATTTTTATATTTCGGTATTGACGAGTTTCTTTCCATTCAATTACAACTTCTTCAGGCTAAATTGGATTGGGTTGTGTTATTCTATAGACATCGGGGGTCTCGTGAGCGACCCCCAAAAAACAACGCCAATACAAAAATATTTTTAACTGACGAATATAAGAAATTTTAATTCGAAACGCTTTTTATAAGAATTTGTTTATTTGGGGTTGACATGGTAATTTAAGAAATAAATGTCCGTTTTGGCGCTATTTTGAGGGGGGTATATTGCAATTCCTCCTTTACGTACCTCTACGTTTATTTATGTACCTATTTATGTATTTATTTAATTTATTATAATTTTATAGTCAATCAGTTCATCTGACGCAATTAAACTTTTATTGTAGGATGAATAATTATTTCCTCTCCTTTCTCTTCCTCCTCCACCTTTTTCCTCTCTCCACACATCTTTTTCCCTCTCCTCACATCCATTTCTCTCCGTGTTCTTTTCATTAATTTTAAACATTTAATCGATAATTTATAGTCAAACGTTTCATCTTCAACGAGTAAATTGTTATCTTGCGACAAATCATTCTTCTCTCGCCTCCCTCTCCTTACTTCCCTCTTCCTTCTCTCTCCCTCCCTCCCCCTGTCACACTCCCTCCCTTCCCCCGTCTCTTTCTCTGTAACCTCCTGCCTCCCCCTGCTTCCCTCCGCTACGATTTACACCCCACTATATTTTATTTATTTATTTGATTCATTTATGGCCAAAAAGTCCATCTACAGAAATGAAACTGCCAATTTGCGATGAATAATTCTTCCTCCACCTCCATATCTTCCTGTTTGTAATTGACAATGGGTTAGATGGAGAAAGAGACTGCTTAGTCTCAATCTCGCCAAAATAAAGACGCATATATATCTATCCTTCCCTTTCCACCTCTCTCTCTTTAATCCCCACCTTCTCTCCTTCCTTCTCTCACTCTCCGCCTATCTACCTCCTTCTCTTATCACTACCCTCTGCTCCTTTTCCCTTCCCAGTTTATTATAATTATTTTATTAATTTATGGTCACAAATTTCATCTACAGCAATCGAGCTGTCGGTTTACGATTAATAATTTTCACTTGCTTTTATCTCCTTCCTATCTTCTTCTTCTCCTCCCCACTCACTCTTCATCCTATCCTCCCTATCTCCCCCACTCCTCCCCTTAAATGTAAGAGTGGACCTTATGTAATAAATTTCGCCCAAATAAAGACATTTATCTATCTATCTGTCTATACCCCCTTCTTATCACTCCCTCCTCTCTTCTCCTTATATCTCCCTCGCTTCCCCCTATCCCTCGACTACCTACCTACCACTTTTCCCTCTTATTGTTTCTCCCTCCCACTCCTCTCGTCTTTCCTTATTTCCCTCCTTCTATATCCTCATTCTACCCCTCTTCTTTTTCTCTCTCTCTCAACCACCATTCTCCTTCCCTCAACCTCCTCTCCTTCACTTTCTTCTTCCGAAAACTTCCGTCCAACCTCCAAAGCTATTTAACACGTCTGCGCAACAATCGCTTCCATTTTCCTCTCAGATTCCGCCGGTACTTTCCGAAAAGCATTCGGGGACGGCTTCCACCTGTCTCCCGTTCATCCGTCAAGGTTTATGTAGGAAGAGGGATGTGAAAGAGGGAAACCTGAGGACAGAGAGAGAGAGAGAGAGAGAGAAAGATGAGGGAGTTTTAAAAATAAACAATTCCCCACGTGCCGAGTCTGTCGGGTTTTCAAAAGTAACGATCCCATTTTATGAGCTCGAAAATTTACTTAAACCATCCGAAACTTTTCTCGACTTGACAAAATCTCGATGAAAAATCCGGCGGCGGCGGAGTTAACGCGATTTTTGTCGCGCGAATAATCTCGTTCCCAGCTTGGAAGAAAAGTGGCGGGACGCGTAAGTGAGTTACGGTTGGGACTCCGCGATTCACCCGTAAAAATGTTGATTATAATATTTCAGTGAGCCTCAAAATAAGTACGATCAAGCTGAATTGACATGAAACTTCAAACTAACCGATTCTCTCCAGGATTTCGTTCGTATCAAGAGAGAGAAATTTTCAAGGAAATCGCTACACAACGATAGATCGATTTCGATGATTTGATACGATACGAAAACCTACGAAGAACACAATAAATATTAGATACATGTTATTAAGTTGGAACAATTTTTGAAACGAGAAAGAAGTCTGCTATGACCGGGAATTGAACCCGGGTCTTCCACTTGCCGGGCGGATATTCTACCCTTGAACTATCGTAGCAGAACATTTTCTCTCGTTTCTAAACACGGATGTTTTCCTTGGTAGGACGGGAACTAGCCAAGCTAGTATCAAACTGCCCCGACAGATGTCCTCGAAGAGAATCATCGAAAGAAACTCCTTCCTCTCAAATGGTGAGATTGCCAAACATAAAATTGATGATTTGATGATTTGATTTTTTTTTTACATTTTATTAATACAGTATATTATTTCGTTTATTACTTCAGGTGAAATTATTGTTTTTATTACTTCAAAACCCAGCTCAATTCTAGAGAGTACATTTATGACAAATTTTATACATCGATAACTCGGTTCATACCACCTGATAATATATTCCCTCGTATATTCCCACGTTAAAAGATAATATCTGAGCTTCACCCAAACATCCCACGTGCGAGAAAGCGGAACACATCACATTGAAGTATCTACGTCATTGATATTTGCCCCTATCCGTCAACAATAGCACAAGTACGACAGGAAGTTAAATAAATCAAAGACGCTTTTTTTAAAATCGAAAGTGGTCCTCATCCCGTATTATCCGTTCCAGGGTTTGTTAGACACCGATACCTAACAAAAACACTTCCCTTATTGACTTTCGTTTCCTTTATTTCCTTTTTCACTCAAACGCTATCTTTTTATAGTCTCGATTGCTCCAAAATCCCTTTATCCGTCTCCCATGTCTCCCCTTCACGCCCACGTTCATTATTCTATCCGCTTTCTCTGGATTCAGAAACTCTTTTCTCTCTCTCTCTCTCTCTGCGTAATTACTCTATCTTCAGCTTTATTTGTTTCCAAATTACTGACTTTCAATATGGCTTTTCGCTTCACGTTTTCTTTATGGATCAAATATACGAGGGAAAATCAAAAAGCAAAGGCAATTTGCGTGCGAGAATAATACACAATGTCAGAACGCACTGTCTACGTCATCATACTTACTATAGAGTCAAACAAGTATAAATGTGTCTTCCCAGTTGCTGATGCTCATTGTGCCTTGCGCAGTTGAGGGCTAAACATGTCAGCTCTGCTTTCCGATTGCACCGTTAGTGAACAACGTGCTGTCGGCAGATTCTTGTGGTCAGAAGGGATCAAACCCTCTGTGATTTATGGGAGAATGTTAGCACAGTATGTTAAAAAGTGTATAAGCCAAAGAAAAATGTACGAATGGGTGGAAAGGTTCAAAAGTGACAGAACAAGTTTGATTGACGAAGACCGTTCAGGCCATCCGACAAGTTAAAAAACAGCAAACAATGTTGATCGAGTTAATGCTCTCACACGAGAAAACAGACGATTACTGTTACTGCTGTTCCGGAAATGTTAGACATCAGCTATGGATCTGCGTATTCAATCATTCACGATGGCCTGAAATAACGCAAAGTTTGTGCTATTCACAGTAAACGCAGAAGATTGCTGCCAAAAAGCGTTCTTTTTGCATCGTGACAATGCTCGACCTCACCCAGCCAATGCAACCACTGAAACAATTGAAGAGCTTAAATCTGAAATTCTTCCTCACCCACCCTACAGTAAAAACCTAGCCCCAAGTGATAATCACCTTTTTGGTCCTCTGAAAAAAAGCATTGTGTGGACGTCAATTTCTACATGATGACAAAGTCAAAGAATCAGTGCATACTTGGCTGCAGGAACAAGAGAAAACGTTCTTCTCAGATGGCATTAAGAAGTTTGTGGACCAATTAAACATGTGTTTGTAAAAGTAAGGGGGCTACATTGAAAAATGATACTAAATGTTTGTACATTTTACCTTTCTAGATTTAATAAAAAATAAATTGCCTTAACTATTTGATTTGCCCTTGTATTTGATGGAGAGGAAAAATATTTCTTTGCTCTAGGCGAGATCGATAGCGTTCATCACCTCCCCCACCTCCTCCTTTCTCGTACTTGCTTTATATGCCAAAGGATCGAGTTTATTTCTATTTTTGGCAAGTTTTCTTTAAAAAAAGAACGCACATTTTCTATTTCAACGTCTGCCTGTCCTTGTTAATTTGAACTCGTCTATTTTTCAACGTTTTATCGAGTTCTTTTGTCATTCAGCTAATTTTGGAAAAATACTATGCTCCTTTTATTGAGATTTTCCGGATATTTAACATTTTATCGCTAGAGAGACTGATCGTTGGAGAATTATTGCTCAAACATATTTTTGCAAAAAATATAATAATAATAGTGAGTGGAGACTGCGGCGAATAATATACATATATCCACAATATAATTATACTAACCTCGATTATTCGAGGATGATAATGTCAATTTTCTTTCACAATTCGATTGATGACCAGAGAGTCCTTCCACGAAAAAGGAATAAATCGTTTTCTTGGCATAAATAACTCGAAAGATCCTTTCAAATTATAATTCGTGGAAGATTACGTGTCTTAAGGAAACGAATTTCTCAGATATATTGTGGAAAATATGCTTTTATTTCTTGTATTACTGAATATTATCTATTTAGACGATATTGACCGGAGTTCTATTGTTTATTCTTCAGAAATATTACACCCCAAATATTTTGTATCATGCTCTCATCTGTGATCTAGGATTATCATTTAACTCCTAAACTTCGTGTGATAATCTCCCGCATGTCGTCATCTCTGAATATTCTTGAATATTGATCATTACCATTACAACAGACCTGTAACATATACTATGCATTGATATAGCCAGGAAGAGACGAAGTGAAGAGCCGACCAAGGTACCGAAGCTAAGGGGGAGCAGAAGGTGAGTAGATATTTTATTATAAATATTTCAAAAAATATTACCACTAGATTATAATTTTGTATAGTAAAACAAGGCAACATTGGACCAAGTAATACGGAAAACGAAGCAAGGAACTGAAGAAAGAGAGAGCCACAGGTAGAGGTATTAATAAGTAAAACATTTAATGCTTTAAGTAGGTTTCAGGATGTTTTACTCAGTATTAACTGTTGTTTATATATTATTCAAGCAGAAAACGCAACCTTGAGGCTTACAGGTTACCAATTTTTGGATTTTCCCGTTTCTCGATTATGTATATCCGTATATACGAGGGGCGACCAGTAGTTAACAGGAGTGAATTTTACAGAAGTGTGTGAAATGAAAAAAAGTGCATTCAACCTAGATTGTTTGTCTTACCGCCGAGTGTTAGGAAGACAAATGATTTTCAAAGGAATGTATTAAATCGTTAATAAACCGAGCAGCGGTCGACCGTCCACATCAAGATCTGAAACAGAAGTCAATCAAGTCTATAAGGAGGAGAAAGGAATCTGGATAGCTGAACTAACTAAAAATGAGTTAGAAAGGAAACGGGAAGGTAAAAGAGAAAGAGGAAGGAAAGTAGGCTGATAGACGACCTGAAAGGGAAAAAGATCTATCATGATATGAAAAAGATAGCTAAAATCAGAAGTATGTGGAGAACCAGGTTTAACCAACAATAATCACGGATTTGTCTACGGGCAGATTACCTGTGGTGGTGATGATATAGTAAAGATTTACTATTATTTTATTTACCACAAATGAAATTAGTTAATTAATAATTCGAAAGTCTGGGGAGCGATCTTTCGGTCTTTTCCTGAATGCGAAACAATCCTATTGCACCATTGCTTTTATAACTCGTTTTACAGAACTTTTTTTAGTTTCGAATCGCAAATATCTCGTTTTTCATATTCTCTTTTCTTGACAAATTGTCGCATTCTCTTTCATACATTTACCATATACACTATTGCTATTACATTTTCAGCATTTATGATTTTTCCACGTGGAGTACACTCAAACACGCTTCAACTGTCACTCTGGTTATCTTCGACAAACATCAATTTAAAATAATACCACTTCATAAGGCAGCCGAGGCTGAATCAAGAAGTTTAGACCGTTCGCCTTCCTTATCAAACTCATTTTCAGCTTATTTTAGTCTTCACTTCGATTTACTTGCCTTAACTTACGAGGGTTGTGATTCAATTTAAGAACTCAGTTCCACGAATCCCGGAAAAGCCTACAGCAGTGTAGAACGTAGCGGCGCGTTACACGAGGAAGATCAGTTCGGCAGGTCGTCTTTTCATGCCTCGAGCAACTTGACCTCTCAGGATATTGGTGATAAATCAAAGCTTTTTCCTCAGATGCGAAACCCGGAAATCTTCGAGAATATTTTTACCCGGTAGGAAATATATCTAACGGCGAAGGAAAAGGAACCTGTATCTCCGTAGTGGCTTTGGTTCATCTGGAAACCTACCAAACTTCTGCTTCGTTTTATATACATTTTTCCCCGAACCAGATTTTCCCGCCGTGTTCCATCATCCCTGGACCAAGGCCTCGATATATTTTTTTCGCAGCCTCGTGCATCGAATTTTTCTTTCCTTTTCGCCGCTCTTTTCATCCTCGACCCTCATTCGATTGACTTTCCTATATCGTTTCTTTTTAGCTGCCTCTCTCTCTTGTCTCCTCTTTCGAAACCGTCGCAAAAAAATTAAATGCCGTCCGATTTGTTAACGATATCGACTCACGATTCTCGTGTTAAGCTTAATTTGCCGGATATCTCCGCGCCTGTTCCCTTTCACGGAGGAAACGCATCGGTAATCTATCTTTCCGGGTCTCTCGTAATGGCGCAACAATCACTCTCTCTTTCTCTGTTTAGAGGGAAATTCCTCGTGTTTCTTTCTCTCTCTCTTTCTCTCCGATGATTTGCCGTTTTATTGCACGTTTCTTTTCATATCGTTATATTCTTCTTCCCGTCTTTTGGATATTCTTTCGATAATTTTTTCATTCCACCCCGCCCATTTCTCTCGCAATCTGCTTTTCGCTTTCTTTCCTCTTCAGTACTCTCTCTCTCTCTCACGCCAATCCTATCCCTTTCTCTCCTTCCTTTACTTTCTCGCGTTTTCTCTTTCCTGTCGTCTCCTATCTCCAGTTTATCTCCACCTTTCCCCTTATTTATTCGTCACATACGACCCACCCGCTTTAATTGGTATTGTCTCAAATTCCTTTTATGTCTTATCCTTTCTTTATTGTAGCTATCTTGCCTTTTATTTATTCTCTGTTACCAATTCTTTCTTCCTTCAACATGACTCACTTCCTCCCTCTCTCTCTATCTCGCTTTAATTCTTTCAATATACTAATATCATATACTCATCACTTTTGCTCCATTTTGCATTTTAAAAACCTTGTCTGATCTCTCTAATCGAACGGTTTCGTCGTTAAAGTTCTCGCATTACCTTGTTTACCTTTTTCGTGAAAACGTCTTACTGAATTGCGTTATGCCAGATTCATAAAGTAAAATCTTTCTCGAGCGCCAGAAAAAAAACTTTCTTAAAATATAGAAAACGGCGGCGAAACTGGAAAATAACTTACTAAAGTTTTCACGAATTGGAGCACAACGTGATTCAAGCGAATTAGAAGATGTGCGCCCATATATATACGCGGCGTGATGAGTCACCCGCCGGATAACTAGCTTGCTATCATTACGTTTCATCTCTTCCTCGATATGACGATAATATATGCCGACAATTCCTCAGCTGTAATACCACGTACCAATTATAAACGTATCTCTCGCATCGCGCAATTGCGACTTCGAATACTCGCCCGTATCCCGAATCTTAGGCAGCCGTATCAACTTCGCGGAGAACATTCGATAGGCGTAAAGGATATTGCATTAAAATTTCCAAATTTTACCTCCGTATAAAAATACGATTATGGCTCGTAAAAATAGAGGGAATTTTGGGTTTTATCATTAATGGCTGATAACACCTGCTCTTAACAAATTAGAGACTGAATGGACACCGTAATACAAACAGCAGTTGAATCGTAAAATATTCTCGCATATAATAATTAAATGCAAATTATTATTTAAAATAAATTCAAATTTATAAATAAAAAATGAATCGCATAGTTAAAGACATGACAATTCAGCAGATATTCCAATATTCAGTAGTGAATGAGTAAATTAATCGTCAAGAAGTGAACAAAGAAAACCTGAAAAATGGAATGAAATACATACATAGAATATAATAGAAGACATCTCCTTCTTTCATCCGCAAATATTCTATATTAGGACTAAATATTTTTGGTTCAGCAATTACTAGTTTACTCGTCACGCCTGAAACAATCCAAATAATCAGCAACTAGAAACCAAAAACGCATACACAAATTCGTACAGGAAGCACGACCAAATAAATAGGCACGCAAACATTTAAACTTAAATGAGAAGCTGCTGGCATGGCAGTCTTCCTTTCACACCAACTTTCGGCCTTTTTAACGAAACAATTTCACTTGCCACGTCGGTGAACAGGAAGTTGAGCAAGGATGCGTGCGCGGTGCGTGACGCCATGTGACGAGCAATTGATTCCCAGTCGTGGCTAAAGCGACATACGATAGCTACGATAACTCTAAATTACGATGACTAACTGATGTGTAGCACAGGTTTGCGAGTGAACCGACATTTTTCTCCATTAAACTAAAAATGGTGCATATTACAGGAAAGATATACTTATAAGGCACGATATCTCTCAAGATAAAATCTACGAACGATTTTTCAAAGCCTTCCGAATAGTGGCAGCGCGCGATCCGTCTATTCATATACTCTTTTAAGCTCAGCGACATCAATTACATCTTCCCTCCTTTTAACATCGTCCTTCCTTGCCCCTCGTAGCTTATCTTCCGCGCAATCCAATTTCGCAACGCCTTATAACACTAGCATTAAAAGGGATTCAAAGAGGCGAAGAAAGGAGAAGTACACTTTCCTTGTAATATAGGTAATCCTATTTATCATTTTTTCCCGTTTCTTTATTATTCTTTCAGTCTAAATGTCACACTCCCATCCATTCGATCAAATTTCGTACGTTTTTTCTACGTAAATATCCCAAACTTGCCACACTTCATTCCACTGCGACATCCTGATACAACCTTTTCTTTCGGAAAAAATCACGGACGCTTTGAAGTTAATAGACGCGGGAGATGTAAAGCGGGTGTTTACTACCCCAGGAACGACACCGCTGTGAATTCTACGGCTATACTTTCTTCCAAGACGGTTATGGTTCGTGGAAGAGAACAGGCCACCGTGACACGTACATGTTCTCTGGGTGTTCTTGATAGTAATTTTCCCTCGCCCTCGCGTCTTTTCGTGACATGGCACAACTAGTCCCTTCATTTCGCTCTCCGAGCGAGAAATTTTTTTATCATTTCTGGAATGGATTTTGCGAAGCTCCGAGAGGAAACCCCGGGGGTCGGTTTAAGAAGGCAACGCTCAAGAAGCCTATGTAAAAGGGGTTTCCCGAGCTCATCTCTTAAAGCGTCCGAATCGTATCCCGTCCGACAGTGGACAGAGAGCCAGATAGACAAAGGCACGTTTGCTGCATCCTTACTCGTTCTAGAGGATTTGATTCTCAATACCTGTGGCGATATCTGCGATATCCGTCCATCTTCGCGACGCAATAAGACGGACGCCGACTTATTGCAATGCAGATACATATAGAAGGAAAGCGGCTTTGCATCGTAATTTTTGGCGCGTTTAAAAAATTGCGATTATAGTTTCATTTCTGTCTGTGCACTTGTTTAAACTAAAATTGTGACAAAATCTTAAATGACAGAGACCTGAATCTTTGACTGTAGATTTATGTACTGCTGCTGTCATTTGCATTTCTCTATATTTCAGTTTTGAAAAATATACAAGCTCGTATAGGAGCCCATTAAAACAATTAATATCTTTGAAGGTATAAAAGATGGAAAGTTGTAATTTTGAGCGTACGTTATCACAATGATGCCATTTACAAAGACGGCTCTAGTGACCCAATATGCGGCTGTATAACCGCATATAAAATAAATTAAGATAAGATAAATTTACGGATATAACGGGTGATCAAATTACAAATTCTCCTCAATTCGTCAATTATGTTAACGGGGGAAACCTTAATAGCGAAATAAAACGCAAAATATTACCGAATTTAATAATTTAGACAAAAAACGCGCTTATCCATGATCATGGACAACAATCCATTTGTTTTTTATATTTTAAAACTTAAGGAACTAAAAAAGTCCCAAGAATGATGAGTAATAATACCATTTTACATAGGGATGGTGCGTATCATGGCGTGTTATTGATGAACAAAGTTTCAAGACTATTAAAAGTTTCAAAATACAAATAAAAACTTTTAAACTTTGTCAACTCTACTGATATAAAGTTTTTGAGATTAATTAACTTTGAAAGTTTTCATTCTTATATTTTTAACGGGTTTTCGAATTTTTTTGGAGTGAACTCTACAGGTTTGAGACAATATTCATCAAGAAAGAGGTTCAGCTCATCATGAAAAAGGTTAATTTAATACCAGTACACTTATTCTTTTAGTAAGAACTATGAGAATTTCAGCTAGTATATAAATCCGCTAGAAAAGCTCGGAACGGATGAAATCGTAAAATTAAGCGACAAAAGTAAGGACATAAGTTTTTTACATCATGGTCTCCACTGAATTTTCCTCCAACAGCTCGTTAATTCTTAAATAAAATATTTTAGTAAATATGTTTAGATAAATTACCATAAAATGTCCTTTGAGTTAGTAAAATATTTTGGTGATTTTCGCACTGCTTGGAACCACTCGACCAGGTCCATTTGATAATTACAAATTCGCGAGTTCAACTTCACGCCATAAACCGCGTTCCCTGATCTGACCATATAAAGTTGCTGTATCACTTATATCCCATTCGAATCCATTTTTTCGAAGATTCTTTGGACTCCGTTAATCGATAAAATTGACACTTGGTGAAAATCGGCCCGAATATATTACCGCCCCCTCATTGCTGCGCGACATGGCTCATTCCAACAAAAATCTAATTATTATATAATCAACAATACAAATTTCATCATATTTCGTTTATCTCCTTAGCTACTAGAATCGCGCACAGGCTACGGACAAGCGGAATTACAAAAATCTCTTTTGCGAGCGTATACTCTACAATCATCCTCGAATTACACGGTTTTGCTGTACCCGTCTTCCGTTTAGCACGGTTCTCTTTTTAGAGAACTGCCTAGAATTGCACAACCATCAATTTTGATTGAAAACGGTTTTAAATAGTTTTTAGAGCATTAAAAAGTAAAAACAAAAAACGTTTCATCTCGACATAGAGATTATAAAAAGGAAGAAATGCCGAATACAATTCGGCCTAATTGTTGCATGTTGTCCTCAGGATGACGTTCAAAGGTAACATCACGTTTTCCTATGGGAAAGCATACCTCGCATTAAACGGTATCGCTTAAAACGTTCTTACCCAAAAGCGCATGCGCAGCGCAAAACGAGGGATGGGTGTATTCATATAAAATATCTCGAATTCGACCTTTTTCGCTATCACGAATACAATGAAGGAAAAAAAGACGCGTGTGTTATTTGAATAAATAAGGTACTGATGCAGCCGAAGAAATCGGAATGCTCGCCAAGCGCTGGGGAGTCGAGTTCTCTCGTCGACGTGGATACTCTCGCGTTCGCGCATAGTCTCGTGATCAAAATCATTCGGCCATTCAGTGACGCGGAAGCAACCCTCCCGCGATGCTGATTAGCCGCGCATGTCTCTCCTGGCAACGCTCGCTTATCTATCATGGATTACATGCAGCACGATCATTTTCCGCGTTATCCACCGAATCCCATCCATCTTTCCATCGCTCGATGAATTATTCCGACCCAACAACTCTCCGAGTTCCCACTCGACGGGGAGCCGGTTAGTGTTGGCCCCGCCATGATCTGCTAAAGCGACACCCGGTTCGAACCTTTGCAGGATTTTTTCCGAGGACGCCCGACCTTCAATTTGTGCGTGTTGGAACTAAGGAGACGAGGACGAGCCAATGAGAAAAGAGAAATGAGGAGCGCGCTCAAATCAACACTCCGTCCTTCGGAAGGGACGTTAAGCCTTTGGCCCCCTTGGTGCACCAGGTTTCTCTCCTCCCTTGCAATCCAGCTATTCACTGCACTACCTCTTAGATACCCATTACGCGCAGGCAAGAGGTGAATCAGCAGGGCGTAAAAACATAACTCCCACTCTTAAGCCTCCGTTCCTCCCCCCCCCCCCCCCGGTCCGACCGGAATAAAAATTTTAGCGTCAATTTTTCCGCACCACCGCATAAACAACGTAGGCGTCGCATCCCTTAAACTCTCGGAAGCACTCGCTCGGTTCCAAATATTTGCACCCGCGACGTCTCTTCATTAGCTTCTCCCCCGCCCCGTACGTGCGATCAAAAGCGTTTCTTTTCTTTTATTTTAAACTGACGCTCGTCCAAGTTCGACGAAAAGAGGCTCCGTTTTTTATTTAAAGTTTCCTGCGGTGCCGCGCGACCTACTTCCGCGAAATATTTTTTTTTTACGGTGTCACCTTCCAACCGCTTCGGGTGACTGCGAGAGAAAAAAAACAGAAACGGCGTGTGCTGCGTCGGTCGTTTATTAATTTATGAAAGATGTCCGTCAAATGTGGAGAGGAAACAAAACGGAACCGATAGGTCCTGATCTGAAAATAAATCACATTTTTTCGGCGTCTCCGTCGAAAATTGAAAACGATGATGGTTTATTCATTCTAAAATGGATTCCCTAAAGAGAGTTGAGCTGAGACTTTTTGAACCCCGTACAAAGAAAAACTTCGTAAAATATGCTTTCACCCGTTCAGTTTTCAAGTGTCTCCAACCGACTATTAATGTTTTTGCTTTACCTTTTGAAGTCACCCTTTTTTGTAAAGATTAAGCGTATCTCGCGCGTAAATACGCATGGTAATAAAAATTTAAGGATGAAAAATCAACTTCCATAGTTTTGACGCAAGATTTGAAAAACCTATGTAAAACGCAGATGCCACGGTATATCTAGCCAATGGAACAAAAAGCTTCCTAAAATGAATACAAAATACCTTTGGCGAATTATTAGAATCAGCAACGCAACAAATCGGTGGCTGGATTTTAATTGAGAATCGATAGTGAAAATGTAAAAGATGAAATTTTTTACGCTCAAAATCCGATTTAGCGCCACCGTTTGTCCATCACGGACATTGGCGTTAAAGAGGGAGTGGCAGTCAATCGGGGTATGTGCCTGCTCTATGCGATCATAAGATGGCAGTCCTGCTCACAACGATTCACGGGCGGTATGCGGGGATGGCAGTATATAGGGGGGGAGGACGCTATATCGGGGTCTGACTATATACATCAAGACGATACTCCTCAAATATCTTACAATTGTAGTTTTGCGTTGCGCAACAAGAAATGCAACGCGTAAAAGTAATACGCCAGCATCGCGATACTCTATCGATCGATTTTAAAGGGTACTGGAAACCATTTTGTGCGGGAAATGAGATTCAATTCATCAGCAAGAGTCTAGCAGAGCGATGCATAGTAGTATGCTCACTAACAGAGCAGACCCTTGCGGAAACGGCGAAGAACGATCATTTTTATATCGCTGAATATAACACCTGCACGCCCTTCTTCCGCGTCAGTGCTATCTATTTGAATTAAATCTATAAATTAGGGATGGGACATTCGATTCCTCGAATTCTCTAATTCCGCGAATCTTTTTCAAGATTCGAGATTAGAAAACTCGAATCTTCGCGCTTTTTTCGTCATTCGAATCTTTCGAATCCTAACCTAAAAAACCGTTAAACATTTTAACTCAAAACTTTGGAAAGATTAGTTTTATTGACGTCCAATTGAAGCGTTCATTAAAAAAGAACGCGATTGTTGCAATTTCAGTGGTACCCGGATCACCAATATCACATCGTGGCGACCCAGAGCGAGTTCGAATGCTAGTTTTCTTAAATAAAAATCTCCATTGAAGATTTCTACTCTTTTAGATTGTCCTAAAAGTGTTCAGTGTTCAGTACTTTTATGAACTCTTAAAATAAACAAGTTTTTGATTTTTCTTAATTTTCTGGAGAGAATTTAGTGTTCCATGTTTAGTGTTTATCTATGTTAACTCTTGAAATAATCCTCCCCCCCTCTACACTTGCTTTGATTTAAAAAGGTTTTGGAAAAATGTAAAAAATTTGAACTGATACTCAAATATTTTTGTCAAATTATGTTGAGAAAATGAACCTCAAGATTCAGGAGTTTTAATTATGTACTTCATTAACAAAATTTAATTTGTATCTCCTTAATAAATATAGGTGTATTTTTATAAACTGTATTCTTAAATTTATTTTTCATTAAACGCAGATTTCAAATTTTGCTTTAATTAAAAACTGTTAATTATAAGTAAAAGTTTTTTCTTTTTTCTTCTTATTATTATTCTTATATGAAGGATTCGAGAGATTCGAGATTCGTGAGATTCGAGAACCTTTTAGGATTCGGATTCGAGAAAATTTTGGATTCGTCCCCCCTAAATAAAGTCGATAAGCTCCATTATTTTCCCGCACGCAATGTGATATTGCCATCTGATGCATTTTATTGTAAAACATCAACGTGAAATTGCTTTGGCTACGGTATTATGATAGATAGTCTTTATGCATTTTAGGTTACGAGTTCGATTCCCGTTTTGGAGAACGAAGTTTGTTTCAAAGGCCTCGAGCGCTATTTATGAGCACGTTACATAAGAAAGTATAGACTCGACGCGGACTCGCCACTTGCAAGATTAAGCGCATATAAATCACCCGATGGACCTCGACCCCACCCCTTGATGACGCGCATTGACCTAGGGTTGCACTTTATTTTAAAATTTTCGGAATTTCTTTAAGCTGGTAAATAGCGACTAATCAAAAGTATTTTTCAAAAACGATTTCCTGACACATAAGCATCGGCCTCTTCAACGTGCTCATTCAAATTTTGCCGGTTAAGTTTTGAATTTAAAGTTAAAAACATACGCGAAGCGATAATTTTGACGAAATTTTAAACGTTTATCTCTGCCTTTGTCCAATAATTCAATTCTGAATTGGTAGGAAGATTCGGAATATTCTCATTCACGCAAAAGTTTAGCAATTGAAATTATCCCTTAAATACCAATAGCCAAACTACTTAGGAAGCTTCGATGAGACCTTTTAATAGCATATTATGATAAATTACTACTTATTGTTAGTGTTGAATATGGCAACAACATATTTTTCATCTTACCCTTCGAATATTCCATACTCTAAAAAAATGTACTTTCTTGCTCTACTTTTGCCAATTAAATACCTTAATATTCAGTGAGTGAATTCGGCAACGAATTAAGCATATGTACCTATATTTAAAAGTGACTATTTAGCAAATAAACTTTTCAATCGACTGTGTTTGGCATGCATGAAGCATATCCGAAGAAGATTATCTTGCCTCGGTACGTACTGTACCAGTCAATGTTTGACAAATCTGCAAAGAAGTGCAATCGTTTAGAACGATAATTAAAGTCCTGCAGAGGGCCTCTGGTGACTATTTGCATCAACTGCGCATCCTGCGTTTCGAATCCTCAATTTAACAGAAGATCACTCTTCCACCCTCATTTGGACCCAGAATCCTCTCTTTCCGAAATTGCGGTCTCTAAATGAGAGGCAGCGCCAATTTCCCGCAGCCACTCGCGGTCCATCCAGTAAACTCCCTAATTACCCGCTAAAGGGTAAGAGAATACCAGCGCCTCTATGTCTATTTTGCGCTTCTTAGAAGATCCGCAAGGCGGTGCTCTAGTCGGTTTAACGCACATATCTGCTCCTTCGCCATGCTGTGCATTGCCCGATGAGACACTAAAACTCCTCGAACTTAGGAAGGTAAATTTAATAAAAAATGACGCCTAATTAAGTTTTGGGTCGTATATTGTAGTTAATTTTCCACTATAAGAGGAAGTCTACCGTTAAACGTAGACGAAAGACTCCACGTGAATTTTCTGGGAGTGCAAACGAAAATAATTTGAGGTGTCTCTTATTAAATTACGCCTACAAATTTCAATTACATTTAAAGGACTCTAAAATAGGCTAAGAGGGGCAGGCAAATAAAGGACATTACCCCGAAATGAAAACGGCAATTTCTGCGCGTTGCATAATCACTCTCAGACATGCAAATGGACCTTGCCCTCATTTACATCAGGAGTCTTTATTGAAGTAGTTTTTCACTGCAGTCACATACAAAAGTTTACGTTACTGTTTCAACCGTATGAAAACAATATCTCTCTCCGTAATGTTATTCGATTCAAGGACGGTTATCAAAGCCGCGAGATTTAAATCGAATAAAAGCTAATACAGATAAAATATTTATAGGGAGTCAGACGCAAATATTTATAAACCACTACGACGATAAATTCAATCTCCGTAAATATCTCTCCTTCATGGTTACTCCTTTCATGATTCGTTGGGGCAGGTTGATACTAGCTTGGCTAGTTCGGCCCCAACCTAGAAAACATCCATGTTCTGAAACGAGAAACTAGATCTGCTAAGGTAGTTCAGTGGTAGAATATCCGCCCGGCCAGTGGAAGATCCGGGTTCGATTCCCGGTCATAGCAGACTTCTTTCTCGTTTCAATAAATATTCCAAAGAAGTTTATAATTAACTATTAATAAAATGACCGCAAATGTTGTAACTGCCGCTTTTTAATTTCGATTATAATAGAATCAACTAGCTATCACTATATGTTAAAATATGAAAATAGCAACTACATAAATGTAAAATCCATTTAAGAATTCCAAGTTCGATGCGTAAAATCTATAGAAGTGCAAAACAAATCGACGAGAAAGAAAACTAAATACTTTAAATTGCTGCAGGGATCCGCAAGAATAGCATTACACATATCCTTAATGGAACACGTCTGATCATATAATGATCTATGCACGTGTAATTTCGCCACGTAAAACTCAGCTACATACACTGCCGGTGGCATAAGATCCAGGGACGCATAGGTATATCTCGCTACGAGATAAAGAGCTACATTTTCGGGAGAGAGTGAGTTATAGTTACATAGTTATAGTTACATCAATGCCATGTAATAATATATTTCCCATTTAAAAGCAATTGTCTCGTTGCAATGGTAGTTGATATTTCCCACTGCTAAAAACAGAAAAATATTCCCTCTTTTTTTGGATTGAAAAGAATTGTTAGTATTCGAAACGGATTTGAATTCTGTGTTCTAAAAATATAAACTTCAGTCTTACAGCTACAAAACTGTTCATGTCCCGAGTTCCTTTCTTAATTTTACCTAATATAAAACTGCAAATTCATAATGCACTGATTTCACGCGTTTCTTATGGGGTGGATATGAAACTAAGGGTTTGGAAAAGACACCGATTACTCCACAGCAGCTAAACCTAGACTCTCCAAATGTCCGCCATGTCTAGCCCCCATATAGATCTATATATCCTAAAAAAGCAGCCTCTCCGGGTTGCAGGATTCCAGAGCTATTGCCAAAAATACAGACGGACCGACGGATGGGCAGATAGATCAAATACATAATAGGGAATATTTTAGAGAAAAAAAGCGCTACAAAATTGCAAGGTCCTAAGGATACGGTTTCTTTATAGACAAGTGGAGCAAGATTATTATTAGATGCATGAGAATGTTAGAGAGATCATTAATCGTGCGATACTCGGATACATATTTCCAGGCTCACGTACCCTCATCTCTCAAACCTCATCAGTATTCAATGCAGTGTCTAGCACTCATGCATCGATTACATCGCCTCGCTTCTCCTTCCATCCATTTATATCTTCCGTGAATTCCCTTTCCCATCTGCTATGATATCCAAAACAGTGATTCGGTCTCTTGGGATCGCATGCAATTAAAATATCTATAGGATTCTCCTATTTTTAAGCTATTCGACGAATTTATCCATTCGCAGACTGCCAGATATAGATATGCAAGTAAATTAAGTGCCATGCGGAGCAAAAATTATATTTATCTGAAAATTATATAACAATTGCTACGTTTTTAAACTAATTTACGCAGAGTACCGGACATAGCTATGTAAATAAATACGAAGCGAAAATTGTACAAGTATTTATCTGAAAATTAAAATGCAATTACTAAAATTCAAAAGAGACATCTATGGCGGATAGCGTTAAGTTACTTTTGGATTTTTCTTAGTAGACGACACGTTTCTTGTCGCATTTATTTCTCTTCCAATTAAGGGTTTTCTTCTGAACCCTTTAATATGCTAATGCAAACGTTCCCAAACAGTTGGTCGAAACCGAATTTTTCCATAGACGAAAGAGGAAAGAAGACAACGGCATTAATGGACACCAGATCTGTTGTTTCTGGGGGAGAAGTGGCTTCCATATTTTACAGACTGTCCATGGATTCTTCCCTGTAATGATCTCATTCTCGGCCTGAGTTACTGTTAAAATATATCATAGCGTAAAAATCGTTTAAATGTGTTTATTGAAGAACATGTAAATATATAATTCTCTCCGGAGTCTGGGTCCTTCGCGCCTCGACCATCACTCGACCTCTCTCTTTTACTTCTGATAGTTGATCTGTTGCGCTAGCCTTCTCAGAATTTCATGGCTGACTGCTTTTTTAGTGTTTTGAAAAGCGATTTATTCTGTCTGTATCCTTTCTGTCCTCATTTAGCAAACTTACCAATCCAATGAAAAAAGCATTTTGCAGCCTGTAATTTGCAGTATTATACAGTATCTCATTAAAATGATTAATATGATCGTTGGAAATGTAATATCTGTCATTAATTTCACGAATGAGTTGTCTCGACTAGAATTATGGTAAAATATTTACGCTGTTACAAATTATCAGACAACACCAATCGCTGTATTCAAATAAACACAACAAACAAATAATAACAAAACTCAACAAACGAATAACAACGACGAACGCAGAACGTAAGGACCACAACGACGACAAGCAAAAACGATGAGCGAAGAATGAACGACAAAACAAAAAAAAGAACCACCACGAACAACCAACAATGGATGACAAGCAACTACGGACAAAGAAAGAACCACAAAGACGAACAAATATCCATAAAATCAATGACAAACGAAGAAAGAACAAAAAATAAGTCAAACGTCGAGAGAATGCGACAGACCGTTTAGCTGCACAGTATCATAAACTAAATATTAAATACGCTGCTTTCCCTTCTCTTTCCTCTCTCTCTCTCTCGTTATTCTCCCACTGTTACATCTATTCTCCATCCCTTCATTTCCCCACCCGCGATTTGCACTGCACGCGAACAAGCTACCGTCCATCCTAAAAGCAATGACCATCTCCCGATTCTACTTATTGGGCCGGGAATAGCAAATTTTATTTATAGAGGCATTACCCGGTACCTGGTATTAAAGATCAATCTGAGACCTTCATAGCCGCTTTGGAGGTCACGGTCCCTTCAATGCATCTACCTACAGATTAATTCCATACCTTTTTCAAACGCCACTGCTCGCGACGGTGCTACTTTTTATATAAATAATAATAACATAAACGAATTCAATGAAATGACGCACATAACTAATTTAAATGACCCTTTAGCGATAGTTAGGACATTTTAAGAGTACTTTACCGAAACATTTTTGTTCTTCCAAAATACTGTCCATAAATATTTCCCTATAATTGACGAACTGTTTCCCCGATGACTATGAAAAGGTTATAAACCTTATTATGACTACTGGAGAGATATAATTTGTCGATTTTATTTCACCCATAACACGTTCTCGTTAATTCTCTCTTGGATTTCTCTACGATGTTTCTCTTAATAACTGGAGAAACAATCAATAAAGTCACAAAAGACGGGAGAAATATGTTCGCTGACACAGCATAGAAATAAAATAAGAATGGCGGTATAGATCTTTGATTAAATGCGAGATCAATGGATTCATAACACAATTTCTAAACCAAGGAGCAAGTCAAACGTTTAGCTCACTCGTTACTTAATGATGATATTCTCTGAGAATGTGCGGTATCAATAAAACAACCATGAAAACCAATCATGAGCGATAAAAATGAAAGTAAATGTGAGTTTTTAACTCCAATGACAACTTAGGCATTTGTGGCTACATTAGCGAGCACGAAACTACGAAAAAAATTGCATGACAATATTTCATCAATCGACTTTACCAATATAACGCATATAAATGCGCAATATTTATTTATCAAAGGAACAAACAAATTGACGAAGAAATAGTAACACAAAGGATTGAAATTCGGAAAGCAGAGAGAGGGGTCGCATCTCCTTAAACCGCGATTCGTCCTCCTTACGGGGAAAGTTGACAAGAAACAGATGAAAATAAAAAGAGACGGAGGAAAGCCTCGGAGCAATCATGTCGCCGATGTTTCCTATCCCGAAATCTCCCTTCCCTTTGGAAATCGTCCTTTCTCCTTCTTACGCTCCCGTGAGCTCTGCAGGAAACGACAAAAACCACAAACAACGGAGAAGCGAACGTGTCTCCGAAAATTCATCTTGAATATCTGATTCTTCACGCGATTCATCACGTTTCCTTAACAGGTTCAAAAGAAATTTCACCTGCGATAGCGAATAAAAAAATATATCGCGAGAGGCGGAACAGGCGTTGGTGATTTATTTATGAACATTGTTAAACTTGAGAGAGTTCATTGCGCGACTTGAAAAAAAAATATTTTTTGCCGTTACACGTATCTAATTTCCAGAATATAAATACAGTTAAGCTGTGGGAAGAATTTCATGGATTATGCGTTCGATTTTTAACTTATTCGAAAAATGGAAACCTTTAGAAATTCGAATCTCCTTTATTTTCACGGTAAGCTATTCTCTCCAATTACGTGTTTTTGACCATTCACACATTGAGAGATACTTAGCCACCTTTGCTGGCGATTTTTTAAAATCTGATCAGTTGTTCGGTTTCTCCGTCTCTCTGTCTGACGCGCTAACTTCTCCTAAACGAAAACAGCTAGAGAATTCGTTTCGCACCAATAAATTCAATATTGTCTCGTTATTAAATCAGACTAATCATTAAAAAATTAACATTCTGTATTAACAATTTTTTTCAAACAGCCATTCACTGTCTTCTTGTATCGAGGCTGTCTGTCGCTTTTACTACTTAACGAATAAGAACCATCTCGAGTAAAGTCGCTCCTTGTTGTTGGTATTCGCCGACGTTTCGCCTCCATTCCCCTTATCAAGGGTATCAACAAACATTGCGGCGAAATACGATTGTTAACCATAAAATTATTATATGAATAAATTGTTAAAAAATTTAAGACAAAAAAGTAGTAGATGATTTATTGACGCTACTTAAAATAACTAAATCTTCGATTCTTATTTTTCGAATATGAAATATTATTTCCCAAACGGTTATTTTTTTTAAACAAGACTTTAAATTCTTTTTTTAACGTGACCTTTTGAAATTTTCTGAATCGGTGGCCTGGCCCAGGATCGGTTTTTTTTACGCCCTTGCATCTACTTTGTTAAAAAAAATCGAACGAAATCGATTCGCTTCCAGGTGCGGGGTTATTCAGACAGACATAAACCGCGGTACAGACGCACGGCTGAATATTTATTCGTCCAAAATGCATTCAAAATCTCCAGGAGGCATTTTCGCCCGAAATATCTCTCTGATATGTCGTCACACCTCTCTTTCCTTCTTTACCATTCCGTCCTTTCATTCCACTCAGAGATGCATTCCTTTCTCTCCTTTTCTCTTCCTCCTCGTTCCGTCTCCTCCATCTTCTCTCTCTCTTTTTGTATTTTTCCCTCTCCTGCTCACAAACGCCCTCGATAAATCTCACTTCATCTAAAATTGACGCTCGCACCGACTCCGTACTTTCCCTTTCCCTAACCGTCGCGAAATCTCATAAAGATTCCCTCTCGCTTCTATCTCCTTCCCTCACACACACACACACACACACACGCATACACACCCTCGCACACGGCTCAGGCACTTCTTTCCGCGAATCTTTCTATCATTTCTCCCTCTCTCCACGTTTTTCTCTCACTTTTCTTCCCGATATTTTTAACCCGGGATACGGGCCTACCTCTTATCTTTAGAGTCTGAATTCAAGGAGTCTGAGGAACGGTATAAGCGGAAATTCGTGGTATATATAAGCTACATAATATACATCCTTCTTATTTCCGCCGTTGGTTTTTTTTTCGTAATTCTTGGCGGGTGTTTTTTATACTCTCGCGTAAAGGGGGAGGAGTTTCATTGCATTTTCCGTTGATGATAAATGGCAATTTCGAGAGGAAATCGTTTTATTATTCACACTGTGGTTGATTTGAATAATCCTCGTGGTGTTTTCAAATGCCAAAAAAGTTGGCGAGCGTTTTTAATTGTGAAAATTAGTCCGTGAGAAGTTATTTCTCATTCCATGGATGTGAGGCGGAGCTGCAGAAGCAAAAAAGGATATTTATACCACATTATTCACAGTCAGATAACATTAAATAAATATCTTTGGTTTAATAATAATAGTACACGGGTTTAATAAAATATTAATTGCATTTTAATTGCCAAACCAAGTATTAAAAAAAATTATATTGACGAATTAAATTATTGACTATATTAAAGTCCTTAGTATCTCTTGCATTAAGCTCAAATATTGTCTACCAAAAATAATAATAACGCTGAAAGAAAAAAAAACAAGGAAAATAATTTTAAATTCAAAATCAATGCCACTAATCTAGCATACACAATTTAAAGCAAATTATCATATTGTTTTAACTTGAATGAATTCTAGTTTGAAATTTATATTTAATAAAATATCAATTTTCAAAACCTCATATTCACGTAGAGTGAATGTATAAAAATGTACAATGTATATGCACAAACTTGACGACTTTGTTTCCTTTTCATTTCATTAACTGCTAAAAAAAATCACCCTCAAATATGCGGAAAAAGTAATATTTTGTGGAATTTTCAAATGGTACGAGAAAAAATTCTTTTGCATTAGCATTATTATTCTTAACCATTTTCCAAATCGTTCATTCATTTATTTACGATATCACAATAACTTCGGAATATTCCTGCAATTTTGAAGTATAATTCTGATTGCTGCAATGTTTTTCTATTAACCAAACATGTCTTACTCAACCATAAAAATTGAGTTAAGAATTATCAATTATAAATTAATTTGAACTTGACAATTCTCCTAATATTTCTTCAACACAGTAATATAATATGCTTTATTCATACCGAATAAGTTCTCTAAATAATAAAATCTTGATAGCATTTTCACAAAAGCTGGAGAACAATGACGCTATCATGATATAAAACCAATGAAGATGATTTCTTAAGCATGAAATTTTTATGGGACTATAAAGTTCACTCCAAAAATATGGTAATATTTTCGAATTAAATATTGAAAAATTACTCACATCGACCTTGCTGTCGATAACGAAGAGTACGCGAAAAATCTGCTCCATAACCTTTCCGCTGAGATGCACATACCATGAGATAAAAAAAATTCAATATTCTACGAATCGACCTCTTCAATAAACATATCCAATTCCCTTTCAATCTCACCGCACGCGCACATGCACACCCACACACTTCCCGAACAGTTAACTCTCTCCATTACTCGGATTGTCACATATCCTTACTCGTCCCACAAGTCCCCGCGAGATAAGCTCAATCTAGCACGCCCCCACCTCTTCCTTTCTCTCTCTCTCAAACCCCTGATTCCTGCCTCTCCTCACCTCCTCCAGACCGCAGGACCTTTATAGCAGCGCCGCCGATGCCAAAGCGCACCCTTAACCGCTCATCCTCATGTTCTCCCTCGCCCTCCCTCTCCCTTGGGTTCTTCGTCTGACTCACGCCCTATCTCTCAAATCCTTTCCCAACCAACTTGTTCTCATCCCTCGCCTCCCCTGTCGACTCGCCCAGGTACTTAATCTCTCCTCGTCTAATTCCTCCCTTTCGTGTCTTCTCTCTCTACCTCTCCATCCTATCCTCGACCGCCTATTCCCTGCCATCTTTTATTCCCCTCCTCTCTCATTCTTATTTCATCCCTTTATCATCCCGCCTGTCTCTTCCTCGTTCATTTCTCTTTTTTTCTAACTTTCCCTTTATTCTCTCCTTTTAAAAAAGGAAATCTTCCCTCGAAGCCTCAATTCCAATTTCTCAATCTAGAACCCGAGTCTGTCTTAATCGATCTCACTCGGCTACCTATTCATCTTTCCCTCTTTTTACTTTTCCCATTCCTCGCAATGAATTACGCGATGACGAGTCGATAAATAAGGTATGTATGTGCATTTTTCGCGGATACCTCCTATTCAACATGAGCTCATCGCCGCCTTCTTTCAGTACTGAACGCGTGAACGTGTAGTATTCACAGATTCTTCGATATAAAGTTGGCAATATTGTTGCTTAGGGATTTTCAAAATGGCCGCTCTATCAGACTCCACCGTTCTTTAACAGAGAAATTCCACTCGATTTTTTTTTACCGACAGAAAAATTCAAACGACGTAAAGCCTCGCGTAGAATGTGAGCGCAATATGGAGACAGCACTTTGTCGTCAAAAATTTGTACATGTGAAGTTCACTATTTAGAAACCGTCGCCCAAGCGTAACGGATGAACTTAGGACTTTTTAATCATTGTAATTGGCTACACTTTAACCAAAAGCTTTTTTCTATGGCGGAATCAGAAATCTTGTCAGTCGCTGCAACTAATGGGTCTAGATAGAAGGTATTTATTTACACTGAAAAATAGTATACGTTAAAGTTTTGGGACTAAACTGTTCGAATAAATTTTTAAATTTCCTTTTTTATAGTCTCAACCTATCTCATCTGTTTCAATTCCTATCATTATTTATCCCGCTTTCATATGGTTCGTATCTTCCTTTCTCGCTTTCTAGCATACATTTCCATATGTGCCACCTTCTACTAGCGTCAGTCTATCTTCTAGCGATACGTCCAATCTACGTATTTATAGGAGTCCCACTCTCACTATGCATCCCATCTATCTCACAAACTCTCTCTGCCATTGTTTGGTCTCTCTATCGGGGGTGCCGGTGGTGCAGTGGGTAGGACGCTGGCTGCTACTAGCTTGCTGCTCGAAAGGGCAGCGGGTATGAATCCTGCGAAAGTAGGATTTTTTCCAAGGTCATCCGGCTCCCTGTTTGTGTGGATTGAGGAGACCGCGCAAAGTCAGCGTTCCTTCCTTCGGAAGGGACGTTAAGCCGTTGACCCCCTTAGTGCTCTTCGTTAAGAGTAGGGTAATGCCGGCACCGGGTTTCCCTCCTCCCTTGTGTGTTCGATGGGGAAGGAGTTACGGCTATAATAACCCAAGAGGTTGATTAGCCAAAAATACACACATACATAGATACAATCGGTCTCTCTATCCTCACCAGTAACATCCCTTTGTTAACCTGGATTCCGTCCAAGTTTCCAACGCCTGGGAAAAAGGGAATCTCTCACCTCAACCACCACTATAGCGACGGTTTTCATTGAGCTCTTAAAGATGCCTTTTCAGACTTTTTCCCACTCTTTTTCTCTCCGTCTTTTGTTCCCACTATCTACCTCTCTATCCCTGCCTCCAATCCTGTACCACAACCTTAACCCTCTCTCCCAATCTCTCTTGATATCTCCTGCCCTATCTCCTAATTTCTCCGTTTCCTTCTTCCTCCCTTTTCCTAGACCTCTCTCCCCTTTCTGAATTCCCTTACTCTTCTTCTATATATCCCCTCTCCAACCAAAATTTCCTCCCTCATCTTCTTCTCTTTCCCTCTCCCTCGATTTCTCCCCTCTTTCCCATTTCTTCTTCTTTCACTTTCTCTTCTTCTGTCTCCCCTCTCCAACACAACTCTATTCCTCGTCCATGATCTTTCCCCCTCTTCCCATTTCTTTTTCTTTCCCTTTCTCTTCTTCCTCGGTCTCGCCTCTCACCGTCCTTTCTTTTACCCCTTCCATTATCCCTTCCTTTCTCTCTTAATTCCTCCCTTCTTTCCTCTCTCCAGTGCTCCCTCCTTTTCTCTCTTCATCGCTCCCTACCTCTCTCCATTCCACCCTCCCAACTTATTTTCTTTCCCTCTACATTCCTCTCTCCTCTCATATCTTTCCCTCTGCCTCATTCTCCCTCTCCCCCCTCTCTCTCCCTCCCTCTTCATCTATCTCTTCCCACTTTCTCTTTCCTCTCTCCCTTCCAATCTTTTCTTTCCTCACTTCCGTCCTATTTTCACGCCAACCTCTCCTTCAATATCTCTTCATCCACCTTTCTCGCATTTTGTTTCTCCTTCTGTTCCCTCCCCTTCCTACTCTCCCTCTTTTCCCCCCTTATCCCCCCTCCTCTCTCTCTCTAACTCATTCCAGGCACATACATACCCCTGCCTCCTATTCTGCCGTCCTCTCCTGCCCACACTCGCCATCTCCTCTCGCTGCTCCATTCCCACGCTCGTACCTGTTCACCCCCTGGTGACTCTCCGTGCTACCGCAGCGGAAAACCTCCCATTGCAAGTCGTATGTTTTCTGCTGTGTTCGCAGCGGGAAATGGAACTTCCAAAAAAAAACAAAAAGCGAGAGAAAGAAAAAAAAGAGCGGCGCTTCATCGCCGAGCTGTTCCCTCAAACCACATGCCTACTTTTCACGGATTCCACTTTGAAGTCCATGAAAAGGTTTTCAACGTACGCTATAAAACTCTCGTTATCGTGTTCACCTGATTTTTTTAAAATATTTTACTCGTGTGTGTCGCCGCCATTATATATATATATATATATATATATATATATATATATATATATATATATATATATATATATATATAACATTTAAAGGGGCACCTAGATTTACGGAATAAAAGAGCGAAAATATTAAAAACGATAGACAATACCACAATTGGACATTTTTGTTATTTTTAAATTCAACATCAAAGCTGAAGGATAATTAATACGGAGTTATTCTATTTTTCTAGTGATAGAGTAGAAATTACTTCTATCAAAAAGCTTATCTTTTTGTATTAAGTAAACCCAATTTTTATTATGTAATTTGGGTATTATGCATTGAGTTGTAATGGGGACCCGCTACCACCGGGACCTGCTCCCAATTGTAGCGTTTATGTGAATAATAATAATAAAAAAAATGATGCAGCATCTCTCTGTTGTTAAACCAAGAGAAGTACAACTGCTCTTACGACGAAACAGAAATCAACAGCACACGTTTATAATTGGCGGAATTGAGTTCATATACATTTCATAAAAACACCACATTGATAATACTTATTATTAAGAATCCAACATACGCTATTACGAAGACAATAGAAAAAAGACTGCGTAAAAGTTCAAGGACTTTTAGCTAAAACTTTTCTTCAAAAATACTGATTAAACTTTGGCATTTACTATCAATCTCCATGTGAAATAACATCAAAGCATTTGATCAATATGGACAATTTAAAAAAAAAAAACAAAATATTTTGTAGAAACCTCGGCGTTTCATTTCAACTTTCAAGAAAATCAGAAGCGTTTTATAAATGAGTACGATTAAAAATTCATTAAAATCTTGCAGTCCGTTAATCAAAACATATATTTTTTAAAATGATACCAAGAGAGAGAGAGCGCAGCCATTTTATATCAAAATACCATTAAATAAAAAATACATTCCCTTTATCACGAAAATCGCCCGAAGTGGTTAATTGGATTATTATTGTTCTAATTCATTTCCAACTTTTTTATTGAAGGCATTTCTTGAGTATATTGTTAGTATCTCGATTAAATACAAATCGCTTAACGAGACAAATTTGATTGTATTTCAAAATAAGAAACCAATTACGGTAAAAACTGCAATAGGAAATATAAATAAAACTTGATGCTAGACTCTCAAATTTTACCTAATAAATTCCCTAACTGTGGAAAACTTAACACCTTTCCTATCAAAATATTATAGAAATTTGCAAAAATCTTTATAAAAAATATAACTAGTTTAGGAACCAGGAATTTATCTTAAAATACGCTAATGTAAGCGATTAAGAATAATTTTTTTGTTATGCAGTAAAACATTCACGTTATTACAAATTCTCGGGAAAGATAGAACTACAACGTCGATTTCATTCCATTTCCAACTTAATCGAATGAAGCAATGAAGGCGGTTCAGCGAAAAGAGGAACAAAAAGACATTAATAGCGAAGCCTCGCTTACAAATAAAAGGCTTGCCGCACGCGAGAAATGTCTGTTTTCTTTAATCATTCACGCTGCGCTCGGTACAACTGAGCATGGTTGTACTGTAACGCTAACATTCTCGACAATAGTCTGTTTACTAAACACCCATGAAGGGATACGTATGGCTTCGGATAACAAAATGCACGAAGCGCTGCATTTATCCTCAACGTACCGTGAAAACAAAACTGAATTACACGGTTTAATAGTTTGGTGGCCCATTATCAACACACAATGGACGCGTACCTTGTTATTAGGCCTTCAAAACACTAAATGATGTAATATTTTTTAATCGACTGAAGTATGATTTATTGTTCCTGAGATATTTCATTCAACTACAGGACTTTTACGAAAATTACACTTGGGTAATATATGCAATTACACACAAAAAATACAAACATTTAAAAAAATCGATTCGATTTATTCTTGTTCTTATAAAAATATTTTTAAGTTTAACTTCTATAAGGTTTTACCTCATTTCTACGCATTTCATTTTTGGCGGAATCTTTCAAAATTCGGTTATAAAAATATGTTCTAAAGAGAATTATCGAATTCACCATTTGGCCAAAATCAAAAATACGTCTTTCCAATGGCTTTAAAAAAGATTAGGAAGTCAGATATGCATTTCGACGACAAAGCAGCCATCATCAGTTGCGATCTGCCGGCAGGATTTATTTTTAAATTTTATATTCACATAGGGTTTAATCCATCTTTTTATGGCTATGGGAGATATATAGTTTTCCAACAGAACACTGAAGAAAACTTACATTTTAAAAAATTAATAAAGAGGATGTAATGCATCCGTGGACTTCCTAGTTTAACCATTAGATATATCTCCGGTATGACCACGATTTTCCGTTTTCTCTGGCTAATCAGCCTCTAGGACTATAATAAACTAGATTTTCTTTGCGCATCTTAAAGTTTGTGTAACTTTGTCGTGTAGCTAAATACATTTCGAGAAGTCATGACACTAACAATTTCCTCAATCAGGAAGTGAATAGCGCTGATTGACTACTTTTAAATAAAATACCGAATTTTTCCAGGTTTTTGAAAGATGTAAGGTGCAGTGACCGACATACCTTTCCCGTAAATTTAAGGGAATTTCAACGGTGAAAATTTTCGTACGCGGATACAAATTAGAGAAGAATGGTAGCATTCTTGCAGAATGACCCAATTGTTACCTGCTGGAAGAAAATCTTCGAAAAATACGGCGAAAACTTCGAATTAATAAATTTTACATACTATTCCACCAAGGCAATACTACGCGAGAGATACATTAAATGAAAAAACATCAAATAATTGGAAAAATCGCGAGAGGAGAAATACATTTATATCGATCTCTATCCATCTGAGCTCGAGAATTTTGACCATAAACATAGATACGCGACCCACACAAATCGATGTAATATTACCACCCATCCAACATTCTTTTTCTTGAACAAACCCGTCGATGGATACAAAATTTCCCTCGGGTCGGAGAAAAAGAGTCGATTAGGAAAAATATTGAAGCTGTTCCTCTTGCTAAAAAGGTTTTTCGTATGACTGATGTCAAATGGGAGGCCAATATCGAATTCCCATTGAAATCCTAGCCCTTAATACTTATGGGCATTGATGGAAAAAGTGGGGAGATTGGGTGAAATTTCCTAAATGAATTCGTACAAAGGAGGGATGAAGAGTGGCTTTGGGAGAAGAGAAGGGAGACAAAGGATTAGGACGAGGAAAAGTTTGGATTACTCCACACATAAGATTAGAAAGGGAGAGAGAGATAAAGGAAAAGCACGTGCAATTCGCCTTAAATAAATTGTTACCCGAGATAGGAGGCAAAGGACAGAGGTAGAGAAAGGTGCTGTGAGAGAGAGCGGGATACAGAGAAAGAAAGAAAAGAGAGGGAGGAGAATGGAAGGAGTGAGAGGGATGCGGAAGAGGGGAGAAAGTGGAGACAGGGGGAGAGAGTGAGGGAGGTGAGAGAGTGAGGGATAGGAGGAGAGAGTGAGGGAGAGAGTGAGAGAGAAAGTGAGAGAGAGTGAGGGAGAAAGTGAGGGAGAGAGTGAGGGAGAAAGTGAGGAAGAAAGTGAGGGAGAGAGTGAGGGAGAGAGTGAGGGACAGAGTGAGGGAGTGAGGGAGAGAGTGAGGGAGAGAGTGAGGGAGTTAGGTAGATAGTGAGGGAGAGAGTGAGGGAGAGAGTGAGGGAGAGAGTGAGGGAGAGAGTGAGGGACAGAGTGAGGGAGAGAGTGAGGGAGAGAGTGAGGGAGAAAGTGAGGAAGAGGGTGAGGGAGAGAGTGAGTGAAAAGAGGACAGACAGACAGACAAACGACTTTATTTAGGGCGAAAATGAGACTATATAGTCCCTTCTTGTATTAAACCCGTCATATAGTTACAATATTTGCATATTAAAAATAAATTAATTACATATAAATTACATTAAAATACATATAAATAACAAGTTATTTATATATTGGTTAATAGATCAAATTGGGGAGAGAGTGAGGGAGCGGGGGAGAGAGTGAGGGAGAGGGGAGAGAGTGAGAGAGAGGGGAGAGAGTGAGGGAGAGGGGATAGAGTGGAGAGAGTGAGAGGGGATGAGAGTGAGGGAGAGAGTGAGGGACAGGGGGATAGAGTGGGGAGAGGAGAGAGAGGAGGGAGAGGAGAGAGAGTCCAAAGTCTGCAGGACGTTACATGAAATGAATTACTGAAAATTTTTGTTCTATGAGCTGGAATATTTAGTGTTCTTGAGCTACGGGTGTTTTTTTCGTGTAGGGAAGAGAGAAAGAAATAGTTCGACGAAAGATAAGAGTGAGAGTTTGAAGACAGTAGTCGAAATAGTGTATTAAGGATATGGAGTTTTCTGCGGGAATCGAGATTAAGCCATGACATCTTTTTGTAATAGCCAGAATATGATCTGATTTTTTAAGGTTAAAAATAAATCTTACGCAGGAATTTAAAGTTTTTTTAATTTTATTGGACAGCTCTACTGATAGATCATTGTAAACCACGTCGCAGTAATCTATATGAGGCAGAAGAAGAGAGGATACGATTATTTTGCTTTAAATTCTGGGAAAGGTAGTTTTTTAGTCTCTTCAATGAATAGAGTGAGGAGTTTACTTTTTTACAAACACTCGTGATATGGTCTGTCCACGTGAGTGTGTCATTTATAATAAAACCAAGATTTTTTACGGTTTTAAAGAATTGGATGGGTGCATTATCAATTTGCAGACAGTCGATATCGAAGTTGATGTGGGAAAGGAGAGAGGGGAGAGATGGAGAGGGGAGAAATGGAGAGGGGCGAGAGGGAGAGATGGAGAGGGAGAGATGGAGAGGGAGAGATGGAGAGGGAGAGATGGAGAGGGAGAGATGGAGAGGGAGAGATGGAGAGGGAGAGAGGTGGGAGAGGGGTGAGAGTTGGGGAGAGGGGGGTGGGAGAAGAGGGAGAGGAGAGAGAGGGGGAGAAGGAGAGGAGAGGGAGAATGGAAAGGGAAGAGAGCGGTCGAGGAGAGAGAGGGAAGAGAGATAGGTAGGGATAGTGGTACGAAGACAAGCGAGAGAGTGAGTGGAAGAGGGAGAGGGGGAGATGAAGAGGGGGGAGAGGGAGAGGGAAAGAGGGAGAGGGGAGTGTGGGAGAGGGGAGAGATGGAGAGGGGGAGCGGGAGAAGGGTAGGGGAGAGGGGGAAGAGGGAAAGGGGGAGAGGGGGGAGAGAGAGGGGAGGGAGGGAGGGGGAGGGAGGAGGGGGAGGGAGGAGGGGGAGGGAGGAGGGGGAGGGAGGAGGGGGAGGGAGGAGGGGGAGGGAGGAGGGGGAGAGAGGGAGAGGAGGAGAGGGAGGGGAGAGGGAGAATGGAAAGGGAAGAGAGCGGTAGAGGAGAGAGGGAAGCGAGATAGGTAGGGGAGAGTGTTACGAAGAAAGGCAAGCGAGGGAGTGGAAGAAAAGGAACGGAGAGGGGAGAGTTAGTGATGGTCATAATAGGAAAGCGAGATATCATTACGGAATGATAGACAAATGGGAAGAAGGGAATAAAAATAAAAAGGAGATTTTAAAAGAGGGACATAGGGAGATACAAACAAATTAAGAGAGAAGAGCGATAAATTGGTTTGAATTCTGTTTTCGCAAAATATAAATGTCATTCTTTTAGCTACAGTGCTATTCACGTCCCGAGCTTTTATCTTAATTTAACTAATTCAAAAATGCACATTTATAATGGCCCTCTCAAATGGTGAGATTGCCAAGTTAGAAATTGATGGGATAAAGCGATCTGAAGGTCCTATGCAGAAAGGCATAAGCTGTAATGTTGGGAATATTTTTGAAACGAGAAATAGAATATCCGCCCGGCAAGTGGAAGACCCAGGTTCGATTCCCGGTCATAGCAGACTTTTTTCCCATTCCGCAAGCCAAAATTACTCCTATCCCATCGTTAACTTTAGTGCAGATTTGCAGTCTACCGAATAGTAAGGAATCAATGACTGTGTATAACGTCAGCGTAAAAATCGGCTTTAAAATTTTTAATCTTTTCCGTAGAGCTCCAGCGCGGTTCTTAAACTATAATCTCTCCCGTCCCTCTCTTCCTTCGTTTTACTTCCTTTGATAGTTAGATTTAGTACACGCATGCGCACTTTTTTCTTCTTTAACCCTTTCTACACCATTTTAATTCGTTCCTTTTCACGGATCGCCGTGTTAAAATGTTTTGAATCGACGCGAAAAAAACATTTTTGCACCGTAAACCTCTATAGTTACATAAAGTACTTTTATTACAACGCAATTTTTGGTAAGAAAGTGACTTCCTTTATCGCCTGAAGCAACTTTAAATGGTCCGTCATCATTTTAAAAGAAGCAGAAAATATAATTATGCACTATATCCAATAGTTAAACACAATGGTATGTATCGATTTAAAATTCTATTCCAGCAGGTAAAAGCTGGACAATAACAATTCCAGGAAAACGGAAGAAAACTTGTCTTGGCGGAGAATCGAACCCGGTTGATCAAGTTGCTTTCGAATGAACTACCTCTAAACTACACAGGCAGACTTGTCGAACTGTTTCAGTGGTAGACCATCCGCCGGGAATGATAAAGATCCTGGTTAGATTCCCAGTCAAGACATTTTATCTTACTTTCCGGAATTCTACTGGATGAGTTGTAGACTCAAACGCGCATGATATATTAAATGGAATATTAATCGGATTCTTATTCGAATATACAGTTTTAATTGCTTTAATTTTCAATGTGATTTTTCGATTATAAATAATAAATACAATCCGATTCTTTCCCCTTTTATATTTTTGACTGGATTTTTTAAAAATCGTAAAATCCGGTGCGCTAAACCACATAAGAAGAATCGCCCGGAAGGGTAAATATTTGACGTTCAAATTAATGCGGCGAATGGAACGACAGGTGCCGTCCTTACCAACTAATTGAGTCCAAATCAGAAACTAAACATTTTTCCAACTCTTTGTGACGATCAATTAAAATAGCAAACATCCGTCGGAATTGTTAAATTGATTCGTGTCGCTCCCAATTAGTCATCGTTCCCTAAAAGGAAAGGCAAATCATCAACATCAGAAATGCATAAAAGCTTCAAAAATATTTTTAATCCAATACGGTCGCCGTTTCAAAACCTCTACGTCATTGGTACGAACTTCGAGTTATTTAATCAGAGCTTGAAAATGTAAATGCTTCTGTGTTGACGTATCTGACCATAAATGTATACGAATTCGCATTTTGACGAAGAAAGAGAGAAATGATTAACACGCAAATAAAATAAATTAACTCCGCAGTATTTTCAGCTTCAATTAATAAATCTTTGACAAAATTAATTGTGTGGTAAACTTTTCATGAAATCATTCAAGATCTACGATAATATTAATATTATTAATCCAAATTAATCTATTTCCCTTTTTGCGGTCCAATTTCATACAGTAAAGCAACAAATTCAATCTTTCTTTATCGCACGGATACTTTCACATTATTTGAATATTATTCATAATATATTATATTAACTTTGCGTGTAAAATCGGCTTATTACCCTTATTTCTCTTCATTTCTCTTCTGCAGAACACCTCTAAACATACGTTCCAGATTTCCTAATTTCCTCTCGGAATATTCCTCCCTACTACTCTATCCGATCAAACATGCACTTCTATTCTCCCGAATGTTTTTGCAGCAAATACCTTACGTCCACAAACCTTTCGCTGTGATCAAAAAACTTTTCGAAGCATCTCTGCAATTTTTTTGCAGCACCTATCCAGGAAAATAAAATTTTAATGTTCTGACGGCTCAATTTTCCTCGTTTAACTTTCGTTTTTCAAGAAAAACGTGCCGATTCATTATTTGCTCCTCACAATAGTAACCTTTTGACATTCTTCTAAGCATACAACATTGCTTATTACTTGGTGTATTCATCTAATTGATCAATTTTTGGGTTAGATTTAATGGCAATAGCCCGAAAATCCATCACCTGTAACAACAGCTCTCCGTATAAGTAATGTTTTTGCTTTACCATTCCACCTCTGATGATTTAGTCATAAACTTGAACAGGAATTGCGTGACACTAATTTAGGCTGTTTTTACGTCATCTACCTTGAATAGCATCTCATTGCTTCGAAGTAAATCCATTATCTTGCCAGAATATTCGCTGAATTACTCTCAAATTAAGGAATGTAAAATAACAATATTTTCCTGCATTGAGGTGCTCTACCAAATTACCTTTTCATTGAATGAACAGTTAATCGTTTAATTCTAAGTGTCAGTTTAAATGAGGTGAACAAAAATCAACACCCCGAAGAAATCAACTAGTGGATGTTACGAGTCATTTTAATCGTGTTTTATCACAGTGTTATTTCTTCAGAGAACCATCGCTAATGCACAACAACATTAGCCAGCTGAGAACAAAGATGGCCTAGGCAATTAGATCTAAGTGATACCTGAATAATGACGACAGAGGGAACTTACCCCTGAGCATTTTCGCTAAAAGTTTGAAAATTCGCGCTAAAATAAAACCGGAAGAAACATTTCCAATTTAATTCTTTGAAAGATTTTCAGACCCTCGTGCAGACTCGAACAGCAATATGCGAACGTTTCCTTCAAAGTTTTTCCCGAGGAAAAACGAGGAAATATTTTTTTTCGTCGCAACTCAGCAATTTATAAAGGCTGGTGATAAAGCCTCGGTTCGAAAAAGTCATCTAAATTTTTAAAATCATCGTGTGTAAAACTTCTCCTCCCATAAAAGACGGAAAATAATCACGAGTGATTCGGTTCGAGTAATTAATCAATCTCGATTCGTCAAACCCCATTTTCCGATTCGTAATTTCTTTATCCGCGAGGTACGTTTCCGGGCGAAGTTTTTTCGAAGACTCCTTTCCGCCCACGTTTTAATTTTTCTCTCTCACTCTCTCCGAACTATTCAGCTCTTTGATGGCGACCTATAGCTCCAGGGGTATTCCTCCGAAGCTCAATTGGAGAAGGGAAAGAGATTCGAAACGGTACCCTTAACGTTGGTTAATGGAGGCGTTGGAGGGATATTCACTGGCATTTCCCTCTCTTCCTTGATGCCTCCGCGTCTTACACACAATAGCGAAGTCTGATAGCGGGAAAAAAACATCCTATCGCGAGCTTCGAGGGCCCTTCTCTTTTTCCGCCGTTCCGTCCTATATTGATTGATACGCAAAACTTCCAGGTCGAATTAAAAAAAAATGAGGCTTCGGAACTACTGGAAATGTTATAGGAAAGCGTTGATATGATGGAAGACCAAATTATCCGAAAAAATGGACGTCGCTCCTGAAATCGTGGTGGATTTACTACCACGTTTTCGCATGTTTAAAATAATTCACTAGGGTAACTTATTTTTTTTACGTCGATTTACGGCAGGCATGTCAATCTTGAAGAGGCACCAGGGCCGCATTGAAGCGCTGGATGTTAAAGATTAGGATTAGGTTTATAGCTGTTTCGTGGGGGCCATATTTTGAAAAATAGACTTTATCTATAAGAATGAACGCTTGTTTTTTCGATTAAAAACAATAATTTAGTAAACGCTTTCTATTGTGCTTCAATAACTATGGAAATATTTGCGTAAAATTTCGTAAGATTTAGCTAAGACAAGTTCGAATTCGGGCAGCAGCAAGGCAAAGAATGGGCCGCCAGTTTAACATCCCTGATTTTTACAGCAATTGTACCGCTTCACGCAGTTCAGATCGTTCCAGTTTTTTATTTTCCAAAATTTTCGCTCCTATTCTAAAAAATAAAATACGATATCCTTTAAGGAGTGAACTAGAGAGACGTTATAGGACAATGACACTCGCAGGTCATCCGCCCATGAAACAGCCGCTAATGCGAGCCCTTGCGAATGTAGTCATGGTGTATTAAAAACGAGTAAATCCAACTTAATCGGCGAAACAACCATTCTAAAACTTGTAATAAAATAAAATGATGCAAGGGCACTCGTTAAAATCTTGTTTTCACTGAATTTTTTCCGTAAAAATATTCGGCTGAACATTAATACTTTGGACAAATATCATGCAATATCCAATCTGTTCTTGAATATTAAATTTAGCACAGCCGTGTGTGGTATTAACAAAGTAATGAATTAATTTCTTCAAAATTAGGTTATTTTTAATTGTTTCAATACGGAACCAAATTTTAAAATATCTCTAATAACTATTAAGCAAATTTTATTCAATCCCGTGAGCCCAATAAAATATTTTCGTCGTTTCCCATAAAGGAGTCATCCCCATCTACGCAAAAAGATCGCCATATATAATCGCACGAATTTCGAATTACTACAAACTCTACTTATCTTTTAACCCAATTTCGTCGAGACGCAAGAACCCATACGTTATTAGCGTGGAAAGGAAGAAAGGAACACTCACACGCCATGATAATCGGATCACGTGATTCGTAACGACCCAAAAAAAAGTCTGCGGCGAAGAATATTTATTGCAAACAGCATGCGTTTACACGAAACGTTGCGAGTTGCCACACTGCGTACTGGTTTGCATTTTTGCAAAACCTTGCTGTTAGGCCATATTGGGAACATATGATCTCAATATGGCCTATTGGGTTATTGTTCAAAAAATAAGAGAAAAAGAATCTGAAATATTTATCAAGTAATTGCATCAACATTCTAATGCTTGATTGCTTAAAAATGTTAACAATAAATTGTCGGTAGGCAAAAATAACTAAAAAATGAGAGAATAAAAGTCAAGATTCTAATTTTACACAGGTCAAATCGTAAAATTGTACCACCAAAGATTTAGGCACATGAGTCAAAATTTAATTTAAATAAAAAATGAACAACAAAAATTATTTCTATAATCATTCAAAAAATTCAATGTCACCATTTAAGGCTCACAAAATGGGTAATATGGCCTACATAGGCCGTAATGGGGAGACTTGTCTTAGTAAAACACATTCCGTTGGAACCACATGACATCTCAATGAATTGCCATACCAATCACACCACTAACAGTAGAGACAATTATCTTGTAGAATGCCTAAGGTCTAAGTAATTAATTAACTTTTACCTGTACAAACAATGACTTAACCAACCTCTTGAAATTAGATGCACGTAACCACAAACGCTGGTCTCAAACAAAACACTCCAGCAAATTCAGTCAACTGAGCGCATTCATCGGAATTCCATATAAACACAGTTGTTAGCTGTCTACCGATATACTGCAACCACCATCTATCAACTTTGTCACGTAGTACGTTTGATACTGCGATTAGGCCATATTGGGTACAGTTAACTTATACTATATATATATATATATATATATATATATATATATATAAACTCCACGATTGAATTTTCATTTTTTTTCGTGATATCAGCTTCTGCATTTAATGAGCCTGACCAAAAAAGAACACAAATCACCGATTTTGTGTTATAAACCCTAATCACTTTCACTGGAAATAATACGACAAAACCCTATACATAAGACGAAAATTTACAACCGCTTCCAAACGACGAAAAGTATCCACTTACTATATAAAACTGGGCAAAAATATTTTAAATGAAAATAGTTGTAATTTTGAATTCTGGCGTATCAGCAGAGAAATTTAACGGAACAAAAACTGTGGTTTTTCGAGTGTTTTAAATAATTAGTTTCCTATTATATTTCTAGCTCTAAATGAATTCATCAACTTCCGCCAAGCGTTATCCAACGTAGTTACATACCTCAAACACTACCATAAATGTTGACCAAGTAATTTAAATTACCAAGTATTGAAATAACCAAGATCATCTGGACCATTTATGGGGCACTTCATGACGTAGAAAATAACTTTATAAAATATAAAAGTTACAAAAGTTAGTTCAGAAACACTGACGCAGATATTTAGTTCAGGAAAAAAGTAATAACTAGTAATTGGCCGATGATAAATCGTCTGGTTGGTTAGAATAAATATTGTCTTCTGTCTTCTGCCGCATTACCATGAAGCTCAGCAACTGCAAGGTTTATTTCCTTCTATTAATGTCCGGTAGGAGCGTCACCTTAACATCAACCAATACAACTACGTCGTACAGAGCTTAGCCGGTCACAAAAACCTTCAATATCTGGCCAACGGTATGACTGATTTCAATTTTATAATTTTCCTGCAAATCGAGACGTTTAATTTGATACATCATACGTTAAGGTGGTTGCTACCTTCGCTTTAAAAATCTCATTTTATTACGCTATTAATCTATTACACATAAATTAAAGAGAATTCTGACTTTCTTTCTGGGTGTTTGCACGTTTGCACAGTTGCAGCACATTTTTCATTTGCATTTTAAAATCACTTAGAATTGATATAAATACGGGACTTGCACCAAACGACGCCTAAAAATGGATATTCATTTTCAAACCATCGATTTTCGAATACGCGTCGAATCGTTCCACAAATTTGTTATTAACACGAAAATTTGACTAAATTTTAGACGACAAAATTTCGTAGTCAATAGCGACGACATTTTTGCTGATCTAGCAAAATTACGTCTATATCTCAAAGCAACGACATAAACTTTGATATTGTATCATATTTGAAATCAATTGTGAGAACTCTTATATATTTTAAATGCATTTTAATCGAAAGGGAAGTAATGATGACTTAATTTGAACGATAGGTTTGTTTACTGCAGTGCCATTTCTAATGTGTGGAAGAAATGCGAACGAACATACGACCGCTAATATTTTAATTAGCTTTTTGTTTTGTTTACCTTGACGACGAAAGAACTTAGTAAGTAGCTTTTTTAATTCACATATTTTTGTAATCAATATAAATTCACCGGCCATGAGCCATATATCTTGCTTAATTATCGAAAGAAATTAATCATAATCATTGTCAATATAGTAATTTGCTTTAAACTGCTCAATAAAATTTGCAAACGAAAAGATATTTTCAATGTACACGTGAAGTACCTTCCTTTTTGAAATTTTGAATTGTCCATCTTTACAATGCATTGGAGTCGTTTCTGACTTAGTTTTTACGCTACGTGTTTATTTGTTTTAAACTTACATGAAACTATTCACATAAATTTTCAATCTGTTTTCCTTCATGAGTTTGTTTCATTGTAAGATGTGTAAATGCATTTGAAAGCCTAAGTCCAATAATGCAAAAATCCGAGATCAACAATGCATAATGCAACTATAGCAACCTCTTTATGAAATGTCGAAAAATCGGAAAAAAAATCGAATATAACTTAAAATATGAGGGAGGAGAATGAAAAAGAGAAAATGAGGAAGAATGGAAAGTGCCTTAAATTTAATATTTAATTCACGCATACCTTGTCATATTGACGGGCTTTTGTACTAGTATGTATATAATGATAATTGTTGCGTCGTACTTTCCTCGGCGTTTGAACGTAGAACGAAGTAGAAATAAAATAAGTAGAAACAAGTCTATTTAAGTTTTTTGGCAGGAACGAAATAAACACATTAAATTAAGATAACATTCGCAGGGATAATATTCTGAGGGAAAGCGAAAACAAGCCCAATAAATTCCATTAACGATATAGGTTGCGTAAATATCTTCAAAGATCGAATATTAAAAAAACTTAAGGAGAAAAAACTCTTTATCTTTCAAATACACTGACTGAGTTGAGTCTAATAACCGGTAAATTTTACGAGTTTGGTAATCCACTAAACATTCATAAGGACAAGTTTTAACCACGAAACATACGTAAAATCCAAAAATGCAGGTTTTTTGCAAGATACAAGGTAGGCTTGCAAATATATTCGTATGTCCAAATCTATCATAAAAAGGTAAACGGGTTCTTGTAATTTACTTTATCGTTAACTTGGGACTCACTTTAGTGAAGAAAAACATGAGGTCAGACTGAAGTGGTTGTTTTATGTATACATATATTTAAACCATCATTGAAGGAGTAAAAGACGTTGCTTTGCACGGTTTCGTTCAATCAATCAATTGGTTAAATCCACATGCGGGCTATTGTTCATCGTTACTATGTCAAGTTATTTTCCGCCATAACAATCTCCACGGCGACTGAAACTGCTTTTAAAAGTAACGCACGAAACCAACAAACGCGTTGCTTCTTATTTCGAATTCTCCCACGACACTCGTTCTTCGGTCTGAGTTAGTGGAAAAAGAACACGGGAAACATAACGTATTCTTCCAGTAAAATGTGCGCGGGAGTGTTGCGACTAGACAGAAGAGACGCAGGAGCTCCCTTTAATGGTTTCCGGCAATTGAGTAGCGAGAAAAAAAGGTCACGAGAGAGAGGGAAAGAGAGAGAGAAGGATATAACGGGTGACGGCGTAATACAAACATCCGATCCACCGCCTGTCAGCAACACTTATCCGTTCCAATTACGCGCTACTGAGGCTCGAGGGACTTACTCATTCCGAGAGATATTAATGACCGTTTTAAGAGCACGCAACGGAAGTTCCGGGATTCTATTTTCGGACGTGCGGCAGATTTATTGGAGAAAGATTGGATTTTCGAGGAGAAAGAAAGAAATCCTTGTCGAGACAGAATTTCGCGTGATTATTCTCAGTGACTCGAGGTATATTTATATGAGCGTAAAGAAATACAAGCTTAATCAATCCCCGGGAGGTTAGCGAGTATGGCCTTCAATGCTAGGTTCCTGGGTTCGAATCCTGCCGAGAGATACTCTTATTTATTTTTATCACTCTCATTGGAAAAGGCCATTAACGGCTGCTTATGAGCTATTTAAAATTAAAATGAATAATGCGTATATCCCAAATTAAATAAAGTGTTGGCAAGGTTTTTATTGCGGTTTAGTTCAATAATAAACGCCGACAAAAGTAACCGACGTTGTGCCAAAGAATTATTTTAAAAAATTGGTTATACCAGGCGTGACACAAAATTTACCGAACAAATGAAACAAAATCACAGGCAATAAAATTTTAAAAATATAGTTTCCGCAATAATAGTCTCCTTAAATAGCCACACAAGTGTCCCAACGAAACATCTTGAAGCATATATAGAAATCACGTTTTGTAACGATACCCAAGAGTCGCCATCGTTTATCTTTGATTTTTTCCAATGACCCAAAGCGTCGTCCTTTCAGAGAATTATTAAACATGCGGAACACAGAGGAAGTATGACGAATATTGCAAATGCTCTGGCTGAGTGATTTTAAATTATACCAATAATTCCCTTACTGAGTGCCATGCTGAAGTGTGAGGAAACCAGCAATCCGGCCAGAGATTTTACCTTTTTTCCTACAAACCGCGTCTCTTAATCATCGAATGACCTTCAAGTAGAATGCTTGGTTCACTGTTTGATCCTCTGGAACAAATTCGGAGTGAACAATACCCTGACTCAGAAAAACATCAACACCTGTCTTCAACTCCTATTTGGGCAGTCCTTCCTTTCTGATCTTATTGTTAGTGGTTCTGACGTTTTCCACTGAAGACTTTTGCTATTTTGTCTCTGGATAAAACTTAAAGACCCATGCTTCATCCTCGCAGATGAAAACTTTGCCCTCTTGAGTTCCTTGCTTGACATCAGAACAAATTTTTCCCACCGTAATTTTTGTCTGTCGATTCACCCATTTGGAACAATTTTTACGTCGACGGCAGCTTAACCAATAATTCAGTTTCTTGGGAACTTATATATCGAACAAGTTCATATCATAACCCACCAAAAACACACAAATGTAAAATGGAAACAAATTTAATCTATGCCTCTTTGCTAAAAATGTGGTTCACTTGATCCTGCGCCACTAAAACTGACATCTATCGACAGAGAATAGAGATTAAGGTAACGAAAACTACTTATTCATTCCTAACTTATATTACTTTAATGCATCCCACAGTTGAATAATGGACATTCAAAGGCCATTTTAAACGTATTCTTATCACTCATCTGATAAACCTTTAAAATATAAAACCGAATTAGTTTATCCTGTAAATATGTATATCTTACAGCACGTCTCTAGTGGCTGTGCGTTGTCAATAGGCTGGTGCAAGTTGAAACAAGGCACGATAGAGCTGCTGAATCGGCCAGTATATGGCGGTTTTACAAATAAAAAATTAGGACAAACGGACATACTGAGAAAACATGCATAGCGAGGCAGAATACTGAATCTATTGGCGAAAAAACTAAGTCTCCAGCTGCAATCATTTAGGAGAGCGAGTCAGACAGACAGATGAACAAACCAAACGCATAAACGGATTTTTAAAACACTAATAACCAGAAGTGTTTGAATTACAAATCTGTCCGTAAATGTTTTGAGTATAAATAAAAAGCATACTTCGTCACTGAACAAAGCAAAAGAGAGAACAGCATTAGTAAATAACCAATAGAGAATTGGATTGAATTATTTTCAGTGCTATTCTTTAAAACTTAAAAAAAAATTACAATAAACCTATTTCAAGAACTCACATAAATTTTCAGTTCACAGTAACGCCCTCTATAAGTAAAACTGCTGACTCAGCAAAGCGGCCAAAGGTTCAGGAGCGATTTTTCTTAATCGTCTCTATCATCCGGACGGGCAACGTGAGTCAACGAATCTCAGAATCTTCACCGCTGAAGAATTTCCCAGGAAACCCATTCCTCAACCGACGTATTCAATTTGCAAGTCAAATTTTAAGGTTATGAAAACGTAAAGGACATGCCAAAACAAGGCGGAGATGTCTATTTTAAATCGCGGTGCAAATTATTTTTCTGAGCGAGAGCCTGAATTTTCGGAAGGCTCCTGGTGGGATGCCTCGAGGGAGCCGACCGTCCGAAGCGGTGTAGAAAGACAAATTAAGGGAAAGGGGCGCCAAGGGAAGGCCTCTCGGAGGTGACGCGTGACCCAGAGGGAGTGGTGAGACCCGAGGACGATCGTCTTCTCTTTTTCCATCCCTTTCATTCGCGCGCTCTCCTTCTACCGAAATCTTTCGAGAAGTTGAGAGATGAAATCACGGCAGTAGAAACAAGGAATGTGGGTTCTAAAATAGCAAACAAAATACACTACAATAAATATCACTGCGATGTATAAACCAAAGATATTCACTGTTGGAATGAAATGATGCGCTGGAGCTTATATCGGGGGAAACATTCAGGACGTACTCGTAGTACAGACTCTTCACTTTCGTCATTAATTTGTTTATCATCACCAACGTTGCCTTTTCGCGGGGTGTTCGATTTGTTGTGGATATCGCTGACCAAACGAACACAACATAGACATATCGTTCACCGAAACTTTCTACGATGCTAAATAATTCATGTATCAACGCAGCGTGGGTTATGTTTGTTTATTTGCTATGTATTCAATGATAACAATTTACTGCCATCAATCGCTAAGGAGCTGGCGTATTAAAAATAAAATCAATTCCTTCACCCTCGCTCATTATTAAAAACATGTAAATAAACTTGTTACGGTGCATGCATTATTGTTTTATAAGTACTCAACTCTTTAAAGAAACCTCCTAATGACCACAAAAATAACAACAAGAGACGAAAGATGCACGCATCAAGCGTACATACACGCGAGGCAGAGGCGTTCTTTACGATTTATGTAATCATGCCAAAAATGATAATTATTAATGGCTTAGTATAATGTCTAAGACAGTGGTTCTCAACCGATGTGCCGCAGGACACTGGAGTGCCGCTAACATTTTCCAAGTTTGTCGCGAGACTTTGAAGAGAAAATTGCAAATCTGCGCGTCTTCCACCGATTATATACACAGTTTTAACTAAGAAACTAACACACAGTATAAAGACTAATTGAATCCAGTCCCAAAGTATCACTGCTTTGGAAGGCGAGTAAACAGTAAGCCTGGCAACAACGTTGTCAGCATTGTCATAGTAACCGAATCCCTTGTGCATGAGTCATAGACTAGTACTTATCGAATATAAAAATTGGAAGACACCTTTCTTCCTAAAATTTTGAAACTGATCTACCTCTCAGATACCCATTGCGCGCAGGCCAGAGGGAATCAGCAGGTCGTATAAAAAAAGTCATAGACAACTAATTTGCTCTCGTTGCTCTCTCTGTCTCTACAACAACGCCTGCGATGACCTTCCTGACTGTTTGCGACTCTGGCGCATTACTTTATCAAATTATTACTAGCCTAGCTTCGTGGCTGGCTTATATTATAATTTGGTCTCTGTGAATGTATGTTTCGTGAGTTAATTCTGCATAAAATAGTCTTTTATTAAGTGTTTTGTGTAATACCGTTGGTAGGAAACTGGGTGATATTTCTGGTTTCGTCCAATCATCATTGCTAAAAATAATAAAAGTTGCGCCACTAAAAACGGACTGATTTATTACAAGAAAACGTAATGGTGAAAAATATGAGGAACACATTAAGGAAAAACCGAGTACAAACGGAACCAAGCCAAGTCAGATTTCTAAGGTTTCTCGCAAATCTGGGCTTTTCTTGGCGTGATGATAAAGGTTGTCCTGTTCCAATGTGTGTTGTGTGCGGTGAGAAACAATCAAACAAAGCCATCGTTCACAGCAAATTGAAGCGACATTTCTTTACAAAACATGCACAATTTGAAGGAAAAGATTTGAACTATTTCAAAAAATTGATGAAACTGCATTCTAAACAAGCGAGTTACTTCGAAAAAAACGTTGAAGTGTCTGATAGAGTGCAAGTTGCTATTTATCAGGTATCAGAAATCATAGCTCAAAAAATGAAGTCCAACACTATAGCTGAGTCACTTATTTTTCCTGCGTGCCATGTGATAGGACAATGCTTGGTGATGAAGCGTAACAAGAAATTGCCAAAATTCCGCTTTCTAACCCTCTTTGAGTTATTATTCAAAGAAGGTTAGAAGATATGTCATCTAACATAGAGGAAAATCAGTGGCGAATCCTGAGATTTTTTGATACGGAAGCAATTTATTATGAAAATCAGATCCTACCTTGTTATTTGAAATGCAGAGGAATTCTTCTTTCCTTCTTTGATAATTCTGCGATGACTTCATCACAGAACACAGGTTTCCCAAACTTTCGTCGTATTTGGCAACCATTTCGACCAAGTCCACGTAAATACCTTTATTTACAGAGTCGCTGGATCCGTCATGACTACGAAAGCCAAGTTCATGCTCTCCCAAAAAACCAATAATATCAATAAGTCTTTCTAACACTTTCCGATTTTTCTTTACTGCTACGTTATGCTGAAGATGAATAATTTCCAACTGCTTATCTAAAGCATGTTCTATTCGAGTTCTTCTAAATGTTTTTTCTTGAAGAATTGACTGTAAATGTTCTTTACTTATCGAATGTCTCTTTATTACCATATGAAGATTATTTAAATCAGAAAATCCTGTTCTAGTCCAAACATTTTTGTCGTTCGAAAAAGGTAAGTAGGGCCAACAAAACAAGTTTGCTTTGCTCTCACATCCAGTCAGCCATTCGACACTTACAAATATCTACGTTAAAATATCCTATGCATGATTTAATTTTTATATTTAAATTTAGGCGAGGTTTTGGCCTACCTGTTTGCCTGAAAATTGTCCGACAAAAAATTTTCGTTAATAAATTACACACTGCAAAACATGAAACCTCGCCAGAGCTGCTGGAAAGCACAACAGAAGCACTTGAGGCACTCGGTTCACTCATGTTTGCAATTTTCAAATTGTTTCCACTCCGTACTTTGTTACGCGGAGAAAAACCGCGAAATTCCTCCTATCTGAGCCAAATTTTTTGGAAATAATATCCGTTAACACATTACTATAACATAAACAGTTCTATAAGCATGAAGGTTCACGCGAAACGTCAAAATTGCGACTTAATGAAACTGTAAAATAATTCGAGCAGACGCCTAGTCTCCGACCGTGTAATACAGAGAACGATTCATCGACGTGGACGCAATAATATTCTTGCTTCCTAATAGACTAGGAGTGTTATTTTCGGCCATTGTGTGGCGCTAGCTGTCAAAGTGGATTTTTTAAATGTCGCGCAGTCTCACGGTTTTACTAAAGGTGTGCTTCTAAAATTGCGCTTGTGAATGAGTAATTTTTATTGTCATTACTGTTATTATTATTATTATTATTTTAATTTATAATCTGGAAGTAATACTTCCCTTGCTTCCAGGGAAGATTCGTCCCTGAGGAAAATGTTTCTAATAAGCTTAAAATGTCAGACTTTGCTTTGGTCGTAAAAAAAATAAAATAGGTAGCTGAAGGTGAATACTACGGCGAAATTGATGCTAATGAGAAAACTAACTCCTTAACCGTAAAATTTTAAAAAATAGAGACAGGAAAAAGGGGGAAAAAAGGAGGTGAAACATCAAAGAAAATATTAGAGATCTTGCGTGCGTGTATTCGAGTGCTTGTTTGCATGATTGCTTCGTCTGATAGGTCTCTGTCCCTGCCGGCTGGCACATAAATCTACAGGCAACCGTGTGCGATACTACGTCCCTGGCGCAGTTTAATTTTTTTTTTAATCGGCTGCTCCTTCGATAAAAATGTACTGAACAAAGCATATGCTATTTGACTAGTCCTACAGTGTTTAAAGACTTTTTAGGTATAAGTGATATTTCACGAGATATAAAGAAAAGTTCATTTGTTGTCAGCAGTACAGTGGCACTCCCGATTAGCTACGTAAACAAATTATATCGCTTTCTTAGTTTCTTTGCCCTTATGTCTTAAATACCAAGTTCCATCAACATCCGCCCAGAAGTTTCGCAGATGAAACATGCGAACAGACAGACGGAAGAACAAGGCAAGCGTTCTTTTTTTTACGTTTTGTAAAGAACGGCTAAAAAGGAAGTATGTACTCACACGCCGGTTTAGGGAAAATTACTCCACGCCAGGGAACGAACACTCACGGAATCTCACACACTCTCCGGGTTTAGGGGAAACTACTCCACGCCAGGGACCCTTTTCACGCACACGCACGAAAAAAAAGCAATCAACCACACACGTGTGATTCCTTTTTTTAAAAAAATGCCTAAATACGAACTTCGGAATCAGCAATTCCATCTTCAGTAGACCGACCATAATGACCTCGTGGCGCGGAGTAATTTCCTTTTTCTTTTTCATTATTTTTCTATGGTTATTGGGTTTCTCCATTTTCTTTATTTGTAATTAAACATAGGGTTCTGATATTACTTTTCTCTCAACGCCTTGGTTTGATAATATTTTTCTTCCCATGGGATATTTTACAAAAGTAATGGCGGTGCCGAGGCGGGAATATACAGAAGAAAGACCAAAAAACACCACCCCCGAGTTCTCACAATTATAAAACTAGAATTATAATTGTACCAAAATACTCAATACATTGCCTGTATTATCAGACATTCATCAATATATGTTATATGTTAATGAAAATGTTTTTCGGAATAATGATAGCAAAGGCATATTCGCGACTTATCCGTTGCCGCCCATTCCTTGCTACTGTAGTGAGTCAAGGTTTATTAAAAATAGTTATATTTTTAATTTCTATTGAATATAATATTCTTTTGATTACTATTTCTAACTTTTAAAGCGTGCTAAAAGGCATATCAAAGTCTAAATAGTAGTTTGGAGGAGAAGCAGAGAATTTATATCCCAATGAAACTGTCTGCCATAAATTTCAATATAAAATATTAACGTGAATAGGCTACGATCGGGAATAATATAAATATTGTATAATTTAAACAACACTGAAACGATAAATTGCATTTGCTTCCATACCGTTAATTTATTTGATTTGACGGTGCCGTTTTTTAAATCCAACTAGTGTGATTAATTAAATGCCGAGATAAAGTGAGGCAACCATTTCCGAGTTATACATCTTCATCAATTATATATTTTCCTTAAAATCTACCTGTGCCACGAAAACTTTAATTTTTTCGTACATACATCAAAACGCCGCTTTTGAGTCGAGAACGATGTTTCCAATTTGAATCACACTATCAGGATTTACTTGGTCTCACCAATTTAAAATTTTAGACTGCCCAAAGTCTACAGCAGTGTTTCCCAAACTATGTGCCGCGGCACACTGGTGTGCCGCCAGTTGATATCAGGTGTGCCGCTAATTTTTCCTAAAATGTTCTAAAAAATATATTTTATTTTGAAGTTGAGTGTGAACGTGGCTTTTGTTAAGAATTTTTGATACTTATGGATGAACAAAGTGATGAGTGAGAGATCCGTGTTCAATCATGAGATAGCGATATTGGCACTTTTAGTCAAAGTGGCTGACATCTGATAGATCTTTTTGGGACAACTGAATGTATGATTGGTTGAAATCAGCTGCTTTAAGCTTATATAAAGTTCTCCGTTATTTAGTAGAAATGTGCTATTTTTTGCTTTAAATTTACGTGACTTCTTTTTCGTGCTTTCTTTGAGTATGTCTTCTAACTGAAACGAAAGCAGAATGATCTTCCAAAGGCCATTTGCTGTATGTAATTCACTTATTACACTTTCGTTCATCAGCGATTGCTAATTCAGCACAAATATATTTTCTGGCTGCAAGTTTTATCGTTTTGTTTAGTTATTATTCTGTAATACTACTGTCGCTGTGTTTTCAATAATATAATACGTTTACACTGCATGTTAAGTACTCATTTCAGTTCATTCAAGAACTACCTCGACGCCAAACAAGCCTACCACTAATGAAGAGTGTTATTACGTTTAATTTGAATAATACAACTTAAGTCCAAAGCGTAAATATTAGGAGTATTGTACAAGTAAGCGAGGAAGTGATTATTCAATTCGAGAAAGTTATAACATAGAACATGTCAGGTTTAATTGAAACATAACGCATTAAATGATGGCACAAAGTGAGATAAAATAAATCATGGTATTATGAGATTAATTGTTTATCTGGCAGATTAAATGGGTTTAGAAAAAGTATGAAATTCACTAAGCAGCTCCACCTAACTCATTAACACACATAACATTATATCACATTTGTGACCAAAGCGAGAAAGGTAGCATTATTCGTATATCACAAGAAATACATGTAACTGGGTTTAAATAAATAATAAACAAAATAACGCCAAGGAACAAGTAGTTATCAAATAAAAATATTAAAGCGAAACATACAAATATTACGTAAATAACGCGGCTTACACATCTGAGTTGAGCGAACGCTAACATATAAACGGCTTGAAACTACATAAAGTAACAAAACTCGCAAACAAAGGTTGAACGACAAACAAAATAATTTCATACTGACTCAAAACCGTCAAAGAAATTCGGGAAATCCCGGGGACAAAGTGCAAACATCGAGAAAATATAGCGAGTGTAGGAGAATAGTACAACGTAAACAAAGCCGATCATATATTTGTCTCTCCAACCGCAACCTGTTTAAATTTCAAAGAAGAAGAGGAATTGGCCGAAATAAAAAATAAAAGGAGTCTCCAAATTTATTTTGGAAAAAATAGCCTTTCAAGATTTTGGATAAGTGTAGCAAAAGATTATCCTAAAATTTCACAAAGGGCTATTGAGATATTACTTCCGTTTTCAACTTCGTATTTGCGTGAATTGGGCTTTTCAACCCTCACTGAAATAAAACAAAAAAAGAGAGAACAAGAATTACGAGTCTGTTTGTCAACAGTGAGGCCTTAAACAATTTTGTTCCAAGCATCAATCCCACATCTCTCACTTAGTCCTGATTAGTATTATTAGTTGAGACATAATTTGTTTGTATTATTATTAAGAACTAATGTTTTCAGTTCAGTATTATATATTTTTATTTTATTAAATTTATACACATTTTTTTTGCTTTTCATTTGCTACCGAAAATCAAGAACGGAACAATACCTTTCGTTTTATCTTGAAATTTAGAAAAGAGCTACTCATTAAAATGGAACACTTGGAAAAATGGGACATTGGGGAAAATGGGAATTTTTTGCAGTAATCAGGAAATATATTGCCTTCTCATTTTATGCAGGAAGTAAATTTTTTATTGATTTTCACAGATAAGCAGACAATTATATTTCTACATTTTAGTCAAAAATTCTTCTCAGAATATGATTCCCTTTTTCATGATGAAAACCAACAAAAGCTTCTGCTATCAAAACTTTACTGAAAATAGAACAAATATTCCTTGGGATTCTGTCTACCATTCAGTATCTGGTTCCATGAAACCACTTTTTTCTTTCTATCTTGTCCTTTTCGGTGTAATTTTTGTGAAAACTATGAAACGTTATGCCTGAAAGATTTGACGCCAATTTATATGGCCTATAATTTGTTTCATATCGCCTTTTACACAATTAAATTGAAGGCAGTGACGTAATTGAAGCCCCCGTAGGCGGGAGGCTACATCCAAGGAGGAGATTCTTAACTGAATTAGAGGAAAAAGTGGAAAAAATATTTTTGGTAAAAAACTACCAAAAATTGCCTTAAAATGTGCTATTTTCTTTAATTATTTTAAAAATATTCTCCACCAAAAACCCCTCCCCCTCGGGATTTTATAAATATAATGTATCTTCTATATATGGAAATTATAATTTAATATGATATCTACTTGATATAAATTATAGAACATCAAAATGAGCCCTTTAGAAACATTTGCAGGGGGCTGGCACGGCTTCTCAGTTACGTCACTGATTTAAGGTGTGCCGTACAAAAAATTGAGTTGCTTAAGTGTGCCACGATCAAAAAAGTTTGGGAAACACTGGTCTACAATAACGTCATGGGTTTGACTCTAGGACCGTTTCTTGTCTCCATTTGAATAATATAGGAAAACCTGAAACGCACTGGGCAAGCGTTTTTTCGTTATCATTTAAAAATTACAAAATAATGATAATTTATTTTCCTGCAGTCGATTTTAGAATTTGCGTCGAATCGGTCAACGAATTCGTTTTCAACGTCCAAGTTTCACATCATTTGAAGAAAAATTCGTTCGCCGTCATGGCAACACTCATTGTTGGATTTTTCGTAAAATTTCGTGATCCTAATGGGATTGACATTTAATATGGATTCTTTTGCTTATCTAAACGACTATATAGATGTATAGAAAGATGGAAGGGATGTGAGGAGGGAAATAGGGAGAGAGTGAGAGAGAGATAGGCTGGAAGTTAGGGATAGAATTAGAAAGAACTAGAGGAAAAAGATGAATCCTAATGGGATTGACATTTAATATGGATTCTTTTGCTTATCTAAACGACTATATAGATGTATAGAAAGATGGAAGGGATGTGAGAAGGGAAATAGGGAGAGAGTGAGAGAGAGATAGGCTGGAAGTTAGGGATAGAATTAGAAAGGACTAGAGGAAAAAGATGAATAGGGAGGCGAAAAAAGTGAGGTCGATGGATTGGGAGCGGAGGGAAGAGAAGGGGGTGGGAGGAAATGGAGACAGGAGGGGAGAAAGAGAGAGGCGGAGAGGGAAAGTAGGGGGAGAAGGAAAGTAGGGGGAGGGGGAGTGAAGCGGGGTGGGGAGAGGTGGGAAGAGAGGGAGGGAGCAGTGAAGGGGAAGAGGAGAGAGGGAGGAGGGAGAGGGAGCGGGGAGAGGGCATTATTACTTACTGTAATTTTGGTTGATTGTGTACGTGTTGCGTTATTTAAAGTTTTAATTCTAAGTACAAATTAATTGCGAGCGTTGCTGCAACTGGCATGCTAGCTGTAATTAAATTCCTCACTGTCTAGAGGCGACAAGAATTCCCGCTTTTTAAATCCAAATATAATGAAAAATCTTACACTGTTCGATTTACAATGCGACGTGTGAGCTTTTATGGATGTCATTTTTACTTGGCAGTTATCAATATTTAATCAAGTAATAGATCCCATTGGACAAAAAATAGGCAGCAGTCGATCAATCCTGAATATTGCAGAAAATTCTCTTTTTGGAATAAAGTGAAACTTCGATGAGCTCATTTTGCATAGCTGTATTTTATATCCAAATGTTTACTTCTCTTGCCTAGCCTAAAAAGATGGATATACAATTTAACTCTATTGCACATACATAAATACGTAAATTTATCGAGATTGGTACACAGAATATGCAAATCTTTAGCTTTAAAAAGAATTCCTATAAAAGTTAAAAGTGCGTGTTTAATTTAACTTTAATTATCTAATGATTACACTTTATGTTCATATTGTTGAGAAAAATATAAATTACATGAAAACATCTTGTTCACTTAATTAATGATGGGAATTGTTTGAGCTACTAGAATAAGACCATAACTTTCAAATTACTGAATAAAATAAATACATCTATTATTCCAAATAAAATTTACGAAATGAAAACAGGTTCTATATGCGGCTTAAAATGGGAAAGTTACTTTTAATGCGCATCCATATAAAATAAACGTCTATATATAATATATTTCAAGAGAAAAACATGGGTTTTTAATTTTCGAGATGACGTCAGGAAAAAAAATAAAAATTCACAGCCACCGTAAATTAATTACTCGAGTTTTTAACCGAAAACGGTAACGCAAAGTAGTATCTCAAATAGCAAAGCCGGGGAAAAAAGACGCGGGCGTAACAAAAACCTCAAAAATACTCGAATATTTGTCGTTCTGTGGATGAAAGAAGAAAAACGCGAAGACGACGCAGCGAAATTAAACATCATCTCAATCCGACAGCAAAAAAAAGGGCTTGGGGCATAAATAATCCTGTGGAAACCTGAAGTATGACAAGGGAGATAAAATAAGAATTTCTGACGTTTCCTGAAAGCTTTACTCATAAGATTTTTTTCATTTTCGAATACTCTTAACATTTTACTACACAAAAACGCTTAGTGTGATAAAAACTACGAATGTACCTACCGAAAAAAGACAGCTGTAATCGCTAACGAGTTTGTCGATGCTTACGTTTTGGTCTATAAATAGCGAATATTGTTTGAAGACGAAATTCAGTATGTGATACGCTACCAGGAACAGGTTCAGCGGCAATTGAAAACGATAGCGTTTTACTTGGCACAAGGGTGGGATAATTAAATACCAGCAAGAGCGAAATCTGATCGCTGAAAGCAACTTGCTTGGATCTGGAAACATTTTGCGCTAGCAAAAAGTTTGCGCGCTAGATTGTATTTCTTTCCTCCCCGCTATGAGGAAGGATTACCGCATAACATACGCTCACCTTAGAAATTTTACAAAAAAAAGACTGCTGTAGGGTTAATATGAAAACTAAAACAAAAGTAGCCTGTCTATAAACAAATACCTTTCAAACCCGGTTCCAATAATCACAAAGGAATAGAACGTGAACCTGGAAACACCTTTGCCATGAAATCAAAGCCCTGAACGTGAGCCATATCTTAATCTACTAAATTTCTCTAAATTTCCTAAGGATAGTAGTTCACGCAGAGAGTTTTAAAGCCACTATGTTTTCAGAGAGAATTCCCACATTTCCGGAGTTCGTGTGTTAATAAATTCCTCCGAATCGGACAAAACATTATCAATTTTTTTTTAGGCAAGCGTTTACAAACTATACTTTTAAAATGTTCTAGAATAGATAAATTTGAACTAATGGTGCTTAACCGGAAATCAGTAAGTCGGGCATGATATTGCAGATAATAATGGCGATTTTATAACGAAGAAATTTCCCACGATAATATATTAGTAAAAATGTTTTATCGTAAACCCGCCTTCGAATTCTTTTTATTATGGACAATTTCAGGCGCGATTACGAGGATCAGAAATTAATAGAACAGTTATAACAGCAGACGTTAGACTTCACCGTTTACAACGAAACACGATGCGTCTCAACGTGATGTATTTTTTTCAACGTCGTCTTGGAAATGTAAATGAGATTTTTTTTTATCGCTTTTAGCCGGAGGAAGAAATTATGCATGGCATAAGTCCTCCGCGAGATTTGGCTCAACGGTTAGCAAATCAAGGCCGTCGTTGACTTGCCAGGCTTAAAATTGCGAAATAATGTAGTGGTAAATTTTCTATTTGCTGTATGAATAAATCACGGTAAACGGAAGCAAGGGGAGACATTTTCTAAGCTCTTATATTTTTTTTCGATCGGCGTGCAAATTCCGACAGACTGAATTTTTTTACGGTTATAAATTTAAGAGAGACTGCAATAAACGCTCGGGAATGTACTTTGAATACCTTCGATTCTTCCATTCTGGATTAATTGCACAGTCGAATAAATTTTAATGCGGTTTGGAATATGAATGTTGGGTGTGCTGTACATCAATAATATACGCAAACATTGACTTTGTATTTTTTTTTCCTCAACTATAAGTCGTAATTATGTGGCCTCGCGGACATTTTCGTGTAAATGATGTGCTCTGTTTGCCTTAATGTTTTAATCGATACCATACGAATCATATTAGAGCTAGGAAGAAAACATATGGTATTTAATTGTTGCATGACGGATGCTATTTAACGAGACACGAGTATAAGTTTATTTAAATGCTTATATAAAGTGAAAGTTCTAAATGACGGATGCAGTTCAAAATGTTAATACGACGATAAATTTTAATAATGATCAGTTATACTTAATTTAATCAAAACCCGCCAAGCGGTTCAAGAGATGAAAGTCGCGACAGACGGACGGACAGACGAGACGTGCTCATAAGGCGTTCCGCTACTATCGCTTCGTTGGTAAGGAACGCTTAAAAAAAAAACGATATTAAACTTCACCGCTATAAAAAAACACCACTTTTATTTTGACCTTTTTCACTCCGAACAGTTTAAAGAGACATCTTGCACTCCCGCTCACTTGGTTGCTTCCTAAGTGCTTTGCGTATACGAACACAATCCATATGTGGGAGAAATCGTACGAAATGGATCCAAATGGCATAGAAAAGACTTCTTTTTTAGCGGGAACAAAAAAAGAATAAAGAAGATAGCGTATACCACTCACCAAACTGGTGATTCCGGGAAAATGAAGTATAATGGGATCTTCGGGCCAGGTTTTGCTGACGTAGAAGTGGAAGTCCCACACCCTGTCGTGGAGATATGTCTTGATGGTCTGGTGGAACTGCGGAGGGAAAGAGAAGAAGTGTTATGCCCGTGCTTAGATGTCGTCAGTACGCATAATGGCTAGCTGTGTGCTATCCACGTTGAAAAGTATTTCCCATTTGATATTTTATTTATTTATAATGTAACTCATAAACAGCCGGCAACAGTCCTATCACAATTGACTCAATTAATAGCAATAAAAATCAGTAAGACAACGGTAACAGAAAAACAACAATTAAGGACGGATTTCGGCACAAAAATATGTTCAAATACTGTTAATTTTTGCCTTAATTTTGGAGTTGAAGAAATTTGTAACTTTAGTGAAGGTATCAGAAGTTTAATACTGTGATAATTAATCTTACAAGTAAACACAGGCCTATGAAATTTTAATTCTCAACGGAAGAAAGTGTAATTAACAGTTTCTAAAATAATTTCGAGTAAGAAATTATATATACAAGCGCAGAATTTATATTATTTTATATTTAAAATAAATTTATAATTTGACATTAAAGCCAACTATTAATTTAATGTGATTAAAAACTGAATATCACACTCCGATAATTTAGACCATTCTTTCCGAGTTTAAATCGAATGTATGCATTTATTCATAAAAATACACATACTATTCACTTGTTCCCTGTAAAATGAAGCGGGATTTTACAATCAGCCCACTTTAATTACAGAACTCTTGATTGTTATATTACTGTACTTCGTCAGTTAGACAAAATTTAGGTATTAAGCTTATCTTTTGATCGGCATCAACATAAAAAACCTTTCTGAGTGGAATAATCATCAATAAAATAGAGAATGAAAAGTAATTAGGGATATTCATTGTAGCCCTTTTGTTATAAAAATGTTTAATTTGCGTAAAATCTAGAATAACAATGGGAGAAACGTTGTTACCAAAAATAATAAGAAATAAAAATCCTAATAACAATCTAGTGCAACACAAAGACCAAAACCGGCAACCTTGGGAGATTGCTGGTTTTTTGATTTTTCCTAAGTCTTGATTATATATACAGAGGGTGATAGGACTGAATTTTTAACTCCAGAATCAGGCCAGAAGGTTGTATAATGCGAACCGTAACACTCATTACATGTCTCATGCATTATCAGCTCAGTAGGCGTCTCATATACTCTTGCAAGTTTCTATACCACGCTAACAGAGTAAAGTGTTGTTTAAAATACCCATTATGGATCTACGCAGCACCGTAACTAGGGTGAGGCAAGCGGGGCATATGTCCCGGGCGTAACTAAAGAAGGGGCGCAAAGACTGTTAAAGGCAAGTTGTGCATGTCACAAGGACAGGGGAGATTTCAGTACTATACTTGTTCCAGATATTAAACATAGCAGAAACTATAAATTTCGATGATTCTATTGATGAGTTTGCTGCATTAAAATCACATAGAATAACTTTTTATATTAAAATATTTATACTTTCCGTATTTACATTATGTGTGTAATTATATTTATAATTATGTATTTAAATTATGTACATTTACAGTAGAAAATTATATCAATTATAATTTATTTTTATTTATTAGTTGTTCAACCTAAATCCATGTAGGTATTAGAAATTTTTTTATGGAGGGGGCGTATATTTGGTAGTTTTCCCCGGGTGCTAAAATAACTAGTTACAGCGCTGGATCTACGAATACGATAATGTCCTGTGTGCGTTTGCCAAAACAGGTACAGAAAGGTTGAAACGATCATAAGTGCACTTAACGGAGATTGTCGCCGTAGAGTGTTTAATCGGGAAAAATAATCTTTTGAGGGATGTGAATGAACTGCTGATGAACCCTACAGTGGTCGACCAGCCGCATCATTACCTCAATCAGTAGTCAATCAAACTGTAGTATCATCTTGAGAAAAATAATCGGTACTATGGGAATTATTTATGGAATGTTTAATGGCATTGTCCACGATAGTTTAGGCTACAGGGATATGACAGCCAACTCGATCCCGAAAATCATGATTGATTAGCGAAAAGTATATCTAGGTGCATTTTACATTAACTCGGACCTAAAGCGTGCTTTAATAATAACATTTATACGCTGTAAAAATTTTGCAAACGCCTTAGCCGCTTAGCACAGCGCAAGTTTAGCCCGGTTGGGAGTTCTTCGTATATGTATGGGAGCCTCTACAACTATATTTCCCCGGCCCACCTATAGTTTTGGCGCAGAAACGTAAAGTACCACAAAACTTGCATCATATTTCCCCTAATTCTGTGCAATCCATCTTGCACTAATCAGGGGCGCGCCTACCCGGGGTGCAGTGGGTGCAATGCACCCGGGCGCCGACTTGCAGGGGCGCCTTTCCATTAAGGTATTTGTATCTATATATCGTTACAATTCGAGTTGTGCATTCTGTTTGGGAATGTTTCCTCAGAGTGAAAAGGGAAAGTGGGAGATACTAAATTGACACGAAATTTTCTAAGCAAAATTTTTCCGATCCCTTGCGATACGCGGTCGCGTGACTTAAGGACGCTAGAACACGTATCAGTGGCGACCGAAAATGGGTTCACCGTAGGAGTGAGTTACTCTGTTAATTGCTATCCCGACCCTAGCGAGGAGCTCCAGCTAAGGCGGTGATCCTTTCGCAAAGTACCATCAGGGTCGGCCCGAGGGAGGGGCGAGCAGGGCGGCTGCTCGGGGTGCCAATGAATTGTGGGTACTAAATCAATCATCTATGTATATATTACATGCAAGCGAATACAATTTGGAAACAAATTTACATCAAATCTACATGGTTTTCCTATTTCCTTTTATTATCAATTATTTTACAGAGCAATGGATACATGAGCAAGTTCTTCTAAAAATATCTATATAAAAATTTACGGACGGGAGCGCTGGAGCACTTTCTCGCCCGGGGCGTCAAAATACCTTTGTCCGCCCCTGAGTACCATCGACCTTTACCATAAATCCTTTCACTGGAAGAATACCATATGTCTACCATTTTTTTAATTCTCCCTCTTACCGAGTCTTGAAAATCCCAAATCTGTTTTAAATTGATTTGGAATAGCTTTTCCGAAAACTAGCTTTTCTTACTCCTTCACGATCCCCCTCCTACGTTAACGTTCATATTTATTTCGAAATAGTACAAAGCTCTTAAATCTCTTGAGCTTTCGTTGGAGAATGATCGCTTTTCCTCAACGGTGTGTGAACAGATGAGTGTGATACTTGAAGATAGAAATAGTACCTATGCTTCGTTCAGCGAAAAAAAAATCTTTTTGGAGCTGAGGAGATCATCGTTCATGCAGAGGAAAACTGCACATACGTAGTGTTTATTTTCTTTATTTAATCGAGGAGGTATTTCATATAACGTGTTTCAGTTTCTGCTCGAATATTCTGTTATTACTTTCCGCTCATAAGTCCTCAGTTGTTTTGAGTTTTTGATAAAAATATAGTTAAGTAGTTATAAAAGATAGCTTGAATAGGCAGCTAAATCTGTCATAATTACAACATCATAACAATTTCAACTATTAACCCTATTGAATATTCACTCACTTTTGAAGAGTGAGTTTACAGTAATGTACTCCTGTATTCGGTCTTTGTATCGAGTCCACATAAATTTATCGATTTATATACACAAGATAACTTTTGAATACGAAAGAAGGATTCCTTTATTTAGAAGAACGAGGATCGGCGGAATAGCAGGAGGATCATTTTGTCGTAAGCCTGGCGCAAGTGTTTTTGTATTTGCACAACTCTTTATTTGTTAATTATATCCTTATAGAAGATAATGTAGACTAGTTTTACTAGTGGAAATTATTATTATTAACAACTTTCCAAATAAGTGTGTGTATATTGGGTTACGTTTGGTTTCGCAATTATTTGTACATCATATAGATCTGCGATGTTTTGCTAATACTCAGAAAGTTATACAAGTTCGAGAGGTAAATCGAAAATGTTTTAAGGGTGGATTGTTAAATGAGATTTGATATATGTTCTGGTATCTATTATTAAAAGGTGGGGAATGAGTAAAGTGTTTTGGTTGGGCGCGAGTTTGAGGATTGCTCTAAACAGTTTTTAAAAATACTTTAATAAAATTCAATAAATAAAACTAAACGCAATGGATGTTTAAGTACGATTCAATAACTAGAAAATTAATCAAGATCTTTTATGACCAAAAACCAAATAAAGTACAGTTGCCATGAGTGGGTATATTTGAAATACGATCGAAAAATCAATAAAATCTGGTAAATGGAATTTTTCAGATATAATGCAAATTATTAGTTTTATTTTTTTGTCTTCTTAACCATCTTAGTCTTACAATTTTTTGTTTTATAGTTACATGTATATTAATTTATTTATACATTTATCTATACTATTCCCTATTAAAGTAATCATTTTATTTTATTATTAAACTATAGTTTTAGTAATGTCAAACACCGAAACGCAAAATTAATATAACATGATATTGCGTGAATTTTTCCATATGCTGTATTTCGGTGATCGTATGTAGATGTATTGAATTAAAATTCCATAAGAATTTCTCCAAATAATAATCGAATTATTGACATCTACTTCTTCATTGGATTTTTAAATATCATAAAATAAAAATACGAAGTCGGGACTTTGACGTAGAAATGCATAAATAATTGAAGTTTTGTTTTCTTATAGTCGAAATAAATATCGCATCTAATTTGGCTTTTAAATTGACAAAATAACCCAAAAATATTGGAATTTCTTATTGTTCAATAAGGTAAGGGGACAGAGTATTGAGTTTTAATCAAATGTGCGGCGTTTTATAAGTTTCGTTCAAGCAGATATTATATTATATGTTTATCTTTATATTTATGCAACGAATTATTTCAATCAGTTCGTTCTGGGATATATCGACAGAAATCCATCAGCTTGTCTGCACTTTCTATCGATGGAAAAAGTCGTATTGTTTCATACCGTAAAATTCGCTTGCACCCGGGCGCCAAACACCCTAGGCGCGGCCCTAGCACTAATTTGCCTCTATAACATTACGCCAAACTTACACTATATGTTTCTTGATTTTATGCGACCCAACTTACAATAATTTGCCCCTAAAATTTATTCCACCAAAGGTACCAAACACACTATATGCTCCTTGATTTTATGCGACCCAACTTACAATAAATTTCCCCTAAAATTTATTCCACCAAACGTACCAAACACACTACATGCTCCTTGATTTTATGCGACCCAACTTACAATAAATTTCCCCTAAAATTTATTCCACCAAACGTACCAAACACACTATATGCTCCTTGATTTTATACAAAACTGTGTAGGAACATAACGGTTTACCATCCCCCGTTGTCATTGTAGGCAAAAAAAGCGCGGTCATTACTAACAAACCACTAAAGACAACCCAATCGAAAAGAAGGATAATTAAGTGAAGAATGCTAAAAGGACGCACTGTTGGGACCCTGTCACCATATGCAGCTTGTTATTTTATCCTAAGATCATGGAAGAGAGAACCTTAACATCCTTTTCTCTCCTTTACAAATCCCCACTGTTGCCGACGCTCAGGAAAATTTCATTCTCGTAGCATTTTATGACGAGCTAATGACCGCAAGGGGAGGAAAATGAGAGAAGTGGGGGAGATGGCATACGGCGCTAAGGGAAGATAGAAAAGCAGTGGGCAGAGTGGGGAAAACCCAAGTCGAGGGCTGAGAAAAGGAAAGTGCGAAGAGACGAATCGCCGCTTATTGAAATCGGTTGACGGCGTTCCTTGCACCCGCGTTTTACGATAGGAAAGTATTGTGACTGCTCATAAGACCGGGTCCAAGAGGCCCGGGCCTCGGGGATTTTGCCCTGGTATCCCCGCCCTCTCGGTGGCCCTGTGGTTGAGACTGCAGTATCAGGAATCGCGATGAAGAAGGAACTTTTAAATAATCAAAGACTGATTATTGAGAAAATGCACCTCAACACAGGCGCATTGCATATCCTTAATATAGAACCACTTAAAAGTTTTTGTAAATTTTATTTGTATGCAATAGTTACAAAAAGTTTGCTGAACGGATGAAAGCCTCCCGCGGGCCGCATAAAAACCTCCGGCGGGCCGTATATTGGACAACCCTGACGTATACCATCAAACCTACACCAAATTCCTTAACTTTATGTAACCCAACTTTCAACCATTTACTCCTAAAAGTTATACCGCCATACGACACCAAATGCCTCCGCCCTGATATTATGCCGCCCTACTTACACAAGATTGTCCCTCCCACAATGTATACTACCAAGCTTACACCAACTGCCACTAACACCCCTGCTAGTCCTAAAAGTCGATTCACATTGTTAACTGAGAAACGCGGCTGGGAGACCGGTTAATCACAGAAACTGCGCGGTTAATGACAGAACAAATTCAGCCCTGAATTCAAATGAATTTGTCTGCCGCAATTCGCAAATAATTTTTAATAGAATTATTTTTAAATGTTCACTTTTCTGAAAGTTTCCGTTTTCGGTTAATTCCTGTTTTTAGACTTAGTGCGTTACCCTCATTTTTTCCATTACTACATATCATTATTTCTCCCAATCTTTCAACTGTTTTCCTATTATCCTAAAAAACACATCAAACTTAAATCTGACTTCCGATCTGATTTCGTTTACATGACACGTATTTTTCATTAAACAAAATTATTGAAAACTCGTTACAACAATCCGTTCACACCGTTGATTCATGGAATGCTCAGTTTCTTTTAAATCGTAATAGGTGAAGCGTCCCATTTCGATCCAGTATTGTCTTTTATTCCTGCCAATTCGATTTCACCCTCTCCGCACGCGCATCAGCTGTCTTTTTTTATTTTATCAGCGTCCATGTCCGACCCTCGTTTACAATGTCTGGGAGGGGCGCCAACTGGGAGTTGCATTCCCCCGTCCGTGCCTCTTTTGTTATTGCCTTTCCCACAACAATCGCATTCCTCTTCGGTGATACTTTTCTCCCTCTCTCTCTCTCTCTATCTCAATTTCCTCCTCAGTGCTGCAATCATTTCCGCCCACGCATTCCACTCGAGCGAATAGCTTCACCCGTCCATTTTTCTACAGGTCCAAAACGATCGCGAGAACGCCCCTGTAACGATAATTGTATTTACGCCTATCGCTTAAAACCCTTCCGAACTGCTGGAAATTTATCTGATCCTTCTCCGAACTAAATCTATATCGTTTGATACTTCTTCGGACGAGTGGAGTATGCGGCGTATTTCGGATTAACAGTGTAATGTCGTTGAAGTTAGCTTTCCCGCACTTACGTAACTGCACTGCACCGCACTAAATACTTCACGTCTGTGATATCTAACCCAATGCAAGACAAAGAGATACAAAGAAGTTAACCGTGCATGAAATAAATGACACAAAGTCACAAGCCCACCATCAGCGATATTTTAAAACATGAGAAGTTCGAAACTATAATTGTGCCTACTTTTTTCTAGGGTTCTTATAAAAACATAATATCACATGTTAAACATGCACTCCTGAAGCGAAACTGTAAATAAAAACAATTTAAATTTTTTTCCAATCCGAAGGTACGATTTTTGTTACAAATAAAAATCAACCAGAACAGACGTGGACAATTTGTGGCTCTCGTGTTCTTCCTATTTTGTCATATAATGTGGCTCTTTTGATTTAAATAAAAACTAATATCCAGAAACGTATATTTAATAAAAAGCAGCCAATATGAAGAATAACAATAATAGAAATGACAAAGAATAAATGGAAAGAAGAGCCAAACGGAGGGAGAACGCCAGAATGATTATATAATACATTGTAGTACGACTAAAAATTCCTCCCAATGCGTCCTTAAATACGAGCATAATCCCTTCCACTTTGTTTACCCGCTTTCCAACAATTTGGAGGAATTTCACTATACGATAAACTTTTCGAAATTTTTACAAGCCCATTTTACATTGATGCAAGTTTCGATCCTGAAGAATATCAATTAGAGCAAACAGATTTGTTATGCAATAATGAGTTTCAGAACATTTTTTCAGCAATGGAAGATAAAATTGAGTTTTATATAAAATTCATAACAGCTGAAAATACTCTTTTTCAAGAAAACATGCTTCAAAAATTGTTAGTCTATTCGAAGGTACATAACGATGTGCAGCTCTTTCTCATTAACAGGTCTCAATTTTTTTTACATTTTGTGTAGCTCCTTAAAAAATATTTTTTGTAAGTAGCTCTTCACTTGGTTTGGGATGCCTGGCTCTGATTTAGAACTTCGTTTAATTAAACATCTTTCTTGAAAATTGTACTTTATTAATTTAAAAAATTTTGTAACTTATTTTCCTACCCTTTGAAAAAAATTTCCCTTACCTTTAAAGCGCATCTCCAAGATATTTTACCAAAATGAACACCACACAAAACTATCTCCTAACCATTTCTAGCAAATGATAAAAATTAAAGTAAATACGAAAACGAAATATGAAAAAATGCGCGTGAATGGGAGCCGTAAATTCATATTCATCCTTCTTCACCTGAATCAACTTCAGTCGTTAGCACTCCCAAGGGAATCCGTATTATTACAGCTGCCTGAACAAACATATAATGGAGTCATTGCTACGTCTGCAAACTACGATTCCAACAATGACCGCCGTCCCTAACCACGATGGATAACATACGTCAAAGCGGAAGACCGTAAAGTACACAATCGAAGAAGGCAAACACTTTCACCCCTTGAAAATCCACCAAGATCCCTCCTCAATATCCCTCCTCAAATAATTCTTCAATCAATCCCAGCATGAAATATCAAGATCATACCCGCTATTCAACCACACTCCAATAAAATCCTTTCATCGAACATTACTTCAAATCAGGAATGTCCTGAAACATCATAGATCGTATAAATATAAGCTACAACGATAAATCTGAACTGCGATTTGTTTCAACTAAATGACAATTAAATTATGATATAAAATCAAACTCAGCTTATCGAAATGGTTCTAAAGAAGAAACAGAAGCATCAAAACAAACGAGTCAAAGATATGTTACATGAGGTGATCACTGAGAAATTAATCACAAAATCTTACTGGAAATATTATGAAGTAATTATCAAAAAGTAATGTTCCAGGTTAAGCGCTTAGCGTTAAGCGATCGAAATTAAAAAATTAAGTATTTGTCTTAGGTATTTCCAATAGCCATAACAATGTTATAAACATGTAAGGATAGAGCTGCTGAAGCAGACAATAAATGGTGGTTTTTCAAAATAACTGTTGCAACAGAATGTTAAAATGTATCTATATTAGTATGATTCGGCTGACATCATTCTATATAGACGTTCCTTACAGAGGAGGAGGATATAACATACTAGTAGTTGGTGCTTGCATACTACAAGCATTTCATCTCAACATCAAAAAAAATTCATTATTCATATTTCATCATTACATTTTTAATTCTAAATATTTCACCTCCGCAGCGATTTTCGTTTTTCCCACATGTAAAAATAGCAGTTTTAAACAATCCCCAAATGTTGCAATTTTAAATATTTTACACTTTCTTCATTATGGGGTACTGATGCTACACATTTTAGCCAAATTTTAAAGTTGTAGCACTCCTAGAAGTAAAATAATATTTTTGTAATTGTTTAAAATTAAATAATTTTTAACGGCCGCCGCATATCATATGTGATATAATTGAAATGTTTATTTATGCAAATTTACTGCTCTGTAAATAATTTGAAAATTTCAGAATCCTAACTCATCCCGTAGTACCTAAACAGTTATCTATTTGTTTAAATTTTAAGAATTTTTAACTGCCAAACATATTAAAATATCAAAATTTGTATAATCCCTATTTCGTTTTTTAAAGAATTCTACTTACAAAAAAAATTTCAACTCCGTAGCACATGCGGAAATATATAAACCATGAAAATTTGTTTAAACAATTGCGAATTTTTAGCGGCCGCATTGTTGCACTTTTTCAAGATTTTCGTTTTTTCTAGTCGGTTTTGCACAAAATGCTACCTAAGAAAAAAATTTCGAATCTCCAGCTCATCTGGAAGTGCCTAAACATTAGTATCCTCCTGTTATCATTATATATCGACGACTCTTACAGAGGAGGAGGATATAACATACTAGTAGAAGGTGCTTGCATACTGCAAGCATTTCATCTAACCTTGAAAAAGATTAATTTTTTAGACTGATATTTCATCATTACAAATATTCTATTAATTCTAAAGATTTCACCTCCGCAGCGATTTTCGTTTTTCCCACATGTAAAAATAATAGTTTAAAACAATCCCCAAATGTTGCAATTTTAAACATTTTACACTTTCTCCATTATGGGGTACTAATGCTACACATTTGAGCCAAATTTTAAAGTTGTAGCACATCTAGAAATAAAATAATATTTTTCTATATGTTTAAAATTTAAACATTTTTAACGGTTGCCGCATAATATATGGAGAGATTGAAATGTTTATTTGTGCAAATGCACTGTTCTGTAAATAATTTGAAAATTGCAGCTTCCTAGCTCATCCCGTAGTACATAAAAAATTATTAAAATGTAATGTTCGAATGGGGTTAAAACAACCCCTGAAATTTACGATTCTAAAATTTTCGACTTTTATAATTGGTTATGACAAATGTTCTATAAACCTGCAAAATTTTAGCTTCCTAAACCTATTAGATTGGTTTACACAATGGGAAAACCTTTTCCCATGCTAACTTATGGGAGATATTCCGGGGTCTCTGGAGTCGAACCCAAGACACTGTAAGCAAAAGTAACAATAATTCCTAATAGATATTGCGGCCATCTAGCAACACTGACAATTTCATTTTTCTAGCTTACCAGCAAGTGCCCATAATTAATTTACAAATATGGCGCAATGCTTTTCTTATGGGAAAAAACGCAATTTTCGGAATTTCTGGAGTCGAACTCATGTCACTTAGGTAAGAAGTCTCATTTTATCTGAAGGTTTCTTTATTATATCTACAAAAACGGAAACGGAAACGAGACCGAATACTGAATCGATTGGCGAAAAAATTTCTTTTAGGAGATAGCGCGTCAGACGGGAAATCGAGAAAACGTGCACAACAATACCAAATTTTTAATCGATTGCCGAAAAAACGAAGTTTCTAGCTGCTTTCGTTTAGGAGGGGTTAGTGCGTCACGTAGGACACACCCAACGCCAAAGCGGATATTTAAAATAAAAAATCTGATGTGGCCACCACATTACTTTCTCCATACCTGTAGTTTTTTCTAAAATTTCCAAATAGGTTAAATAATAATAAATATTTTAAGGAACTGTGAGAAAAATTTAAAGACCTTACAAAGAACAGAATTAAACTAAAACCGTAGGCTTCTGATATTGGATATAGCCACGAAGCTCCAACAATTAAGAAAATAAAAAAGAGTGTAAAGTGTTTACAATAGTCGCCGGTAGATGATGTGGTTGTGGCAGCTAAAAATTTAGTTTTTAAAATATCTCATCAGCAATGCATTATATGGGAAAATGTTTCAAACAAAGCAGGTAGAAAATTAAATTACCTACGACGTTTATTCCAGTACGTTTTTACATTCGTCAAATATTAAAGAATATATTCTTTAAAAACGGAAAAATGTTCAGAATAAACATCCATTTCTGGTCGGCCGATTTGAACTAAAATCCACACTTCTAGATTTTCTAATACAAATGCTAAATATGAAATATTATGCTGATCGGATTATTAGTTTTTGAATTAGGGCGCCCACAAAATTCCGCGCGCGTTATCTATCGAAAAATACGGTACTTCGTATATGGAGAAAGTAAAAAAAACACGAAATTGTTTTCAGCTATAAGAAGAGCTCAATAATTCTCTATTGAAGAAAGCAACGGGGAAAATATGCCAAAAAATACGCGATCGAACAAGTAAAACATTCATGAGCCGCGGTATGCTGACTCAACATTTGCCTAGAAAACTCCTAATCAGAATTGTCAAAACTCAAAATACTTTCTCTCTATGCGCTAAACATGGAAACTAGTTGCATGTATCAGATGATTCACCAGCTAAAGATAAAACACACGGACGCGCTATTCCTCGGTCCTGTTGATAATTTCGTGAGATACGAATAAATTAAGCCACCCTCTGCATTAAATCCAACCCGCCGAAATAAATACGCCTCCGCGAGAGTCATCCGGCCAATTACAAAAGGACTCTTCATCCAGACTCGAAATGAAAATCCCTTTAGAACAAACCGTGTTCCACAAACCAACTTCCTCGAGAGTGTAACCGCAAACACCTATTTTTCCCTCCGCTTGGCCCATATCCTCCCGCTCCCTCTTACAGAATTTAACATAACAATATTCAACGACCGCTCGAAACTGAAGCTTTGCACGGATGAAATAGAGAAATCGTTTACTCTTCCGAGGAAAATTAAAACGTTTCTTGCGAAAAAAAACTAATCAAATCAAGTCATCGCTAAGACTCGACCTTTCGAAATCACACAAACCGCGTCGACATTAATCATCCGCAATGCACATCGATAACTCAGGTACGCTTAACATGCTCGGAGTCTAAAAGTTTGCCAGAAATATGTTTTGTCTAACTCGGCGAAAACACGGATAATATAATCAGAGACTGTGTCACGCAATCCCGAGCATAAAATGCGAGGAGGCGATTTAACCTCATCTCTCTGCCTCTGGACAATGTCCAATAGCAAGAATGAACCGTATGGAGAGGAGATGTTGCAAAAGGACAAGTTATATGGGTTACTGCCATAACGTTGAAGTTGTAAAACTAGGTCCAACTCGCGCAAACGAAAGTTTCGTGAAAAGCGACGCAGCTAAGCTGGAAACAAAACACACTTAAACGAGCTCTTAAAGGAGGACATCAAGGATAAAGAAACGGCAAAAAAAACTGACGTGAATAAAACTGCGCCATTCTGCAGGTGAGAAGAGCTTCCTGTTTTACTCCGAAGATACGATTTTCCGCGCATAACCGAATATTTACTGTTTAAAGTATCATTCCCTATAACGCGTGTTATTTTTCACTACCCATACGTTCAAATTATAGGTAAATTCACTCAACCTCCTAAGAAATGCTAAAAATATGAATTTCAACAACGGGGAGGAATTGACGAGAATGTGAATAATTACAAAGAAAATTATATTTGAAAGAACCCATCTTTTTTATTAATCCTTACTGCAAAGGAATAGACTTCTCAAAATCTTATGTTAGTGATTGACTATGCATAAAGAAACGATTGCAAGGTTTTTCAATTTTGATCCTCGGAATTTGTTACAATATTATTGTTAATTTTATAGTGCACATTTTTTATTTTTGATAAATAGATGCTGATTATATTGAAAAACATTTTAACATCTTTAAATAATTAGGATCTTTCTAAAAATAGACATAGATGTGAAATAATAAGTATGAAAACTTCTCCTGCCGCAAGCAAAAGCAGTGTCGAGTCACATATGACACGCGAATCAATCAGCAACGACTTTCTGTTGGGTGTTCGTATCAATATTGATAATTTTGACACTCTTTGCGTGCCGCCATCAGATTTATTTTGCCCGTAAGGCTTATTAAAAGTGATTCTGAAAGGAATCCTTAATATAATGCGGTATCATTGAAACACGAAATGCAATCGAAATTAAAATAAATTTTTTTTATAAATACATACTTTTGTAATTCTTCTCTAAAATATCGTCCCACGTAAAATCTCTTCGCGTGTTACTTTTTGGCGTGCGTGTCATAGGTTCCCGATCCCTGCTATGATGGTAATTTGGCCATTAAACATCAACAATCAATGCGGCAATGACGCATTGTAGACTTTGACATACATGCCTTAAGAAAGTAACCATCAAAATTTCCTTCAGATCCGTCAGTATTTTTAAATAAACCAACCCATCGTAGCAAAGCTATTTATCAAGTGAGGCATTACGTCGGCTTCTCTCAAACAAACACAGCTCAAGTAACTACATTTTTGGACGCGACATACGTTATGAAATGTTCCCTCCGAGTTTTAGTCAGCGATATGACTTACACTTCAAAGATATGACACACTTCGAAGAAGAACGGGATTTTCCTTTCCCGAAATTTGTGTCGTGTCCTGTAATTTTTCAGCAGAAAGAAAGACGAAATGTACTCTTACATTTTTTTTCTCCCCTAGAAAGAAAACCTTCAGGACTTCCTTCCTCTTGAGAACTAGAACACTTACACGCTTATACGTAGTCGTTTCTATACTCTGAATGAGGTTGGGGTCTATTTTACTTCTATGTTGCTGTTATTTGTACGTTTCGACGCGTTTTAATAGAATGTTTAGATCGTGGGGACAAGAATCACCAAGAATAAAATTTTTATTGACACATTACATTTACATGGTGTCTCGCCTGAGATTCAAAAGAAAAATAATGTTTGGTATTGATCATCTTTTCTTTTAAATGTATGAGCGTTGAATTAATTGTTATCGAAACATAAATTGACTATTCAATACATGCCCAATGACTATTAAAAATTATGCAAATCGAAATTAAAAGCTTGAAGAAAAATTATCGCATCGTATTTGTAGTGATTTTTGTCGAACTGACCGCATAGATTTTAACCAAATATGGTATATATGATCTTCATATAAATAAACAACCAAAATATCGTATTTCAACCGGGTCAACTAAACAGGGCTGCCACAATATCAAAGTTAGAATCTTTCTGTAACTAAGAATTTGGAAGGTATACGATTACACTACGGCGAATTTTACGAAACGCACTTCTGTACAACGGGAAAACCGTGTACATCCCTACTTGTTTACATTTTTATCGTTTTAATGATTTAATATAATTGAATCACAATTCAAAGCTTTTCAGACGTATTTATGTAAGCTTTTACATGTTTGATAAGTGAAATAAGATTTAATGTTGATTAACGTATCGGTGAAATTTTGAAATAACAAATGAAAATGTAAACAGGTTTCCGAATTTGTGTCTCTGCTTAAAGCGCATTTATTACGTTATCCCATAACCTTAATTAATTGGGTTCCGCTCTCTTGGAAGTATTTATTTTAATCCCTACTCCTTTGGGACTCTGCTAAGCTCCCAAAGTACGCCACATCTCAAACATTTAACGTCCCTTGCGGAAATTCCCTTTGATAGACTAACAAAGCCGCCACAAATAAAATAACTCCGTGAATATTTTATCGCTCTCCATTTATCCAAGTATCATTTTGTTAGACGATTTCGCCCGGCTCTTTAAAGCTGCGCTACGACCCATAGCCTTAATACTCATACACACGCACGCCAGCCCCATGGGACTAGAACTTAGTAAAAAGCTTCGTCCTACCATCAAAAAGGGAAGTTTCCCTTTGACACCGAGGCGAAGTGCCTCTTCGTTAGTTAAGATTGTCTCCGAACTTTAAAGAACTTCCCTTCACCTAGACGAAGCCAAATAGGAAGCTAAATTTTGCTATAAATTTCTCGAGATTCTCTAAATAACTCTTTCTTTGGATTAGTTGAGAGGGAAAGAGAGAGGCGCCACGTACGAGGCGGAGAGAGAAACCTAGAGGTTAAGTTATCTTATTCACACTCAACGCGGGATAACACACCTGAGGAATCGAAGAAGAGAAACAAGTAGGAAATGGGGGGAGAACTAAGAAAGTAAAGAGAAATACACCCGACCCTCCTACAACACTATCTGAAAAATTACCGTGTTATGTGAATACGTGTGGTGTTAACCCGTGTAATGTGAGTCCGTGTAATGTGAAAGTCGTGTTATGCGAATTTGTGTAATGTGATTTCGCGTTATGTGAATCCATGTACAAATCCGTGTACTGTGAATCTATTTAATATGAATCGTGTTAGGTGAATCCGTTTAATGTAAATTCGGGTAATGTGAATTCGTGCAATTTGAATCCGTGTAATGTCAATTCCTGCGACGTGAATTCGTGTAACGTGAGTCCTTGTAATGTGATTCCGTGCAATGTGGATCTATGCTATGTGATAGGCTTCGCATAATGCAAAGAAGGTTGCGTTCCATGCCCCTTCAAGCACCCTCCTACAGACACAAAACTCGCAAACCTATAATGCACCTATACCTACAAATAGTTATGTCGGCTACCTAGGCTTATAAACAAACCACTTGGGTCCTCCAAAATGACTCTTCCTTGCTCAGGAATCTGAATCCCCGCACTCCAGTTCCGATAGAACCGCGTCAATGCGAACCGTAATTCGCTTTGTATGGATTATTGGTATAAAAGAGCTAACCGTGTTGTACTGAATCCGTGTTATATTGATCCGCGTTATAAGAGGGAAAGGGCGTATTAATTCCAAAATAACATCGATTACACACCATATCGAGGAAAATGCGGGAAACCTTCCCCCTCCCCCATACGGAGCGTATGCGGAATAGAGCTGCCATCTGGCGACGAAATTTTCAGACCAGGCGACCTTGTTTTCCTTCAGACCTCTCCACACTGTGTCATTTCCCTCTTCCCTTTACCATCGTCTCCTTCTCCTCTCCTCCTCCCTCCCCCTCTCGTTCTGCCTTCCGCCCTCCCACCCCACTCATAACCACCCCTCCTTCCATAATGCCAACGTCGAAATCTTTGAGAGGGAACTGCGGCTAACACGAGAGATGCATATCGTACGATGAGGAAGAGTAGGTTAGGGTTTTCAGGAAGGGAGGGGACGGAGAAGGAGGATTGGCGGAGAGGGGGTGGGGGAAGGTGTGGGTATTCATATCCCAAGGACCTTTTCAAAACCAGGTCGGAAAATTGAGTAGGGAAAGACGTGATGAAATGGTTATAACCGACGAAGTCACATCTCCTCCGAGTTTCATCCCTTGATTCGGAATTCTTGATGATTTCTTTCGAAAAAATCTTTGGATGCATATTTTATTAATCGACAAAAACGCCCTACGCAGGTAATACAAATATATTTCATTTATGGAAATGCTTATTTAAAACTCTCTGACTAGTGGGGCGATAAAAACCTCTTGCTGTGAAACAAATGAGTAAACCTCGTGAGAGTTTCAAGTGCGGCGTAGTCGTTGTCAAACTCGCCGATCAATGCTCCTAAGCAGAGCAAGGGCTCTGCTCTTTAATCCAACTTTGAGTTTAAAGTCATTTCGCCCACCTAATTAATTCATCTGATATTAAAATAGGTTAAATCAGTCGTGTTATTCCATAAAAGATCTCTTAATCTACCCATCCGGTATATTTTTAAGACCTTCCACGCAACTATACCGTTGAAATATTTTTATGATACGGTTCTAAAGCGGTCTCGGGGTGATTATAGTATAATAATCAAAACAAAATAAGCAAAAGGGTTTCTGATTATGGTGCAGATTTATTCACGGCTAAAAATTAACTCTGAAATTTTCTGGTATCATTTATTTCCGGTTGAGTTTGTGGAGCAACAGAAGCGTCACGATAAAGAACTGATCGCGGAATATTAAAGCCGATTTATCATTTAATTGCGATAATTTCGGAGTTTTCCTTATTGACAGAATTATCGGCGATAATATCGCAACCTAATTTATGCCTAATTGGAACGAATTTGTCATTTTTCATTATAGAAAAAATAAACCGAATAGATATAAATTTTGAAACTGAAGGGTATTACAAATTACGCCTTTAAATCTATACGGGCATTTGAAAATAAAACCGAGCCGTTAAAAAAAACGCTAATTTAGCCTCATTTTATTTGGCATATTTGCAGAAACATTCAATTAGTTTCGAGGAGTTCGTGAGTACAAGCTATTCCTCGGGCTAAAATAACACTCAACCGTGCCAGCCTTCGGGGTTGGAAAATAAGCGAGTTTGTTCGGAAAGTGGGTTATTCACGATGGGCGCGGATGAAAAAAACAAAACAATAAGGCGGAACAAATAAAAGCCATAGAGATATCGAAACATTTGCCTGAAATCCGCATAATCTTTTACGAGTTCTAAGCGATGGGTAAAGAACATTTCGAGTAAAAAATAATCCCATGGAGCCAAAAGTGAAACAAAACCAACGCGTTCTTCTAAAACAAAGCACAGACGCAAATTAAATAAAGAGGTCAAGTGAACGCAGCGGTCCAATAAATACGCGTCCCACGCTTTTCAAAGAAGAAAGCGATAAAAGGAAACACGAAGGGGAAACCACCGTGTCAGTTTTCTCCCCAGGAATGGAAAGAAGGAAAAAGACTGAAAAATAAACAAAAAAGCAACGCCTTGCGTGAATTACGAGGTACTGAACCTCGCCACGCCTGAGATACATCACGTGTACATAATATACAACCGTCGTACGATGTTACGAGACGTAGTAGACAAGAAATAAAAGGCAGTAATGGAACAAATAAAAAAGAGAGCGGTAAAAATCGCCTCTGTATCGTCCTGTAATGGAATAAAACTGAAAAATAAAAAAGACCAGAAAACTGACTAGGACAAATATGAAAGACTCCCAGCGCTGAGACATCTCATGCTAGAACCACGGTCGTTAATGAAAGCTGGGGATAACTCTGACGAAGTTATCAACAGCTTTGAGTAGAATGGGAACGAACGATAGGCGATGATACGTGAGGACGTGAATGGATTACAAGAGAGAAAGAGGCAGAGAGCGAAGGAAAGAAAGAGAAAGAGGTAGACAGCGAAGGAAAGAAAGAGAAAACGCGAGGAAAAATAGAGGAGACGTGAGAGAAAGAGATGGAAATAGGAAGAGAAAGAGAAAAATAGAGGAAGAGAAAGAAGGAAAAAGGATAGGAAGAGTGGGAAAGAGAGAAAAGAGAAAAAATGGAAAAGGGTAAGAAGAAGAAAAATAGGAAGGGAAAGAAAGGACGAAGAGAAACAGAAAGACGAAAGAAAAAAGAGATAGGAAGAGAAAAGAGAGACAGAAAGAAAAGGAAAGGAAAAAAGGGTAAGAGGGGGATGAATGAAGAGCAAGAAGAGAGAACAATAGGATTAAAGAGAAGAGGAAGGGAAAATGGAGAGAAAAAGGAGGCAAGAGGAAGAGAGAATGAGAAAGAAGAGAGAAAGGAGTGAGAAAGAGAAAAAGTAGATAAATGGAGAAAAAATAAAAAGAGAGTAAGAGAGAGATAGAGGATCGGAAAGAAGAGAGAGGACGAAAGAGAAACGAGAGAAGAATGGAGAAAAAGATAAAGACAAAAAGAGAATAAAATGAAGAGGTGAGAAATACAGATATAATAATATAAAGAAGAGAGGGGTATAGACAGACAGATGAGGAGTGGGATGATGGAGGGAGAGAGGAAGGAGGGGGAGAGGGTGGTGAAGGAGGGGGAGAGGGTGGTGAGGAAGGGAGAGAGGAGGGAGAGAGGGTGGAGGGAGAGAGGATGGAAAGAGGGTGGAGGGAGATAGAAAGAGAAGTAAGGACGGAGGGAGAGAAGTAGAAAGTGTAAGAATCAGGTTTCAATAGAAAGTAGCATGGAACGGAACTACGACGGAGAAATGGATCGTGAGAAAAAAGTACGAAAGCACAAGAGAGGGTATGGAGCTACGGTGCCAAGTGAGAAGATGGAAAATGGTTGGCATGGTACCCAGAAATGAATCTAGGAGTTTCTTTTTCTAAAAAGAGAGAGAGAGAGAGGAAGAGGAGGAATATGAGAGGGTGGCGATCGTTATGAGGATGGAAAGGAGAGCTCTAATAGGAAGCTGTACGGTTCGGCAGGGGAAAACATTCCGAGTGAAGAGGAAAGATATAAAAAATAATTTTTTTTCCTAGGGAGAAAGGGAGGGAAAAATTGGAGAGGAAGGATTGTAGCGAGTGGAGTGGGGTAGGGAGGGGAAAAGGGTAGTTCGGAGAGCAGGTCGGGGCTGTTGAGATGAAATATCGTATTGCCTGCGAAGTATAAATCTGGTCTCCAGAGGTGACGAATAAGGGGGTCGCTAATGGCGTATTGTCGCACGCGTGGACGTCTTTCTGAGACGAAAAAAATAGTCGTGATGACTCGCTGACCGAAAGAAAATAAAAACGAATCCCTTAAAAGGTTTCCCTCGACATGTTTCCGCGATTTACGTTTTGGGACAACTGGCGGTGACTCTGTGCCAGAAGGGAGTGCATTTCTGCGTCCAATTAACGCAAAATGCCGCGTTTCTCCATTCTTTTCGCTTTCTTGCCAAAATTTGGGAGGCTATGGCATTCTCTTTGGATCGCATTCGATTTTGACGTCTGACCTGCTTCTGAAGTTGCTAGGTCACATTTTATAACTCCCCTTTGACCGAACTCTTGAGAATGCTTTCGGAGGTCAAGTATGCCCGAGTTATGCATGAAAGAATCGTCTTTGTCGTATGAAACCATACAAAACGGATTATAAAACAAATATAGCTACTTAACTCGGTAATTTTTAGGAAAGGCACTCCTGGTGTATTAAAAGAGGTTAAAGGTACGTAATGTGTTCATGTTAAAGTTTTGTTTTTATTAATATTTTTTTCCACTCGAATTCCATGGCTGGCTTGCGGATATGGGTAAGCCCTCGAACTAAAGGAATGAGAATACTCAATTTAAAAGTTTATTATAATCACCAAAAAACCATTGAAGGTAAGTACATTTCAACTGATATATATTGGCTCTGCAACCAACGCCGAACCGAATTAAATTTTTACACATTCTTAAAAATACGAAATTTCCCTACGAAATTAATTCATTTTATGATAATCATCCCTGAGATTTTGGACTAATTTCTTTTGAACTGTCAGCAATAGATTTGTTAAATAGTACTGACAGCAAAAACATTTTCTCTCGCATATTTATAAAAGATTCTCCGAATCAGTTATTAATAGCGATTAAAAGGAAATATTTTTTTCATTAATTTGAAACTTCTGTCTGTCTATCTTCTTATTATTCAATTTCAACCGCTGTCCTTCGATAAAAATTATTTATAATAAACTTTTCGGAAATAATGTCTTGCGATAGTACGCCTGCGGATTAAATAAACGGCGCAATATACATTGGACAAACTTTCTCATACATACGTATATACGTTTGGTCGACTGTGTACGCTTATAAAAGAAAAACGCTTATAAATCTAATGTTAATCATAGTTTAGTGTATATTTTAATGCCACTGGTCGATATTTAGTAATTTTTTGGGACATATGGCTTAGTTAGTATTATTTCGGACATAAGGTTGTACGATTGGATTTTAATCAAAATCCTTATAGCCATTTTTGAGTAAATCGAATTTTATTTCAAAATATCCTAGTATAAAGTACCTTTAAATTGTTGCGCAATATCGTTCATCTCTTCAGAGTGTCTATTATGAATGATGTTATCCACAAATATGACATATCATTCGATTTAGTTTAACCGTTTAGGCTATAATAAGATTTCGAGTAGATCACGGCGGAGGCGTGACGTCATAGGGCTTGGGTAAGGTAGCTTAGCGAACATTATAATGCCACTGGACGCCATATAGTGATTTCAAAAGATATATGGCTTATGTAGTGGGTATTATTTGTGACGTTAGTCTCTACAATTGGATTGATTTTAATCAAATTCTCTGGAGCCATTTTTTAGTAAATAAAATTTTTCTAAAAATCGCCAAGAATAAACTACCCTTAATTTTTGTGCAATATCATTTTTATGAAAAAGAGTACATAAAAGATTATTACACAAATACGAGATATCCATTCGATTTTATTTATGCGTTTGGGCTCTAGAACAGCGAACAGACCGACAGGCAGACAGACGGCATGGCGAAAACAACTTTTATGGACTCGGGGACACCTAAAACGTGTATTTTCATCAAAATCTCGAAGTCGAATTTTTTCACGATTACAATACTTGCTCAATATACTACGTATATTCTCATATACGTAAAATTCTAACATCGCATTTCACCCGACCCGATTCGGCGAATAAGCTTCCCTTCCTTTTTCCCGTCAATGAGATCGCTAGTCCTAATTAGTTCTTCGCGTCCCATTTTCGAACTCCAAAAAATTATAAACTTCCGAAGTTTCGCACTTCCTTCGCCGACGCAAAAACTCCTCCGCCTGCCGTGTTTTTTCCCATCCGTTCCTTCCTTTACGCGAAGGATTCCACCCTTAAATTCTTTACGGGAGCGTATCCGTCAATGACTCGAGTCGATGGACCAAGAGAGCGCCGATGATCAAGTCATGCGGCTCGCTGAGGATCGCGTTCGAAGATAATGCGGCGAGTGGTTGGATGAAGGCAGCGGGGAGACGGCAAACTGATCTCTCTCTGACGCACGGCCCCCTTCCCTCCCCTTTCGTCACCTCCATTTCCTCCCTCCACCCCATTCCCCCCCCTCCATCCTCACCTTCCTTCTTCCTCCCTCCCCTCCCCAAGAGACCACAGGTGATGCAATACCTGCGCCGCAGTGCACTATAGATAAGCGCAACGTGTACCGACATCTTTCTAGGGAAAAGGAAGGAGGAATTGAAAGAACGTAATAAATTCCCGCGTCGCACCTGAAATGGATAAAAGAGTTATCTTCGGCTTTCCAAGAGACATTGTTTATGTCGTTACGACGCAACGAACGTGTGTAACCGGAAGAACAAGCGTTCTCACAGCGTGGCGTTAACGCCTTGGAAGCGGATAAGCAAGGAGCTGGGGGATGAGTGAAAAATGTTACATATATTGTATCGTAAAGTCGACAGGTAATAAATAGCCTGCGGTCATCGCGTATATATATATATATATATATATATATATATATATATATATATATATATATATATATATATTTCTCTTACTACGTCTGCAACAACTTCCACCAAGCACCAACAGACCGCGCCACTGAAGCACCCATGCCAATATTATCATTTATATCTCAAAAAACGGTAAGAGATAATGGTTCGAAATTTTCTAGGAATGTTTGATTCACATATAAAAAGTGATTGTCGAAACAATACATGGAAAAACGAGCCGGGTTCGACTCCTGAGAATTATTTCTATTTCTCATAAGGTAGCACGTAAAAATGGAGTTTTCGACGTGCAGCCTTTTTTCTTCTGGAAATTAAAATTAGAAAAAATTGGCCTTCGATCTTCGAATCTATACCATTCTAAAGAAAACACTTTCAAGTTTTTTATTCTATTCGTCTTTTTTCGCCTTCAGCTCTCAATCGCTCATGTTAATCGTTTGAATGGTATATTTTGGAAAAATATTGGAATTTGAACAACATGTTGCCTTGCTTGCCAACTACATTGTTAAACCCCGAAATCCTGTTGTTACTTCAATCCATATAGGTTTAAGCGTGCTTTGAAGGCTTTTATTAAGAGATGGATAGATAGACGGAAGGAGGGGAAAATGATTTTCATAGCAATCAATGAAACAACATTCGTTGCGTTATTTACGAGGAGGAATACCTATAAATCTGAAATACTATTCAAAGAGATAAAAAATCATAATAGTAAGTTAAATTCAACATTATTGAAATAGAAACGGTATGAAAATCTTAGAAACGAGCTGGACGTTTTCATAAACATACATGTAAAAATTTTATTGGGGTGAAAGGATTGTGCGATAGGTCACGAGAGTTAGGTAGAAAAATGGAGGACTTGAGGACGGTTTAGAAAAAGAGAGAAAAAGAGAGGTCTAAAAGAATCACAAAAATAACAATAAAAGGCTATGTTGTCGTCCGTTGGTCTGAGTGTCAATCTATTAAAACGCGAATAACTCAATAAAGGATATAGAATCTATATTACAGATAGAAAATTGAAAATTGGCGGATATAATCTGTTCAAATATAAAAATGCTTTGCCGAAAGAAAATTCACGAAAAAATTCCCGAGTTCGACTCCAGGGTAATATTTCCACTCTTCGTAAGATAACACTGAAAAATCGACTTTTTGACGCGCAGGCTTTTCTTCTTTTGGAAATTAAATTTGGAAAAACATGACCTACGATCATCCGATTTGAACTATTTTAAAGAAAAATTAATAGTCACTTATTTTATTTTCTTTTTCCGAAATCGCTCGTTTGTTTATCTTTACAACCGACTGCTGTGAGAAACAAAATCAATATAAATAATGATTGTTAAAATAATTTATTTAAAGTTAAAAATTTTAATTCCGTATTTTATTCATTTGAACCCGTCATTTTCGAAGGAAAATTGCGCTAGTATATATATATATATATAATAGTAAATGCACTGTTTGCGAAAATTCTTTGCGCTATGCTAGGATTCAGGCAACCGATTTACCTTAATAGAAAATATATTTTTTTAATCCCATATTATTTGAAAAAAGGTGCGTCTTCTCAGTAAATTTTTTCTGCCTGCCAGGCAAAATATTTTTATCGTTAACGCGAAATAATGTTTTGATCTTAATGAATTTCATTCAAGACCCATCGTGAGCTGCTTCACGCGCGTTAAGTTTTCATTTTAATGTCAGTTAAACATATAGTTATATACACCATATCTGTTTCAAATTTACGTTTGCCAGAGTGGCAGCCTTAACGTAATTAAGGAGTCGTCCGTGCCCAGCATTTCAAAAGTCCTACAAAAGTAGATTAACTTCTTTAATTTCTTTACCAAATCGAATTTGATTCTCTCCGCTATAATTTTACAAAGTTTTAAAACTTTCGTAAAGTTTAAGCCAACCGGAGAAACGCCGACCGAAAGAGAAAATTAGCAAAGACATTAAACCTTTAACCAATATAACGAAACTGATAAGCAGCGAACGCGGAGATCCAGATAAGCGATAAAGGAGGAGGAAATGACGAATGATCAAAATAGCCTCATTCCGGTCAGAACGGCCAGAGATACAAGTCTGCTCCGACATTGAAATTTGATGTCATTGAGCACGATGGCGACAATATCGGTAATTGATTGATATCCCTCCCTCCCCCCCCTGATCTCTCCTCTCCCTCTCTCCACTTCTCTTCTCCCCACTCTCCCCCATTCTACACACAACTCCTTCGCCGACATTTCACCTCATTCTTTCCTTCTCCTACTCTGACTTTCCGACAGACCAGTGTATAACATCGCAGAGACAGTTTTAAAAATCCTGTCGCGGTCGCGAGGAGATGATCAGCTGCCCGGAAAAAAATACGCTCCAAGCAATTCCGGCAAAAATACAAAAAACCTCTCCCTCTTCCCTTTCCATCTCCGTGTTCCTAAATACACGACAAAACATGTAAATTTTCGCTGTCCGAAAAAAATAAACATCTCGAAGGGAAGTCAATAACTCCAGTACATCGTTCTCTTTCGCGCCCCGCTGCGGAAAACTCGCCTCAGTGTAGTTTTGTCACGATATCCATTCATCCTCCTCCACTCCTCCTCGCTTTCCCCGTCGTTGGATCGCTGTGGAGGAGTTTTATTTTATTTTTTTCCGAAACCGAGCTTGATCACCTCCGAGTCCGTTAATTTATTGCGTTCTTCTGGAGACAAGGCTCTCGGACGATGCGAATGACTTCCTAGCAAATTTTTTTTCGGAGGGAGAAATTGATAGGGTAAAAACCTGTCGACAACGAACGCCGTTATAACGATGATTTCACTAAAGTGAAAACGTGCTCCAGACCCGGTTGGTCGACTTCCCACCGCAGCAGGATTTTGGCGAATCTCTCCTTTCATGAGTGCGTGTTTTGAAATCTTATTTCTGAAATCTTATTTCCGAAATCACAGATAAATTTTTTGTTAAAAAATATCATAAAGATCGGTTCAAGTAAATAATCGGTCTTTTTCGTAAGTTGTTGAGAAATATTCGTTAGGAGGAATTTTCGGTACAACGACGCGATTCACCCGTCCCACAAAAATTCGTAATAAAGGGACTTTACAGTGATATCATTACTTACGCAACAACGGATCAAGAGAGTGAGTCTCTAAAATAATAGGTTTGAGGACTGCTTGGACCGCACCGTCTGGAAAACGTAATAAAAAAAGGAAGACTATCGTTCAAGTAGACAGCATGCAACGCATCCATTTATAACACCCTAAATCAACCGAAAAACATATTTTTCCCTCGTAAAAATTAATTCACCATTGACTGTCCCTCTCCGCGTAAAATTTTCAAAAAAGCCACGACGACAAAATTGCTTCGAATAAAATAATAAGACCTTCGAGAGATTATAGGTTAGATTTTATAAATGGTGCCTCGTGAACGTACTTGTTCTCAAACCGCTTTCTTTCGTGGTCCATTTTTCGCAGATAACAACTTCATCATAAATAATACGAATTTTTAATTTTAAAGCAAACCGGCCTTATTCACCGCGATGAATTAAAAATAACACGAAAAATAATCCAAAAAAATCGTTTTTAAAAAAAAATTCGATACCCCTTGAGTGCACGCAAATAGCCGTGCACTTCCGCAATGCCGGTCTCGGCTGCCCAGGGACTTTAAAAAAAAAAAACCTAAATGGGACAAGAGAGAAACTACAGCTTGTCCGATACCGAATTTCTTTTCAAAGACAAGATCCATCATTAGTCAGTCTCATCGTACCATAATGGATATTTTATCCCCGACGAAATAAAAATAAATACGATACGCGCGGCGACATTTAACGCGGATTTTTCCCCTCCCCCCCTCCGAAAAATAGAGAACGAGGCGGAAGAAGAGTGACATAATTTCAAAAGCGCGCTCTCTTCTCTTTTTTCATAGCGATAACGAAGAAAAAAAATAAAGAAAATCGATCATATAGGATAAAAATAAGCAAAGGGGACAAAAGCGTAACCCTTTCACTACTCGTATGCTTCCTAATAGCTCTTCCAAACCATACCACCCACCTTCCATTCTCCTCCCCTTCCATTTTCTCCCCCCTCCTGTCCCTCTCGATAAAAATAAAGTCCCCGTAATATATATACCCACCTCTCCAATCACGACAATGACCTCCCTCTCCGCACGCATCCCATTGTTGTCCGCCATGACACATTTCCCCCATGAACGCCCGAAAAAACATTCTTACGTTCGATCCCGAACAATGCTCGAAAGGGATCGCCTGAGAGAGAGCGAGGGAAAGAGAGAAAAAGATGGAACGAGAAAGGGAGAGAGAGAGAGAGTTTGGCCTACATTCTGGATCGAAATCATGAAGAGGAAAGTAACCTCTTAGAAAGAGAGGCAGATGAAGAGAGAAAATAAGTGTGCATACAGTGAGAAAAATAACACAAAGAGAGCGTTTCGGGGAGAAAATGGAAAGAAAAAGATTAAAGTAAACTCCTTCGCAGAGAGATAAGCTTCGTCTATTGAAGACTGGGAAGGACTGGAAGACGCAGGAGAGAATTGCAAAAAGAGAAAGGATGAGAGAACAAAAAGAAAAGGAAAAATGGGACATAGGGGTAGAGATAGAGCTAATGATTGAGAAATAGTAGAGAGAAGGAAAAATGGGACAGGGGAGGAGAGATAGAGGTAAATATTGAGAAACAGTAGAGAAGGAAAAATGGGACAGGTAGAAACAAAGATTGAAAAATAGTAGAGGAAGAGAGAAAGTAGGAGAAATAGGAGGAAGGTAGAGACACAGAGGTAGAAGTAATAGAGGTGGATGGATCAAGAAATAAGGCAGACAGGGATAAGAGAAGGGTAAAGAGGAAGGTAGAAGACAGAAGATAGAAGACAGAAGAGAGAAGATAAAGAGAAGGGAGAAGATAAAGAGGAAGATAGAAGGCAGAAGATAAAGGGAAGAGAGAAAAGATAAAGATGAAGCGAGACGATAAATAGAAGAAGAGAAGGAAGAGAGAGAGAGAACCCGTCTATATTAGGGCAATGCTTGAGACTAGATATTCTCTTTCCGCCCAACTCTTAAGGGTAGAGATAAGATGGAAAAAAGGAAGAGAAAGAGAATGTACAGGTAGAAAAGGGAAGAGAATAAGAAAGGGACTGAAAAACAGAGGAAAAAAGAAAGGAAGTGAAAACCGAAACAACGAGGGAGAGGAAGGAAGACAAATGAGTAACGGCAGAAAAATGCCAGAGATATAAACAGATACGGGAGAAGATGCAGAAATCGGGAGGAGAAAGCAAAGGAGATGTCGAGAGGATATGAAAAGAAGGGTTTGAGAGGGTGAGAGAGGTTAGGGGAGGAAACGATGAAGCGAATTGAGGGAGGGAAAGAGAGTGTGTGTGTGTGCAGAGGAGAGAGGACCTCCCTTTCTAATACACCCTCTCTCTCCCTTCCTCCACCCTCTCACCCTTCCTCCACCCTCTCTCCCTTCCTCCACCCTCTCACCCTTCCTCCACTCTCTCTCCCTTCCTCCATCCTCTCACCCTTCCTCCACCCTCTCACCCTTCCTCCACCCTCTCACCTCCCCCGGTTCCCCCTCCTCCTGCCCCTCTCCACCACTCGACACCCCTCCATCTCTGCGGCAGAAACATGCGAGGGAAACAGAGCCGCATTGAGGATAGAGGGAGAGAGGGTGGGAGGTGGAGGAGTAGGAGTGGGAGGGGGAAAACGAGAGGCGGGTGGGGTACGAGTGGGAGGTTGAAGAGTAGGAGAGGGTGAAGGAGGAGATGCAAGAGGTGGGAGGGTTGGTCGAACGACGTCGAGGGGGCAGAAGATGGTGGGAGGGAGCAAACAAGGAGGTTGGAGCTAGGACTCGGGAAAGGGGAGGGGGAGGCGAAGGAGAGAAGTAAGGATTGGGAGGGAAGGAGTCTAGGAAGGATAACTTAGGGAGAAGAGAGAGAGGAGTCCTTGCCGAAACGACTCCCTTTATAAAAAAGGATGAAAAAACTCCTCTCATGATTGCTCGTCCTTCCTCCTTAAGGATGGTAGGTTCGAGGACTGGATTCCCCGTAAAGATAGCAATCTACTTGAAGGTCGTTCCAAACCTACATTATTCCTCAGAGAAGTGATGACCATCTGAACACACAAGGAATAATAAGAAGACTTTATGCTTATTACGTTTTCGCTTAATTTCGCCTTCTATCCCTCTATCTCTATGATTTTCTCTCTCCATCTGTCTATCCCCTTTTACCTTACTCCATATTTCTCTCTCCCTCTTTTTCCCCCTCTATCACCCTCTCATTCCCCCTCTCTACCTCTTTTCCCCTTCTCTCCCTCTTTCACCCCCTCTCATCCTCTTTTACCCCCTCACTCCCTCTCTTTTCCCCTCTCTCCCTCTTTTTCCACCTCTCTCTCTTCCCACTATCTTTCTTCTCTCTCTCCCATTCCTCTCCTCTCTACCACTCTTTCTTCCATCTCTCAATCTTTCTTGCTTTATCTCAATTTTTCTTACCTTATCTCTCTCTCTCCTATTTTCCACTCTCTCCCCTCCTTTCTCTTACCCTCTCTTTATCCTTCTTTCTTCCATTTCTATCCCTATCTTTCTTCCAATCTTTTTCTCTCTCCCTATATTTCTTCCCTTTTCTCCCTCCCCCATTCTTCATCTCTCTCTCGCCATCTCTCTTCCTCTCTCCCCCTCACTTCCCTTCCCCTTTCCCTCCCTCCTAAACCAATCCCCCCTTTCTTCATTCTCTCCTCTCCAGATTTTCTTATACCCCTGGGTCGTTCTTCCAACCCTTTTTTTCCCCGCCGTGAATTCCCCTTAGACGGCTATTGGCTATTGATGACGTTGGACCCGGTCGGTTGTGAGTGAGGGAAGGAACAGAAAAAAAAAGAAATAGACCGGACCGGGAATGCAATTGAAAAGTATGCGGTAGCGATTGGGAAACTGCAAAGGAGGAGGGGGCATTTACTGCTAATTGAGCTCGGTTAAAATGGTCTCTCGGAGGGGAGCAGAGAGAAAGAGGAGAGGAGGATTTTGTAAGTGGATCAATAGTACTCTGTTTGCGTTCCGGAAAAACGTGAGGGCGTGTGTGTGAGTGTGTATGCGCGCGCGTTTCGAGTGTGTATGAGGAGCGCTAGCAAAGACGGTCGCGTTCCAATTGAATAAAAAAGTTTTTTCTTTCCGAATTAAACCCTGCCGTTATTTTAAGCGCGCATCGGTTTTATGCTTGAGCCAGAAGAAAAAGAATATAAATCCTTTAAGGCCAGTAGTAACCCGATAATTATTTTAGGAGCGACATCCTTACGAATGGTAAGAAGTATTTCGCGGCACCCCCGCCTTGATAACTAGATCGGATCGGACATTTTGGTATCGCAACTTTTCGACGCGTTCATTTGTTGGGATTGCATAATTATCAATTTACTTGGGTAAACGCCCGTCAAAAAGGACGCGCGTGTATGAATGAAGCGTAAAATTTAAATTAAAAATTCTTCCTCCCTCCCATTTTCCTCCCTCTCACTTCCAAATCCAATATGTAGCTATTGGATACTATATATATATATATCTCTCAACCTCTCGGCGTGATAGAATTACAAACTCGGCGCCATAGAATTATAAACATAACTCATTATTTACACAGATTCTTTAGTTAGATACAGACACCCGGTGGTGTATACAGCATACCTTTGGGAAAAGCTTTACAGACAGAGAGACGGAATAAGAGTTTTATATGGTAGATTAGAACGAAATTTATTACATATATCGTTTCCGAATCGATTTATTTATTTATAAAAATTTTCCCCAGCAACCGTAAGAATCAGCTACGTCATCCGACCGTTCTTTGGCATCCGGTTTGATTAAGGTTCTTAATGACCTATATGAAGAAAGATTATTCCTCGAAGTATCCTTTGAGAGAAATGGTGATAAATAACAAAGGGGGAAGAGCTTTCCTAGAAGACGAAAGCGAAGGAAACGTGAGAAGATTGAAGAACTTTCGAAACGTAGGAAAGAGGAGAAGGAAGAGACGGATAATGGAAAATAATGAAGAGTGAAAGAGTAAACGAAGGATTAGAGAGATTGATTGGGGTTCGGTAAAAGGAATGTGAACAGGAGAGAAAGCGGAAACGGCGGACGAAGGCGAGCTTAATATAGCCCTTATACGTCTCTCTTCCGCCTTGTATGCCCGTGCATAAATGCAGTAAGCCCTCGTGATCCGCGGTTTTGGGTAAATGCGGCAAACTTTAAGCCGTATATAAGTTACCTACACGGCCAAATCTGTGCAGCTGTTTTTCGAAGAATTGTTTTTCTACGAATGATTTGTCCAAGGATCTTTTTTTGTAGAATTGTTTTTCGAAAAATTTTCTATACACCGTCCACAGCTGTGCCGGGACCTTATTTACATAGGATTTTATTTTGATTAACTCGATATGCATTACTGAAATCCTGCAATAATTCCACGGTAGATAACAACGCAATCAAAAATATTTGTACCATCTTTAATTCGTGAATATTTTACGCTTCCCTCTAAATCCTGAACGAATTTCGTCTATCCAAACAATTCTTTTCTGACAAAATGGAAATTTCATTCGAAACAAAAGATGCACGCTGGCAATCAGATAATTACGTAGATAACGCAATGGAAATTTCAAAAGATAACTATTTCTGCGCAAAAAAATGTAGAAATATCATTCCTGGAACTCAATCCCCGCGAATAGCGAGGACCTACTGCACATAACACACACTATATGTATACATACATGTGTATGTGTATATAATAAGTTGCTTTTCAGTGAGAACGCAAATCATCACGCGAACGGAAGCTAAGCAGTTTGTATGTCATACTAGTGTTTTTTAATGGCCGCCTTTAATCACCGCGCCGAGATTCTTCAACATTGTTTTTTCCACGGTCAGAATTAGAACGAAAACTGATATGTCAATAGAATAGAGGGGAAGAAAGGTCTCTATGACGACTCAGAAATTCAAATCGCTCACAAAAATACGCAGACGTCGTATTGCGAATAATGATGGGGTCAGTGTAATGGCGGGGTTGCATGTATCCGTTTTAATTTTTAATTCGAGGAATTGAGGTTATTTTTAGGTGACCTTATTCTAAGGATTAACGGGATTTTCGTGGAGAAACCTTGCATGTGGTGTTTGTTAGCCTACAACGCGTTGCTAGCTGACTAATTACGTACATGCGCACAGCAACATTTGATAAGTTAGCTAATTTATTTATTTGAATTTCTTTCCTAAAGACAAATTGGAAAATGATGCAGGCAGTAGAAATACGATAAATGCTCCCGGTAAAATAGTCTCTACAATCCTAAGCAAATATTTTTCCACCAGTAAATGTCGTTATTTCTTAAGACACTACGTTAAACAATAAGAATGAAAGTAATAACCGCTATAATTATAAAACTGGTGAAGGGAATAAGAAGTATTTCCAAAATTAATTTTGACTAAAATTCAAGTAGCTTATTGTATTTTAATATTCCATTGCCATGAATCTCGTTTCAAGATTATCTCTAGTAAAAGAATCATTGATTATAACTTTCTAATAAATATTTCAAATCTCATTATAAATGTTTATTTTCTACAAGACCAAATGAGTGGCAGTGGATATGATGGTACGGTAAAAATCGTAATGTAAAAAAAAATTCTATGTATTTATCAGCTGTGAATCAATTATGTTCTATAAATAAAATGGATCTAATATATTATATATTTTAGGCCTGAACCAAGATTTCAAATATCCAATAAGAGACTGCCGCCATATAGACGACGATTATGAAACAATTTCTGTCGCTTAGAATTAAACAAAATATTTTTTCGCTAAATAAACACATGCAATGCGCAAAGCTATAAATAAAAGATACATATGCTAAGTTTTTACATTTACATAAAATAAGTATGGTCACGTCGTAGCAACGAAATTCACTCAGCCTAAAAATATCTATGCGGATGAATACATGCCAACTTCAAAAGGAAAGCTTTCGTTTCGTTGCTGTAAAAGATAGCTTCATAGATTTCACGGGAAAAAAGAAAACCATTGATTATTTTAAGAGAATGTTTAGTTTAGTTTGGCCTTGCTCCCGGCAATCTTGAGCCCTAAAGGACTCCATCTCGTGGCAGCGTATCGTAAATCCTCCGTCAGCCCTTACAAACATCAAATTGGAACAAAACACACAAGTAGGACAATCGGCGCTCCGCAGACACAGGAGCTAAGCCGAGTGACCCTTTATGTACATTTCCTTGAAAGCGAGCTAATACAGGCACACCTTCTACCTAGGACGTGTGTGTGTGGGTGCATATGAGCATATGGTCGTTGTGCTTTGTTCAGCAGAGGAGAACGATTATATTATTTCGCATCGAATTTTGATTACATAGGGTGCACGTTGCGTTAGCGGTGTCGTATAACACAAGCTTGAGGTTCAATTTTGCGTTAATTTTCCATGTAATTGCTGCATCTGAAATTAGCGTTATATGTACAAAAATCCTGGAATCAAAATGTAACTACGCGTACAAGATTCAGAAAATAAGCGCCAAAAAATCAAAGTTGAAAATTAAGTACTTAACTCGGGCATCTCCAACATCGATAAAATAGTCGGTTAGTTTTAGTGAAATGCAGATTTTATGGCGTTGAAATTTCCTGAGTATTCCACATTTTTGGAAATTTCCAAAAATAAAAGAAATGTTCTGCAATTTTCCTTTAGAATTTTTTTGAACTGTTCAAAATAGAACAGTGGTTCCCAATATTATTTACTATAAGTCCCGAGGATTTTAAGGCGTTCAAATTCCCAGAGTATTCCACAATATTGGAAATTTCCAAAAATAAAAGAAATGTTCTGCAATTTTCCTTTAGAATTTTTCGGAACTGTTCAAAATAGAACAGTGGTTCCCAATATTTTTTACTATAAGGGCCGCAGATTTTAAGGCGTTCAAATTCCCAGAGTATTCCACAATTTTGGAAATTTCCAAAAATAAAAGAAATGTTCTGCAATTTTCCTTTAGAATTTTTCGGAACTGTTCAAAATAGAACAGTGGTTCCCATTCTTTTTTAGTATAAGGCCCCATTCTTAACTTGAAAAAATTTCGCGTCCCCCACATAATTATGAAAATAAATAACAAAAAAGATACTTTGATAAACTTAGTAGCCGTTGTAAATAAATTCACATTTTATTCATCAAAACAATACATAAAAAATAGTACCTAATAACGTCATACTATATATATATATTTCCTTAAGTTTACATATATATATTACAATTAAGTACATAGATATATAGCCACTCAATGAGATGGCTGGTGCTGCTTCGCAGATGCAAAAGTTTGAATTTCTGGTTGAAATGATGATAGTATCAACCTTAAATCTGGTTTCACATCCATCTTGTTTCTATACTTGATTTCAGCACAACAAACGCAGAAAATCCACTTTCATAAACATATGTTGTGTGAAAAGGTATCAAGTACATCACAGTCTCATCAGATAGTACTAGGTACTTCGAACGAACGTTTGCATTATTCGGTAGTGAAACGCGAGAATTTCAAAAAAGTTTCACACTAAAGCAAAAGAAAAAATGTTTTCCGCTCACAGTTGGTGCGAACCGAAAGAACGGAACGAAATAAATAACGGTTTTGGGTCTCGGTTTGGGTTCAGAAGTAATATTTTTATCGGTTCTGGCTTGATTTCACTTCGGGTAGAATATCGGTTTTTTTCGGTTACGGTTTTCGGATCGGTTCCGGTTCGATGTCCTGGGCAGTAAGGTGGAGGAGAGATTGGGCCCGAGTGCTCGCACCCCTTGCACCCATAGGTCGGCGAGGCCCCGTGTGCAGGTTTAGAGCGTAGCAAAGCAGCAAAGTGCTGCATGCAACCAGCTTATTGGCCATAATAGTGATAAAAGTGACTATTTCGGTGATTTGACGAAATAATATCGAAGGTTGGAATCTTACGTGTTTAAATGTTTTAACCATGAAATGTGGCCGATTACTCTCTATTGAATCAAGAACCTCAACTTCGTCTTGGCAGCTATTTCTACCACAACCAACAAAAATGTATTTTTCCAGTTCATCACGCTGTTAACATTTGCGAAAACGAAATTTTTACATTACCCAAGGAAGGTTTCAATTCGTTGGAACGACATCATATGAATTAGATCAAACTCGCAATGTAAATTTTCGCTCTAATTTTAATTAAAGCGGAAATTTTCATGGTGAGTTTGATTTCGTTTTTGAAGTTTTTACACGACCCTACAACACAAAACTTATTTGTGCGTTGTAAAGCACCCAAAAATTTTGAAGCGAAAATGGGATGAACGTATTTCGACGGCTTTGTCACGAAACGATGCATTTAAGAGTCGAAATCCCCCAGTCCCCAGTTGGACGGAAATAGGTCATACTCCTCGAAACATCTCGTGTGCTCCGCTGCCATGTCACCATCAACAAGTTTCTTTTGAAAACCGCAAGCAGCGCAGATCAACGATCATTCCATAGTTTTGGAGCGTTAGTTATCGTTATTCCTTTCATAATGCTGCTCTTTCTCTCTCTCTCTACCTCAGTCTTTCTATCCTTCTTCTCGAACCATTGCGCCTTTATCAACTTCCGAATATGTGCAAAGACGATGCGAGATCCGAGCGATGCAAGGATGCCTTCCATATTTGAGAGATATCGGGTCAAGGTTATCCCCGTATGTTTTTTTTTAGATTTTCTAAATCCATTTTCACGGGAATCGTCGAGTTAAAACTACGCCGAATTTGTTTGTCTTTAACGCATCAAAAAGGTAACGAAGTATTCCGTTTCCTTTTAAAGTAACTGCTACAATTGAATCGAGTAAAATTCTTTCGGGCATTGCGTTGTTTTAAATTCGAAATCTATAAGGTCACCGGAGTTATAAGCATCACTCTTTACATTTTCTAGTTGAAGAATATTATGAGGCTGGATTTAATATCCCCGTCAACGAATTCGTTAACAAATTTGACATTTTTTCCCAAAATTATTCTCTTCTAGTGTGTCTTTCAGCACTGCTCTGATCTTCGCTCCATAAAAAATAGAATTATAATGAAAATGTGAAAGAAGGTTCGCTCAAAACCCAGTAAGGAAAAACTTCTATTTTTTAAAAATTTACATATTTTCAAATATTCATAGATATTTAATGTTTGAAGTCTCCAACGTGCATCTAAAGAGGCCAAAAGCGCAATATTTTTTCCTCAGAAAATGGTACGAGGATTAAAGCAAGAAAAGACGATTGATGGTTTTCGTTAACAAAAACAAAGAGAGGAATGCAATTTAAATAAATATTAATTGTAGAATACGTGTGATCATGGAAGTATCAGAAGAAAGCAAACACGAAATAAAGCGACTGAATTGAATGTAAATTTGCGAAAAAATCTCCAATGCATTCTTTGCATTATGATTCTTAAATTCCAATATGGTCATTTTCAGTCAATTCAAACTAAAACTTTTGTTGCAGAACTCCTACGATTCGTATTTCAAATATTGGATTAAAATCCGTACAGAAAATATTTTAAGCTTTCGTCCGTATAGTTTAAACTTACGCCGTTGTGGAGAGCTTTTTTCTAATTTTTACTTCATTTTTACCATGGGCCAAAACAAAATAGATTTACGAAAAAGTATGTGGGATGAAGAATGATTTTTTCCCATTACTTTTTCTAAATTTTATATGGCACAAAGAACATAAACAGAAACACTCATGCGACCCTCGAGCAATTTTAGTTCGGCCAACGAAGCTATGATGAAAAAGTGGTCGATAAAATTTCACAAAAAAAAACATTTTTATTCTGATTGCGATAATAAAACATTTAGCACTGAATTTACACTTAATTTTCACTACACATTACAATATCTCAGAATCTCAAGGTAATTTCCTATTTAAATTCTAATCCGGTTCGCAGAAGCATTAACGACTTCCAGTGCGGCCCCCAGAAGGATTCGCAACCATCAATACGGCACGCCAAGAAGAAAAGTTTAATCGCCCCCGCTTTAAGCAACACAAGCGATTCAGAACTGCGATACGTTTCGGGAAAAGTCATCAACGATATCACATTTGACGCCATCACGCAGCAAAATCTTTAGAGTGAAAATTACGATAAGAACATAATTTTTGTATTCTCGGCAGAGAAAGAGGAAAATCACTCCAAATTTTTCCTTCTCTAGCGAGCATTTTTTCACACCTCGCGTCGAAACGATCCCGGAAATTTTGTCCAACCAAGGCACGCGTGAGCGAGGAGCAAAGAGACCCATTTAGGACGGCGCCCCACGCTGTTTCCGTCCGAGGGCAAGTTGGCGACGGCCTTCCGACCCTTAAAACGATCCCTTCTCTATCTCTCTACCTACCCCTTTCTCTCGCTCTCTTTCTATATGCTTTCTCTCTCTCTGTGTCTCTCTCTATGTGTGTGTGTGTGCGTCTTTCTCTCTATCTCCTTCCATTTCCGTGCTACATCAACCGAGGAGAGTGTCTGGAAGGATACCAGTCAGGAAAAAGGGAGGGAAGCTGAGAAAGAAAGTAGAAAAGAGAGAAAGTATAAGATTGGGAAGAGGCCCTCTTTCCATGCACTTGAAAAGCCCACTACATAAAAGAAGAAAGAGAAGGAAAGAGAGGGAGAGAGTTCCCAAGACACGTTCGAGTAGCATCGACGATCGAGTGAGAGAAAGTTACACGTTTATTTTCCGCGAGGATCAGAAACGAAGATACACTGGAGAGTGAGTCGGAAGGAAAGAGGTGAAGCAGTTGGAGGGAGGAAGGGGGAGAGAGAGGTAGGAGGAGGGAGGAGAAGGGGAGGGAGGGAGGAGAAGGGGAGGGTGGAAGGAGGAGGGGAGGAAGAAGTCCGCTCCACTCGCTTCGCGAGGCGATCCTGTTTGAATTTCGAATCAGCTTCCGTTCCCGCTATCTCGCAAGTACCAAAAGGGTAAGTGAACCGAAGTTATTACGACGGTCAGCTCCGCGAAATGAATAACAACCGAAGAATTTTTCCGAAGATATTCCGGGCATTATTTTTCACGTTACCATATTTTATGAATTTACGATCGGCGGGATTGCAACTGCCGAAATTGTTTTGCTAACACCGAAGGAGCAAACGTCCTCGGTGGTATCCACCGATTCTTTTTCACGATAGTCGCAGAGGAAATTTTTGTCGGAGTTCTCCAAAGAGCCACAAAAAGGTTTACGATAATCAAATGTGCATTTCGGACACAATGCAACCATCAGCAGTGGTAATTCATCGATAGTGGATTATGTATTTTATGATGATGGTGGCTGCCTTGTAGCCGAAATGCGCATTCGGCTTTCACGACCAATTTATGACTTTCGGAGAATTCTGATATATCGCTTTGTTCCTTGCCATAACACGAGCTTGCTAAATCCTTTGGACCGCAGATGAAAATCAGATGCATAATTTGGCTACAAAACGGCCCCAGCGGTGATCCCCCACCATTTCTTCAAAAAGCATCATTGGAACAACGATGAGAACGTCCGCTTTACAGCCAAAATGCTCGTTATGTATTCCCTATTGTCTTGAGCCAATTGAATGATTTTGGTCATTGTCTGAGTTCCAACAATAAGATGAGCTTGAATTTTCGTTTTTGGAATTTGATTATTTTTAATAACTTCGGTTAAATATGAACAGTTGTAAATTAATCCCATCCGCCTTTCGCCATATGTTCGACCTCGAACTGCAGCTGAAATAACCACGCGTGAAAAGTTGAACTTCGCAGGTTAAATAGATTACATGTAGGGTACAATTCGTGGAAATATATTGGTCTCCAGAGATGAAGGGAAGAGCCGTGAGCAAGCGAAGTAAACCAATTAAGACTCGTAGAGCTAATTGAAAGGGCGAGTAAACTATTGCGTGAGGAAACTGTAAATTTTACGAGTAAGAAGGCCATTAAAATACTGACGACTGACGGAATAAAACAATTGAGATGCGCTTAGGATCTACGTTCCGGCGTAAGTTAAATATTTTTCCAGCGGCTACTTGCTGGAATATTAGCGTGATCTGAATTTAAATGTTTTAGTGGGATAAGAACAACTAACGATCCCGAATTTTCGCAGCTGAAACAAATGAATGCAGGAAAATATTGAACAAAGACACCTGTACATCAAAATCCCCTTCAGACTATTAAATTTCAGAACAATTAAAACAACAAACAATGTAAAAATTCTACTTCATTACTCAAAAGCGCGACCAGGTTACAATGTAAAAACCTCATCATCAATAAATTTCAGTTTTAAGAGACTATATTAAAAATCAAGACTTGAATACCCCTGGAAGGGCACTCTATTCAGGTACACTGGAGCACTGAGTACCCCATGAAGAAAATGTGTATTTAGCCATTAACTGTTAGCAAACAAATGTGTTTATTTTTTAATTTATAAACAAAAATGTGAAAATAAACTGTTTTTTTTAATTATTGAAAACATTTGTTGCGAATTATATCCGAATTATTCCGGCAAGTAAACTCCTGGCAGCTCTCGCAGCGTGCTGTAGTTTTGCAGCCGTTGCTGCGGTCGCATACCTGCCATCATCCACTCCTTGACTCCAAATTGATTGCAGTACTTGTTGAAGCCTCTGGCAGCCAAAGTTGTGTAGCTATGGATTTACGGAGGGAAGTTCTCAAAGTTGTAATTTGGAGGCGTTCTTGGAGCTGGAGCCTGACCATAGCTTCTCCCAAGCCCATCAAGAAATAATGCCTAGACAGCTTAGATTTGCCTTTCATGCCATTATTGTGTGACCAAATAACAAATACACTGATAGCTTCAGCATTTAACAACTTATAAAAGATAGCAAGAGAGCATCTTCTAGTTGATCCACTCCGAGAGGTAAACAGCTATATCGGCATCCACGGCAAAAGTTTTAAGATCGATGCAATGTATAACAACGTGTCTCAATGTTGCACTTTGTACTAATCTGATCGGTGGAGTTATAGTTTTCGTCGGATTTGGAAATTACGGTGAATAATAAAGTTCATTGAAACAGGTTCGAAAAAAACATCCGATTCCGGTACACTGGGGTATTCAGTGCCCCAAAGACGCAACAGAAGGCACAAAAGAGAGGGATGACAAACAAAAAAATTCCCAACATCATCTTTAAGTGACTCTAAAGGAACTCTAAAAGTGACAAGTTAATATACATAACCATCTCCTACTTACACGCAAAATATAAATCCGTGGGGCATTCAGTGCTCCAGTGTGCCCTTCCAGGGATACAGACGATAACATACGCCCGTCGTGCTGTGAAATTCCAACACTCGTTGAAACTCGTGCCTTAGCATCGTAAGTGCGTAACTTGAACCACGAAGGAAAACTAGGAACTGATCCTCCTACAAGGAAGATCAGGTCGATTTTTTTCTTCCCTTTCTACTCAATCCAAAACATATAGCAAACCAAACGAAAAAATCGAACGGGTATTCCACGAAACGCAAACTGTTCGACAGGTCGCCATTCCCGAGCAATTTGATATTGGCATCCGAAAGCGATAACGAAGTAAACAAAATCCGGCTCGGCGCCCAAAACAAAAATTAAATCACATCCGAAACGAATTTAAATAAAATGGAGGCGCCAGAGCCCGAAAAAATTCGATAACATCGCTCGCGCGCTTCTCTTTTGTTTTTTTTTTCATTCGCGCGGTACGTTTCCGTCCCAGATCCGATTGGTTTAGAAATAAATAAGAAAGACGCTGATATTGGCGTTGAGGGAAAAGCGAATCGGTGTTAGGGAAAGGATAAGGAGGTGTGGAGATCAAGATGTTGAAAGTGGGAAGTGATGGAGAGATAGCAAGAGAGAGAGAAGGGCTGTTGACCGCCGAGTGACACACTGTGCGAGCTCGGAAACCCAACAGGGTCGCCTTCCGTTTTTATTTTATCTTTTATTTCACCCGACTGCCATACCCTGAAAGGCTTCACCAATCATGGTGGGCAGCCCCCATTCCCCTCTTTCTTCCTTCATCGGTGCCCCTATCCCCAACCTATCCGAACACACGCACGCAGAAACGCCAGAGAGAGAGAGAGAAAAAAAAGAGGGCGCGGGAAAAAAAGAAGAGCGGGATGCGGAAGATGGCCTCGCAGAAAAAACGAACGAAGGAAAACTAAGGAATCAAACTACGTCACTTTCCCGCACAAAAAGGTTCCATCGACTCGATTGCCGCGTAACGGTTCCGGAAATATTTATTTTTTTAGTCGATATCGCGAAGGTTTAACCGATGTTTGGAAAAGAAACATTTCTTTTTTTAAACTGATGCAGCGCAAATCCTTAACGTCGATTTCTCGGTCATCTGTCTCGGAACGGATGAAGAGAAAACGCTTCATTTTTTTTACTTCGTCCGATATATCCGAAGTAGAATATCCGCGTTCCGATATCCGACTCTTTATTTTTGCCTTCTCAGACGAGTTCCGAGCCAATGAAAAACTTTTTCGATTAAATCAATCCGAGGAGGCGGGATGGGACGATGACGATGATTTCCAAACTTCCGTTTCTAATTTAACGTCTCGAAACTAGGGGAAATTTTCAAAAATTAAAAAATGAAAGACGACGCACGAGCGGACCGTGTTCTTTTGAGCCGCCGGTGAATCATTCCCGTCATCCACTTCGGCGTCGTATATCCGAATACCTCGGTTATTTACCCTCATGGATTATGCATGTTACGGAAGAAAAGTTTGAAGAGTGGAAACTCGTCGACTACCCCCTCCCCTCCCCCCCCCCTCTCTCCCAACTCCCCCACCCTCCCTTCATCCACCTCTTTTTCGCGGTGGAAGTGTCCCGAGTGCCCTGGGATGCCGCTTGTGCAAGAGACAAAGTGGTAGTCAATACGGGGTGGCCGCTGATGACTCCCAAGTGCTGTGCAAGCACGGCCGTCGTCGCCGGGAAACAAAAGCTACGAGGTGTCCAAGGACGCGGAGACATTAGGTAATTAATGGCAAACAAGGCGGATTGGATCGGTTGGGGAAGAGAGGAGGAAGGGAGAAAGACGAGACGGTTACGTTTGGAATCTCGAAGAACGATAGAAAATTGAGACGATCGAGTGTTTGAATAACGGAACTGAGGAAAGGAAGAGAGATAGAGAGGTAAGCACATTTCGGAACGTTTGGGAGATGTGTGTTTGCCGATTATATTCTACAGAATGGAAAACAGCTTCGGTTTCAACCAAAGCGGTGAGGAATTTAGGCATTCGCGATTTCTGCATGGTCTGATACGTAAACGAAGCAACCCGACTTGCGATAAAATGATAAGGGACGCCGAAATATACCCTTACCTTTGTTGTGAAAATCGTGTTTATTAGACATCCGTGTTTATTTCTTCGTTTAATTATATATATATATATATATATATATATATATATATATATATATATATATATACACACATACACACAGAGCCGTCTCTAAGACCCGCGGGGCCCCGGGCGAAAGGGTTGCCGCGGGGACCCCTATTTATACAAATAAAATTTCTCAATTAATTACAGAGCCGTCTCTAAGACCCGCAGGGCCCTGGGCGACTGCCCACCCAGCCCCCCCCTTCAGACGGCTCTCTGTATATGTATATGTATATATATATATATATATATATAACGATACGGAAAAAGAGATAATATGATGAAATAAATGCAACGAGAGGTTGAGAGGGATAGGAAGGATATATAGATATATATATATATATATATATATATATATATATATGTATATATTAACTAAAGGAAAAGAAAAGGTAGTGATATATATCATCATCATCATCATAGGTAGTCTGTCCGTAGACAGGTCCATGATTATTCATGGTTAAACCTGGTTCTCCATATACTCCTATTTTCCGCTGTCCTCTTTATATCTTGATAACTCTCTTTACCTTTCAGATCGTCTATCAGCTGAAACCTTTTCCTACCTCTTTCCCTTTTCCCATCTAGTTTTCCTTCTAACACGTCTTTAATCATATTCTCTCTCCTCAGGTAATGTCCAACCCAGTTAGCCTTCCTCTTTCTGATAGTCTGTATAATCATTCGCTTCTCTCCTATTCTTCGTAGCACTTCATCGTTTTTCATCCTATCTGTCCATTTTATCTTCAGCATTCTCCTCCAAGTCCACATTTCAAAGCTTTCCAAGTATTTGATGTCATTTTTCCTTAGCGTCCATGTTTCTGCCCCATACAATGCTATACTCCATACGTAGCATTTTATCAACTTCTTGCGGATATCTTCCCTTATATTCCCTGTAAGTAGTTGTTTCTTTCTCCTGAAAGCCGCTTTTGCTTTTCCTATTCTAGTTTTGATCTCATCCGTACATTTTGCCTCTCGTGTTATGATACTTCCAAGGTATTTATATTCTGAAACTTGTTCTAATGGCTTTCCCCCAATAGTTATGTTCAGATTCTCATCTTTACCCGATATTCGAATGACCTTGGATTTTTCTGTATTTATTTCCATACCATATTTTCTACCTGTTATCACTAGTCTATTTATCATTTTTTGTAGCTCCTCTTCCTTTCTTGCTAGAAGTACTTGATCATCTGCGTATTTTACTGTTCTTATAATCCTTCCTCCAATTTTTAAATCCCCTGTGCCTTCTAAAGCTTCTTGCATTAGACTTTCTCCATATATATTGAATAGGGTTGGCGATAGGCAGCATCCTTGTCTTACTCCTCTACCGATATTTATTCCGCAGGTGTCCACATTCTCAAACCTGACCTTTACAACTTGATTCTCATATAGATTCCTAATCAGTCTCCTGTCTTTCCAGTCTACACCTATATCCTTTAATATCTTCATCAACTTTACCCAATTTACTCTATCAAAGGCCTTCTGCCAGTCTACGAAACATGCGCAGATATCTTGACTGTATTCTATTGCCCTTTCTGATATGATTCTAACTACTCCTATAGCATCTCTAGTTCCTCCTCCTTTTCTGAAACCGAATTGATCTTCCCCTATTATTTCTTCTGCCTTTTTCTCCAGCCTTTTATTAAGAATCCTCGTGATGATCTTCGATGTGTGTGACAGAAGGCTTATAGTTCTGTAATCTTTACACTGCATTGCCTTTGGCTTCTTCTTTAGAGGGATCATTGTTACTTCTAGGAAATCCCGAGGCCACTCTCCCGTGTCGTAAATCTTATTAATTAATTTCGTGATCGCTTTTAGTCCTTCTGATCCTATGACTTTAAGTATCTCAGCCGGTATTCCATCGCTGCCCGTGGCTTTCCCCTTCTTAAGTTCCACTATCGCTTTTTCTACTTCGCTCTCCATAATACTTGGTCCTAAGTTATCTTCTTCAATGTTTTCCTCATTTTCCAGTTCTATTTTTGCCGCTCCTGTCTGTTTGCTGTATAATTCCTTAATGTATTCTTCCCATACCTGTGCTACATCCTTTGTTTCTGAGACTATCTTCCCATCCGTATTCATAATTCCTTTACCACAAATTCCATTAGACTTCTTATCTTCTAATTCCAGTGCCCTAGCGTACATCATATCGTACCGTCCTAATTTCTCCATTTGTTCTATTTCATCACATTTTTCTTTTAGCCAATTTTCTCTAGCTTTATCTGTTACCCTTCTCAACTCATTGTTTATACGCCTATAGTTGGCTCTACCTTCTTCACTGTTAACGTTTTTCCATTTTCGTCTCTCATTCATTTTCTCCAGCATTTCCTTCGTGATCCATGGTTTTCTGATTTTCTTCTCTTGTTTTCCAATCTCTTTATCCAAGGTATCCTTGATACTGGTTTTAATTTCATCCCATTCTATATCGACGGTCTTCGGTTTGTTTTCCAACTTTCTTAGGTTATTTTCCAACTTCATGCTGACTACATCCTGCCTTTCTTTCAGTTTTTCTAGGTCCCAGGTCTGTCTTTCTCTTCTCGTTTTTCTTATTTGTTTGAGCTTTGTACTCACGTCAAGTATTAGAAGACTGTGATCTGAATCAATGTCTGCTCCTTGCAATGCCTTGGCGTTCTTTATGCTGTTCCTAAATCTTTGTTTTACAAGGATGTAATCTATTTGGCATCTCATTCTATCTCCTGGGCTTTTCCATGTGTATAACCTTCGTTTATGGTTTTTGAACCATGTATTAGTCACTACAAGGTCATTATTGATGCAGAATTCTACGAGTTTCTCCCCTCCTCGATTTCTCTTCCCAAGTCCGTATTGCCCGACAACATTTTCTTCCTGTCCTTCTCCGACTATGCTGTTCCAATCTCCCATTATTATGCAGTTTACCTTTCCTCTTCCGTCTTCTTCGTAAATTTCATTAATTTGCTCATAGATCTCATCTATTTCTTCATCGTCATGAGCTGACGTTGGCATATATACCTGGATTATCAGCATGTCCACTGGGACTGCTTTTAGCTTTATTGCCATCAGTCTATCGTTCGTTGCTATTATCTTTGTCACGCTTTTCATCATATCTTTCCTAAGTACCAGAGCTACTCCCCTTTCCCCACTATTTCCTCCAGAATAAACTACCGTGAATTCTTCCGAGTCGAACTGTCCTTCTCCCTCCCATCTAGTTTCGCTTAGCCCTATAATGTCAACTCTATTTCTTCTCATGTCTTCTTTCAAGTTCTCTAGCTTTCCTGCCTTTCTCATAGTTCTTACATTCCAAGTCCCTATTCGTAATTTACTTTCGACAAATGTTTTCCTCAAGGCAGTCCCCGCCCGGAGATCCGATTGGGGGACTATTTTACCTCCGGATTTTTTTACCTCGAGAGAACTCATATTGTCCAACCATATAATCTTTACTAGGGATTGTAATGTGGTAGTTTCCCTCTTGCTTTCCACATCGCAGTACTGTAGCCGCTCAAATCGTCCTGATCACGCCTACAGCTGTATTGGATATAGACCCAACCAACATCATTTGTTTTCGGCTCTATACCATACTGACAGTACTGCTGCCTACTGCCAGGCACTGATGATAGTTTTTTTTTTATAAATAAAACCTCCATTCGAGGGGTTTGAACCCCCGAACTTTGCAATAGAAAGCCGACACGCTAACCACTACACCACCAGTGTATATATATATATATATATATATATATATATATATATATATATATATATATATATATATATATATATATATATATACGGCTAAAGTCAGTTAACCGAAAATGCACAACTGAATTTTTAGTAGATTTTATTATAAAAATTACAATTTTACACTTATACAATGATGTCATTATAAAAATTATAATTTATAGTAAATGTTGGAATTTTCCACCATTATTTTCTATACATTTGACACAACGTTTGGCCACTGATGGACATATCAGGTCACATAATTTGGCATTTTGGCTGAATAACTGTTCGAATTGAGTTTCGATTAGCGTCTTTAAATGTTCAATATCCCGCGGTTTGGTTAAAAACTTTGTCTTTCAATATCCCTCACATAGAAGAATCGCAGGGGGTAAGGTCCGGCGATCGTGCAGGCCACTCGACTGTACCACGCCTCCCAATCTACTCATGAAAATTATGGTTTAAGAATTCACGTACGATTAATCCATAATGTGGCGGTGCGCCATCTTGCTGCCAGATGAAGTTGTCTTTGAGTGTTTTAAAAATACGGTGATTGTGTAATTCAATTACAACTTCTTTCAGCATTTCGAGGTAATTGTTGGTATTAACAGTGCCTTCGTAGAAAGAAGGGCCTATCACTCCAGCGCTGCATATCCCTGCCGAAACGGTGACACCAGGAACATTTAATTCTTGCTCAATGACTATGCGTGGATTCTGTGAAGCCCAGTATACACAATTATGCCGATTTAATCGGCCTTTTAGTTTAAAAGTAGCCTCATCAGTCCACAAAATGGTTTTATAAAAATCAGGTTGAGTTTCATTTCGAATTATGCACCACTCGCAGAATTCAAGGCGCCTGTCGGGATCGTCCTCATGTAACGCTTGTAACAATGTAGGCCTGTACGGTTTCATGCCTAACGTTTGTAACATTCTTCTTAGACTTCTATTAGACAATCCTAGCTGTCTTGCTGATATTTTGGGAGATTGAATGTACGACTGAGCAACGATTTGCCAATTTTCTTCGTTAGTTACCAATCTCGGTCGACCCGATCGCGGTAAGTCCGCCACTGAACCCGTACTTCCAAATCTATTATTTTATTTATAAACTGCTTGCCTGCATGGAGGCCTGACGTCCGGAAATTGGTCAGTAAAAGCTTCGATGACTGCAGCATAATCTCTATCAAGTTGCCACCATTTTGGTAACACAAACACGCGCTGTTCTGTAGATAATTTTTGATTCATTACGAGTAACGTAAGATTACATCACACCTTATGAATAGTGAGACAGCACACAAAGCACGATAAACAAAGCCTTCAATATCAACTGTCGAAACTAAACTGGTATTTCCCTACCTACGTTGTACGTATGCGCGCGCAGATACGGTTCAATGACCTTTGCTGATGCTCGCGCAGATACGGCTGACTTTTGCTGCGCCCTGTGTGTGTGTATGTATGTATGTATGTATATAAGTATATGTGTATCTATATCTATATATATATATATATATATATATATATATATATAAATTAACTTAAGGGAATGGAATGGTAGTGATGAGGGTGGCAACAAGGTGTTGAAGGAAGCCCAGCGGACACTTACCAAGTCGGGGACCAAGTTGGCAGGCTGCTGAGGGCGTCGAAGAGACACGTTAAACACACGAACACAAAAAACACAAAAAAACACGCAAGCTTATCGGGCCTATGCCCTTCTTCAGCGATATATATATATATATATACAAATTCATCATAAACGAAATTGTAACTTATTCCACTAAAATTATATAAGGTACCTACTGTTCATCGGTTAAAAATAATCCGTTAAATGGATTATAAAACATTTCTAAAATTAAACTGCCTCCAAAAATCATTCTGATCTATCAATAAATTTTAAAGTCGATTTTCGTTCTGAAGAGATCGATGGATTAAGGATTTGAAAAGATCATCCACTCATCAAAATTAGAGTCAATTGTTGAGCAACAGGCATATACTACTACGCGGAACATTTTAACCTTTAAAGGACTGAATTTAAATGACCTGGTAAATCCTCCCGGCCGGATTTTTTTGGCATTTAATCTTACGTTAGGACATGACTACGTGTTATCCTTCTTATCAGACAAACCAATAATGATAAAAGCACAAAACAAAAACTATCTCACAGATAACGTTTCATATTAACCCATATATTTTTATTAACTATTGGTAAGCGAAACTTCTATGTAAAAAAATAGTAAATACCTTGAATTTTGGATAATATTTACTCCGAAATCTGGAAGATCCTCAATTACTGCCGTATTTATTTTATAGTCTCAGTTGAACTTTTGTGTGGAAAATTCGGAAACACGGCGAAAGACACAATGCTACATCGCACTCACCACACTTCACTTGAAGTGTGCGGCGAATTCCATTTTCCGAGCATACAGTGCATCGTCGTCTTCTACCTTGATCTGGCCAATGGCGACTATGCCGATATTCCAATCGAGTCAACTGTTGATTGTGAGCGCTTGGACGCCCCCTACGTATAGGTGGTAAAGTGGGTTCTTCTGTTGCCCGCATTACTAATTCACGAATAAGTTTTTTCCGAAATTGTTTGTGCGACACAGTATTACCACACACAGAACGGTAAAGGATAAATGCATTCAGCACTGTCAAATCCAACAAATGAAAAAATAATTTCTTTGTCCACTTCCATGTTTTCCTCGATATGGAATAACTGTTTGCCATTCGGTCGCTAAGATCAACGTAGCCCATGTTGCGGTTATAGTCTTGGACAATCTGAGGTTTTATAGCATTTCCTCTTTCGTCAGTGTAGTTTCCATCTGCAGGAGTGCGATGCATGTTGCTTAGAAGGATCACTTCTCTTTTATCTTTCCACACAGTAGCAACTAAAAATCCTCTTTCTTGAGCTCGTATATCCCCCTTTTTCAATTTTATGTTTTGCCTGTCCCAATTCGGAGGCATTCCTTTTCTATTAGGTCTTACAGTTCCACAGGCACTTATTTTTTTTCTGTGTAGATTGATGAAAAGATCGGGAGAAGAAAAATAGCTATCCATATAAACGGTATGCCCTAATCCCTCGAAACATTTCATTAGGTTGACAACTGTCCCATGCGTCGCTGACATCCCTGACGATGCAGCTTCTCTTTGCCGTCCTACATAAACATGCATATTTATGGTGTATGCAGTCTGATCACAAAGTTTGTAGATTTTCAAGCCAAAACGTTTATGTTTTTTGGGGATATATTGTTTGAAAACTACGCGACCTTTAAATTTCACTATCACTTCATCGACAGCAAGGTTTTCAGAAGGATAATAAACTTCCCCATATCGAGAATTTAGTTTTTGAAATAAATCCCGTATATAGTCGGGACTGTCTATTTTTGGGGCATACACATTGTTAGAGAAATGAAGGTAGCGTAAAATATGAAGAAACCTATCCCTACTGATCGTTTTGCGAAAGAATTCACAGTAGTACAACTCATCTGTGGACCAATATTCTTTGATAGTGTCTCTTCCGGTGTGCCCCATCAACAATGATATAGCGACAAACTTTATCATTTCTTCTCTGGTAATCTCGGGAAGTGATGTTGATCGTTGTTGATCAAGCGATTGAATATCTTGTTTATAATAAATATTGGTCTCTAAAACAAGCAATTCAATAATATCATCCTTCCATAGCATTCGAAATAAGTCTATAGGTTCACTACTTACATTCAAATTAGGCGCTTTAGAAGTCTTTATTCCTTGGGCTTCCCCAATAAATGACTGTTTTTCACTATTATCTGCATCAGATCTGTTTATCCATTCAGTTGGAGGTTCACTATATTCCTCCTCCGAATCTTCAAACTCAAACTCAGCCTCTGAGTCATCGTTGAGAAAAACTTCGATTTCATCGTCGCGTAAGGCACTCATTTTAGGGTTCACAAAGACCGCACTCACATAACAAAGAAGGGACTCGCTCAAATGTTCGAAAGAAACTGACCTCATCATATGATGAAACCTTCGGCCGAAATACCCACCCTCTTTCCCAAACGCCTTGGGTTGCGTATGTACGTCAACACAACCCCTACTCAGGCATGTTCATCTGTTTCTTATCTCACGCACTTCCAAGGCCTAAATAGCTGAGAAAGAAACAGCCTAGAAAGAGCTTACATGGCCAGAAAAATTCATTTAGATCTTTGTTTGGAAAGGAAATCTCACATAATGAAGTGACCGTCAACCATAAATAACAAAAATTCCAGACCGCAATATTCCATCCCAAGCTCTAACCTAGGGGCGATAGTTGGACGAATATGTGGAGGGAAGTGTTCTATAACAGATATGAGCAAAAGAAGCATTGTTTAGAGAGGGAAACGTAAAAAAAAATTATTTCGAGCAAAGGAACTTTTCGCGCATATGCTGCGTCGGCCGGAATGTAAAGCCCACTTATCCGCGCGCATATGTTGCGACGGCCGTCCTTTAAAGGGGAAGCCATTATCACCGTGCGCGGAAATTTAACCACGCCATTCCAAACACTCCGGTTCATTTTGATCATGGGCATTGAAGAAAAAGAACTTTCAAAAAGGAGATGATTTATAGAAAATATTACTGAAGCGCCGCGATATCCATGGCCATAAACTCAGAAAAAACTGCACCGTAATGCAAAATAACTGTCACCGTGAATCACGAAAACAAGTCTCTGAAAATTATAAATTTATGAATAAATGCACGAAAGTGAGCAAAGGGTTTGAAACATGGATATGAAATTTTCCATCCTCCGGGGGCTTCTCCGCGCTCGCGTGCTGTGATTAAGCTCGTTGTTCCCTAAGTACATAGAGTAATCCAAGTCCAGCAAAAGGGGCTCATCCCTCCTTTCCTGCCTGCATGGGCATAAGCTAAAGCTCCATAATGGATCGAGGGGGCGTCTTCCCTTGAAAAGGTAATCCTCTGCTAGATATAATGCACGAAAAAGAAAATCCATCATTAAAGGGCCCAAGGTTGGAGAAAAGTTTTTTTTTAAGGCCTATAGTATAAGAGTGCCTGGTAGATATTTTATTCGTAGTGAGTTTTTGGCATGCAAAAACTTTGCAAAGTTAGATATTTTATGTGCCTTTCTTTAACGTTAATAACCACGAATAATCTTCTTCCATTGTAATATTTCTTTTCAACGGTTAAAAATAAAACATTAAACGAAATGTTATTTTTTTTATCCATCTCAAAGTGAGATCAAACTGAACTTTCAAACCCCTTTCCTGGTTATCTTATACATACATATATATTTTATTTAAAGTTGTTTATTTTAATAAGTGCTAAGAATGAGTTTGCATTTAGCGCCATAAAAACGTCTGAATTTGTTTTACGTTGTAAAAGCGCATCATACTACATTCAACTTCATGAATTCCTTTGATTGGCATTTAACTGGTATGCTTATTCTCGGCAACGCAATGTTTATGTCGGATTCAAAATTTATTTCTTTCCGAAAATATTACAGACATTTTTAAATTTTGCAACCCCTTGAGTAAAAATCACGGTTCAATTAAACAGTGATAAATAAATGACCAAGTTATACGCCTGGATGACCTTAAGATATGTTGTAGTATGGCGATTGTGACGCCATAGACGCCGCATGCAAAATCCGCCGAACGTTCTCGCAAAAAAATTCCAGCACTTTATTTCCCCATAAATAAGTATTAATTCAATACTCGAATTATAAAGTTATTCTTGATAAAAGCGCTATTATTCTTAATTAAAACGCATGATAACAATATTCCACACAACTAAGGTGTTTCCTTAACACGATAGCTTAAAAGCAAAAACATCCAAAAGTAGGCGCTGCGCCGAATCTGCAATTCCTTCTCCCCTCGACCTGCTCATAAGACATCGATATACTGAAGCCGATATTGCCCACAGAATGTATCCACGAAGCATCTACTACGCTGTTATTATCTTCTCCGGGCGATACGGGCCAGCTGGACCACATCTCCCTATGGCCGTTATCATCAACGGAATGGGGGCTTAAAGCCATAACCGAGATCCGACTGTTCCGAGTGAGACGCGATATCTTCCGTACCTCCAAGGGGCCCTTTTATTCGTCAACCGCGTAAATCACGCTAACTACGTCGAGGACTTATGCAGAAAAGAAATGCCGCGATTAACGCTATTAAATTCAACAGGGAACTATCGAGCTCGTCTTGCGGCTGAAAAAAAATTCAAGAACAAGCAATTTTTAATACTTGTCTCGGGTATCTCCAATAGCCACAACAAGGTTATAAAAAATACCAGATGCGCGTTTAAGCTACTCTATTAAATGTCGATTTAAAAATATTTCTCGTGCAACAGCTCGCGGAAGGATCTAACTGGCTCGAGATTTTGGACTGAATTTCGAAGCAAGTTCTCGAATTCCGTACGTTCGGCATAATCTAACTCGATTTTACAATCTCGACCTCGCCAGAACTTTCCATTCTTCTCCGCAAGCTTGAAATCCATTAATAGTATACAGGGCCATTCTAAAAATATGGACCATCCAAATGATTATCTATAGGAATTTATAAATTGTTTCTAAAAACTGCATCAATTAAAAAATTTCAATCGCGACGCGACAGCAATAAAATATTTCGAAATTACCCAATACTTAATTATAAATCGATCAATGAGACTGCGAAGTAATTTCGCGTCCAATTACACTCGGTAAAAGACAAGTTAAAAAAGAGTACTGCCTCGATGAATCGGAGAATAAATCTCAAATTTTCACCAATAGAACTGACATCTTAGAAAGTTAATTTTTTTCGCATATGGCCGAAACAATCGATATGAACCGCTAAGTATTTAAAGGGTGGCACAGACCGTTCCGAACGGCAGATCCTCTCAGTCTCCTCATTATTCTTAAAAATACCACCCCGTTTCGATTTATTTTCCCCCGAATTCACGTGCATCTGAATCGCATAAAAATTTATTACGCTCCATCGCGTTCAATTCCCAATAGACGAAGGCGGTGAGCCACGACTGAATCGGTGCAGCTATTTCCAGCTGCGCGAGCCGTATTTCGACTGTCACGAAAGAGATATCGATTGAGAGGCGTTTAGTTCGCTTGGTGAGCGGTTGATGCCTCTCTTGGGGGGAAAAGGATGAGGGGGATATTCGGAGTACCTGACAAAAAGATTGGGACGAATTATATGACGGAGAAGTGAAATAAATACCTTTCGTAAGCGATTAAAAAAAAATGTTTTCCCGGTGAGAACCATGATTATAAAACCTAGGTTCTACGTAACCCGCCAATCCACTAGCTTGGAGAAATTTAACGAATAAGATCCCTCGATCACCTACGGAACGTTCTGCGAATCGCTAATGATCCCGTCGGTTTTGGGGTCATGGCACCTTCGAAAACTCTTATTGAAAACTCGGAGTCTAGGCGGCGCTGCTCTACGTGCACGGTGGACTAATTTTCGTATCGAATTGATATGAATGGGAAGCAATTTACTGAATAGGTTTTTAAATGAAATTCTCTATCCCCCAATAAAACTAGAAAAAGAAAAATATAGGATCCTTATTTAGTAAAAAAATTCTTAAATATGATTACCATTGAAGGTTTTAAATATAGTATATTCTCATTTTTGAAAAAATTGACATTTCAGCAGTTCAATCTAATCGTCTCCATGGTAACAATCCTATAAAATGCGATTTAAAACGTTGTTTTAGTAGAAATTCAAGAAAATACGATCAATTATGAGAATTATCTCATCACCAAATTTTTATAATTGATCGTAGTTTCTTGAATTTCTACTAAAACATAGCGTTTCAGCGGTTCCATTTAGAACATTACAAACCTCGCCCTGATGTTACAATTTTAAGATATTTAAATGTATTAAAGAAAATATCTCTGCACGATGGATTTGAGATTTCCTATGTAAAACAAATGGGGGAAAACGTTTCTGGAATCGAACCCGGGACTTCAATCTTCGCCAAATAAAATATAGCCCGGAGGTGGGCGCTGGCAGCACGAGACTCATACCAAGTTTCATGAAAATTGGTCCATTGGTGCAAAAGTTGTTATTGGAGGACATACATACATACACACACACAGCCAGACACGCCGATTTCATAAGGCTGTTTCCTTTGGAAACCAGCCTAAATCCCCTAGTTTGAAATTAATTGTTTTTTCTATCTCAAAAGAAAAATCAAACGCATTAGCTCCGGTAACCATTTGTCCCGCTTTTATGAAAAGGTGATCCTGACTTGCCGCCATTTATATTGTTTTGTCTCGCCTTTCAAATTTTATATTTGTATGGTAAAATTACTATGAAAAACGCAAATTACTTCTATGGTTGGGGTAGGATCTTTCAAAAATCGCACATTACTTCTGCTTTATCAAGAAACAGCATCAACTATCGTTATCATTCAGTCAAAACTGTTCTAGAACTCAGGAATGCTGTGAGGTAAAAGATGTACATTCATTTCCAAAAGTATTCCAACAATTTGAGCGGCGTCGCAATCGCGGCAGACTGAATTTTAACTTCATATCTACGTGAATGTTATGTCAGTCGGTGACTATGTACGAGTACCTATTCCTATCGTGGCGCCACCTAACCTTCAGGGTTTATTATTGTATAAAATACGACGTATTCTTACGTATCGACCGGAGTTAACAAAGATATTACACAGAGTTTCCAAATGCGTTCTTTGAGATTTCACAATGTTCTCAATATTTTTCGCTCAGATTTAAAATTTTTAGAAATATTACACTTACGGAGAAAGTCATGTGGTGGCCACATCAGATTTTTTGAAATCTTTGCTTAAATATTTGGTAAATGTAAAAAAATTATTGGAATAAAAGGTCTAGGAAATTTAATTTTATACAATGTTTGTTCGAAACATTTTCCCATATAATGCTTCGTTTAAGAGATATATCTAAAACAATTTGTTTGCTCACACATCTACATGTTACCCTGCAATTCACCTAATTGGTAGGTGGCAGGAGGTGCAATGCACCAAAACCTACCTAAAGATTGTCTCTCGCAGGTTGAAATTTTTTATTGTGATCTTGTATTGTCCTCAAAAAGAACGAGCCTAGATAACGCTCCGTCCTACAATCGATTTCACGTGTCTTATCTTTACGGTCGTTTCTACCTACATAAGTTGGTGCTTCGCTTATTCCTGCAACCTCCTCTTCTAGATATTCCGATCTATATTTCTCCAGAAGCCTCGACCTTGAGTTCAATCTACGGTCCTACCTACCGGCGGCTATTGTAATCAATTTATGTTTAGTTACGTCATACGTTAGTAACGCTCCTTTTTTTCTTAATTGTTAGAGTTTCGGGGATAGATCCAATATCAGAAGGCTATGGTTTGAATGTATTTCCATTTTTTGTAGTCTAAATTTTTCTCGCAATTTCTTAAAATATTTATTATCATTTAACCTATTTGGAATTTTTAGAAATAATACATGTATGGAGAAAGTTATATGGTCGCACATCAGGTGTTTTTATAATTAAAATCATGCTTTTCATTAATTTCTTTTCAGTTAACTTCACGTTGAAATTTTTGGTGATTAACTATTTTTATATTTATTTTATAGATTTTTTGAAGTTCATCTTATAATTTACCGGAGTTATTAATTCGCATCGCATATATGAATCACGCAAAAAGCCGTTCCTTGACGTTCGTTTACATTTTAAAATATTTCAAGGATGAGGTATTTAACTTAGTTATACAAAGAGAAGGATTTAAATCTCATTCGTAAATCTGCAAAAATCACGTATTAAAACGATTTTTCACGTTTTCAGGCATTTTATTTAGATAGGGCCACTGTTGTCCCAATTATTGAATTCTATTCTTGACCTCATAATAAATGCACCAATAATTTAGTGCTTTCACACGGATAAGACTTTTATACATTGGTATAACTTATTTACTGAATCTATTAAGTAATTAGATGGAGGAAGGAAAATAGAATGGGAATGAGCAGAAATGGAGAAAGAGGAAGAAGCATTTTTATAAGTTTAATTAAAGTAGCTGCAGTACAAAAATACTAATAATAAATTACAATGGGTAATAAAAAAATTTATCCTATCACATTATGCGCCTTTGCCATATGCTGGGTATTCATAAAACTAAATATAAGTAAAGTAACTTTCAATGGATTTCTTTAAATGATAATACAGCAAATATTTCGAACCAAATTTCTAAGAGGAGTGAAAAAAAAAACATTTTATGACTTTTAATTAAATCTCTTTAAATAAAGCCAATTTTTAGAATAAAATTGAAAACTACTACATGTAGTTAAAAGAAAATTGTGATCTTACAATATAGTTAAAACTCATTGCAGTTCATGTTAGTATTTACTTCATAGTATGTTACTACACATTTTTCCTTGATAGTAAATTGACATTTACATTTTATCTTGTCTTTATGCGTTAAAAAGAGTAAAATAATTTAATTATTATATTAAATTCTATGCATTTTAAATACCTTATAATTGTCTCAAACATTTCAAGTAAATTTTGCAGGTTTTATCACTCATTACAAGACTTGCCATAGCAACAACTATTGTTGGACTCAGATACGCTATATTCCAATATGTATAAGCGTTATTTTTGTCGCACAGATACAGGTGATCAATTATATTCTGTAAGAATGTTTCAGACGTACTTTTTTAACGCTAAATTAAAAAATATGGGAACACAAAGAGCTACATATCCGCGATGACTTTAAAGCTATTAAAGCCAATATAAGTATTACATAAATTATTAAATAGAAACTAGGCATAACAAGTTCTGTTGGGATCATCTTGTATTAAATAATACCTTTAAGATTAAATTATGATCCTGGTGCTGTTAGTGGTTGTAAGAGTGATGGTGGTGGTGAGGGAGGTTGTGAGGGTGGTGGTGAGGGAGGTTGTGAGGGTGGTGGTGAGGTTGGTGGTGGTGGTGAGGTTGGTGGCGGTGGTGAGGTTGGTGGTGGTGGTGAGGTTGGTGGTGGTGGTGAGGTTGGTGGTGGTGGTGAGGGTGGTGGTGGTGGTGAGGTTGGTGGTGGTGGTTAGGGTGGTTGTGGTGGTGAGGGTGGTGGTGGTGAGCGTGATGGTGACGAGGGTGGTGGTGGTGAGTGTGGTGGTGGTAGTGGTGGTATAGGTGGTGGGGGTGGTGGTGGGAGTGAGTGTGATGGTGGTGGTGAGCATGGTGGTGGGAGTGAGGGTGGTGGTGGTGAGCATGTTGGTGGTGGTGAGGATGGTGGTGGTGGTTAGGGTGGTGGTGGTGGTGAGGGTGGTGGAGGTGGTGAGGACAGTGGTGAGGGTGGTGGTGGTGGTGAGGGTGGTGGTGGTGGTGGTGGTGGGTGTGGTGGTGTTGGGGGTTGTGGTGGGCATGGCGGTGGGTGTGTTGGTGGTGGGGGTGGGGGTGGTGGTGGTGGTGGTGGGGGTGGTGTGGGTGGTGGTGGAAGTGTGGGTGGTGGAGGTAGTGGGGGAGGTGGTGGTGGCAGTGTGGGTGGTGGTGGTGTGGGTGGTGGTGGAAGTGTGGGTGGTGGTGGTGAGGGTGGTGGTGATGAGAGTAGTGGTGGTTAGGGTGGTGGTGGTGGGAGGTGGTGGTGGGTGGGTGGTGGTGAAGTGGTGGTTGGGGTGGTGGTAGTGGTGTGGGTGGTGGTGGTTTGCAGGGTGGCAACGATGGTGAGGGTGGTAAAGGTGGTGGTGTGTGTGGGTGGTGGTGGGGGTGGCGGTGGGGGTGGTCATAGGGGTGTTGGTGGGTGTGGGTATGGTGGTGTGGGTGGTGGTGGTGGTGGGGGTTGTAGCGGGAGTCTTATGAGGTGGTGGTGGTAGTGATGGGATGGTGGGGGTTGGGGTGGTGGCAGTGGTGGTGAGGGTAATGGTGAGGGTGGTGGTGGTGAGGGTGGTGGTGGTGAGTGTGGCAGTGGTGAGGGATTTGGTGGTGTTGGTTAAAGCAATTATTTAAAAAATGGGATGTGAAATTTCCTGTTTACACGATTAATAGTTTTTGAGTTAGGGCTCCTATAATATTTCTATCACATACACTCAAACATACATATACATCACCGAGATAATTGCGAAAATGTGTTCAGGAGACCTCAAAATGTATTTCCGTTGAAATCTCGAAATCGCACTTTTTCATTAAATCAATACTTTCCCCATCACTGCGTTTGGAGTAAGTAAAGAAGACTGGAAGGATGCACACATTAAGCCGCGTCCACAATTGGCAAACGAACACGAACGAATATACAAACGCACATCGACAAATACAGTGTGGACGTTCCTTCGAACGCAAACAAACAAACAAACAACTATCTGCCACCTGACGGTACATCAAAGGGAAATGTACGTTTATGTTCGTTCGCATTTGTAGAGTGTGGACGCGTACTGGACCAAGTGTTCAGTGCATGATACTTCTATACCAGGTAGGTCGTTCCGGTGGACGAAAATGCGTTCAGTTCGCGCATGACATTCCACTTTGTAACGGGAAGCTTAAAATTTGTATAAAAATTAAGAGAAGTTGGCTGCTGATATCCATATCTTTATTTCTTCACCCTTCCTTATTATTTAATAATGCATACATAAGTCATGCTATGAAATCCCGGGACGTTAATTTGCACATACAATGATTTTTTAACGAATTACCGGAATCGGAAAAGTTTAGTTTGTTAAGAACGTTCGGCATCGAGTGAGCTTCGACGAAAGGAAAAGACTTCTAAGAAAGGTCCCGGACTCATCACAAAGAGAAGAGCTTCATTTCCCGTATGAATCTCACTCAATGGCCGTTTTTTCCCAAGTTAACTTTTTAGTTCTTTTTATAATTGATTTCCTCGAATTTCGCGTACATACTGGCGTTTTTATCACTCACTAGCGTAATTGCCCGTAAAATATGACGGGTATCCGTGAATTAAGTAGTATGTTCAAATTGAAAGAAAAAATTAATGAAACCAACTTTTATATGCACTAAAAGGTAAACAATATAAATATACAATTCACATAATTGAGTGTTCCAGAGAGTAAAAATTGTTATGGTCGAATAGAAATTGCATGACAAAGAAATACATTACGGTATTCAATTCTTTTGCGTCCCAAATTATTTTTAATATATGGAACATTTAATTTTGTCTCTCTCTCCTTCTTTATTTCTTCCTCTCTCTCTCTCTCTTTCGTATTAAATCATTCAAAGTACGCATTCCTTAATGTATATAGCCAGGGGCGGCGACTTGTTAAAAATATTGGGAGGCCTAGTTCCAGGAGGTATGGAATTGAATTGGCTACCAAATTTAACCTGAGTATATCCCTCTGCACAGTCACCTGCTACTGTCATTAGCTCACGTCTAATGAGCAGTTGCCCTTGTAAAGGAGCTGTCTCTTTGACGTAATATTTAAGAATTGTAATATTTTCTCAAATAAAGACTATTTTATTAAGTTTTTAGGAATAAAATAAGTATCTACAAATAAAGAGAGCGTGGAGATATGTAGGTACAATTATTTTATTAGGGATATTATTTATAAATTACAAAGTGAAAGAGGATTGTAACATTATTTTTACAATTTTGACACGATTTTAATATGATTTAGTAATTTTCTTATTCGTGTCAATTTGTGTATTTAAGAAAAAAGTGAAATATAAAATATTAAGTTAAGAGGTGACACACCTTAAAAGTAGATACTTAGTATAAGGTGAAAGTTGTACGACGGACTGGGTTGCGCTTAATGAATTCATTGACGAGAGGCCTCAGGTACAAATTGTCCAGCATAGTTTGATGGGTGTTAAAGATCGCAATGTTGTTCAGCCTCTTCTGCCACATCGTAGATCTCAAGCAGATCTTCAGGTGGCGAAAGGCGCTAAATGATGTTTCAGCTGACGCTGTGATTACAGGCACGGTGCGGAGGAGTTTGATACATTTAGTGACTTCAGGGAGAAGCTTGCGCACTGCGTTTACCTTCAGCAAAAACTTCCTTATTTCGTACAACGTGGTCAAGGGTTCTTTTCTTTGTCTGCCAATGTCCCCAAGCATTGACAGGTGTAGCGAGAGCCTGTCAGCATCTAAGTCGTCTGCAAAGAATGCCCTTGCTTGCTCGAGCTTGATGCCGCCGCTGCTGACGGCAGAGACACACTCTTTCTCAACCAATAGCACTTTTTGAAGCCCTGTGGATTCAAACCTCTCTTTTACACAACTTTTTACGGTGTCAACTACCTCGATGGATATTTGTTGGAAATATACTTTCGTGCTTTGGAATCTGCGAGGTGTAGCAGCGCGAGGACCCCCAAGCCTTTTCGGAACATTTCTCTGACGGGGCAGCACCGGATCTTCTACAAGATTAGGTTTTTCCCGTAAACACTCCTGCCAAAACTGCTCAAAGCCCTTACGGTTTTCTACAAGGATATCGAGTAAACATTTAAGCTTTGATTCTACTTCAGTAGCACCAATGCGGGGACATTGGACTTTGGAATTCACTTCCTCGACAGGGTTCATTACGTGGCAGTAGAGGGAGATGAAAAGTATGATTTGAAGTGCAACATTGTCTCAAGGTATCCGGAACATTTTGATGCTGCGTCAGTCGTGTCTTCTGCAGAAAAGGTCTCGAAGAATTCAAGGATATGTTCGTAGTTCTTCAGGATCTGCTGCATACTGGAAACTCTCATCGTCCACCTGGTAGGACACAGTGGACGCAGGTTTTTTGGGGCAGTCTTGTCTTCGACGTGGACAGTTCTAAACAGATGTAACCTTTTAGGGGATTCCCTGATTGTATTTATCAAATCTTTAGCCAGGTTCATTGTATCCCTCATAGTCGGCAAGTGACGCTAGCTATCTTGCACAGCTAAGTTCAAAGAGTGAGCTGCGCAGTGAACGTATGTTGCCTGTGCAGATCCGCTACTAACTTCTGGAGCCCTCTGAATTCTCCACTCAGGTTCGATGCGCCGTCATGGCACTGTCCCCGCAAATTTTCAGTAGACATGTCCAAACGTAAAAGAATGTCCTTCACTATGTCAAAGAGAGTTTCTGCTTTAGTACTGACAGTTTCGTATAATCCAATGAAATTTTCATATATATCAAAGTTTTCGTTGACGGTTCGTACACAGAAGGTGATTTGCTCATGAATGGAGATGTCGCACGTCTCGTCGACCATGATGGAAAAATACTCGCAGCTCTTTATTTGGCTTACAACCGAACGAAGAACATTTTCTCCCAATATTTGAACTATTTCATTTCATTCATTATTGGGGGGGCTCAGCCCCCCCGACGGTAACATTCGGGGGGCTCAGGCCCCCTCAAGCCCCATGGAGTCGGCGCCTATGTATATAGCACATATAAGGATTAAGGCGTCAATACAATGTTCACAGTTTTCACGGCTCAGGTCCATAAGTAAATCAAAAGTACTATAGGGACTCCTATTCTTAAATACTGAAGTCATCCACCAGCGGCGTTTTCGCCTTACTTCTATCACCACACTCAAGTAAATTATGTAATACAATAAAGGCCGCAAAAAGTTGGAAAATGAACAAAGCGACAAACCTTAGTATAATGTCTACGAACTGAAATGCCAGTAGTAATGCCAAGGAAATATTGATTTTTTTATTCACCGATTAATTTCCGTATCAATTGTAATTAATAATACAATCGACTATTACTTAAAACATACCTTACTCGAATAGTTGTAATATAATCTATATGTTCACGTAATACCTTCATCGTAAATTACCCATTTATTTTCACTAACAAACGTTGTGTATGCGTAAAGAAAATAGACGTATTTACATTCATTTCTTCGTCGTGGATAATCCATTTCCCTTAATTTTCCAAATGTTGCGTGCGCACGAAAAAATTAATCTATCTATTGGTACCCGCAAAAACTTTTGCGAAGTCGGTCAGAAATCTGCAGGTTTTAACATGCAGTCGCACATAGTTCTGAGATTGATTTATCTTGCAATTACCTACGACTCGTCTGTGAAAATGATGTTCACTTAATAACGAAGTGAAACGAAATTATGATGGCTGCAACAACAATTTAATTCAATGAATTACAAAAAAAAGATATACCGTATTTCAATCTCGTGCCTTCCGTCCACCGAAGTGACTCCTTACGTCGGTGTTTAACGTGGAATATACGGAAAATGCTATCAAGTGGCAAGCAATGGAAGAAGAAACTGCAAAAATGTTTTCGTTTACTTTTTTAAACGCATATATCTCGACTGTTTTTGAGAGTTGGGCCTTGTCACTTTCGCTATTTCCGTTAAGTAACGAATACTATCGAACCGGGGAATTTGATAAAATCGATGAAATCGTCGATTCGAAATTCGTAAATCCACTCGTACTTCTACCATAACAACTAATTACGCAGCGAGGTTGCTTCAGCCCTCCCCCAACAACCCCTCACTTGGACAATAAAACAATTCCATGAGCCTGCATACGCTATCATCACAATGCCAGAATCACTGTTACATAACAATGGCGAATATTAATAGTACGTTCAAACGATCGCCCAAGACGCAGAATAATCTTTGTTAACTCCGGTCGTTACGCAAGACTACGTCGTATTTTGTACAATAATAAACCCCGAAAGCTGAGGTGGCGCCACGACAGGAATAGGTACATAGTAACCGACTGACAACATTCACGTAGATATGAAGTTAAAATTCAGTCTGCCGCGAATGCGACGCCGCTCAAATTGTTGGAATACTTTTGGAAATGACTGTACATATGGAAGGTAAGCATACCGTCAAAGACGGTAAATACTCATCTGTAACAATACAATATAACTCTTATATGAACTTATATCATAATACTTGCTATGAGCTCCGTTAATACTTACATGTAATTTATTAGCAATGAATAATTTTTCAATTCTACATGCGTACATGCCATTTATTAGTTGCTTCAACTGTGTGGCAAAATTTTAATGAACAACAATTATATGCCACAAATCAAATCATTAATTAACGAAGGTATTCAAAGCTGATCTTTCATAGATGGTCTGGTTCTGGATGGTTCTAAACATTAGTATCCTCCTATATATATATATATATATATATATATATATATATATATATATATATATATATATATATATATATATATATATATCATGTACCTATATGTTCCTCCTCTGTCAGAAGAGTCTATATATAATAGATAGATGGCACTAGAGAGCCTATTACATGCTTCGCATGTTAAAAAGTTTTCATTTGCTCCCTTATAACAAAAAATATTGTTCGTCATTTGCTTTTCTATTTAAAATAGAAATGTCAGCAAAACCTTTAATTTTTTTGTAAAATACCATCAGTGTACTATAATTCAAAATGAAATTTAAATAATAGATCATAATTAATTCACAAAGATTAAGGAATATAAGAATACGTAGTTTAATGGAACAAACAAACAAAATTAGCGTATCATTTATTAAAAATAACTCAATGGTAAAATTATTGAAATAAATTGTAATGCATCTTCACAACCATTGAAATCGTAAATTACGGAAAAATTCACGCTAAACCATTATCTTATCATAAGCTGGAACTCGCCTTAAATTATACCATAATTTCTCTTCAACAAACGTAAAGTTTTAGTGTTTAATTTTGAAATAAACAGAGACGCTGTAGAATGTTTTAAATTCAATATCGGTTGCCATTTAATCTAACGAGATCATAATGAGAGTCACTTATGTTCGGCGATAATTTTATCTTCTTACTTGAGTAATTTGATCTCGATTTTCAGAATAATTTTATCTTCTAGGTTAATTTGCTCTAAATTTTCAGAATAGCGAATCCTTTTTTGCCCGAGGAGTTTTTTATTTTATTATTTATTATTATTTTTTCTCTATACACTTTCATATATTCCTTTTTTTCGGCGTTCATCATCCATTCTTTCTGGAACAAACTATCAATAGGTTTTCCTTGTTACTTTCACCATATAGAGAAAGTATTGTTTTCATTAAAAAAATCGAACTCGAGATTTCAACGGGAATACGTGTTTTAAGGTTCCCTGAACACGTTCTGACTAGTTTCGCGATGATATCTGTGTGTCTGTCTGTCTGTCAGTCTGTATGTGATAAATTTTTGTGGGCGCTCTAACTCAAAAACTATTAATCAAGTAAACGCGAAATTTTATATTTAACATTTTTATAAATGTTAAAAGATCTGTTTACTTTTTGGTAAAAATCGGTCGACCGGAAGTGGGTGTTTACCCTTGTCACTTATCTGTTATTTTGAAATATTTGCTTTCATATTTGATAAATGTAAAAATGTACTGGAATAAAAGTAGTAGAAAATGTAATTTTCTACAACCTTTGTTTGATACATTTTTCCATATAATGCATTGTTTAAGAGATATCTTATATTTTTAGCTGCCACCACCACGCCACCTACCGAAGACTATTGTTAACAATTGACGCTTAGTTACGTCTTAGTAACGCTCCTTTTTCTTTTGTTAATTGTCAACCGGAAGTAAATATTGACAACGATCCCAGAGCTAACAACATGTAATTTGCCATATAAATATGGAGAAAGTCATGTGTTGCCCACATCAGTTTCTTTATTTATTATGAACTGTATGTGGATTTAAGATTAAATTAGTTAAATTTTTCTTTAATTTATTTTTTTTAATTTTCCAAGTAATGTGATGAATAAAATTAACCGACTTTGCCAAGTTCTTTTAAAATTCTTTCCTCGTAAAAAAACAAAAGAAAGTAAACAAATGAAATGATGTAATATCTTCAAGGGGCTCGCGAGTACACAACAGAGGCTTTCTACATTTTTACAAATTATGGATAGCAAAAATAGTCCAAACAGTGGTCGAGATATAAGCTTCCCAAAAGTTTATACAAACCTATAAACTAATATGAATGTATTGTTTTATTAATCTTTCAAATAAGAACACGTACAATTAATCGTTATTTTTAGATAGACATATAATGTAATCAAGGTATATAAACAATAACGTTCCGGTCTCTGATTGACTGGCCAGTCTACCAATAAAAACCTGCCAAAAGGTTTGCCGACGACGATTACGGTAATCATTATAAACTAGAGAGCCTGTGATGCTTCGCTGCCACGTTAAGTTGGTTTTGATTTTTTTAAATAATTAATTTGATCAGACATTTATTTGACAAAAGATTTAAACTTCTTTCTTCGTAAATAGAACAGAAGATTACATTTATTATTAACCTGTATTGGGATTAAGGATAAATATAATTTAATTTTTATTTTTATTTTACAAGTGATGTGATAAATAAAATAAATTTAAAAAATTAAAAACTTCTTTCTTCGTAAATATTACAGAATAAACAGGCTCAACATAAAGACATAAATCAACATAAATGTAAACAAACAAAATGACGTAGTATCGCAATCTTATACTGTTAAAATGTTTTTTGCTTTGCTTAAAAAAATTAATTTTTTAAACGATGCTACAATGCTACACCCAATATTACCACTCGCTCAAATGAGGTGGTCATGGTAACTGACAATTCTCATTGTTTAAAAGTCGCGTTTTTTCGTATTAAAAACGGATTTTCCGGGAAATTCGGAAAGTAATTGAATTTTCACGGTAACCAAAATGAGCTTCTTTCTTTTTCCGTTTAGGTCCCGACTTCGTATCTTAATTTTAACTAATTTTGAAATGCGATTTTATAATGCCCGAAACTGATTCCAATGCTTTTCTTATGGAGTGCAGGGGTGTCGGAAAACCTCCCTTAAAAAAGAAAGTATTTAACGTTTCCATTTGAATTTAGTTTTGTTAAAGAACGGGAGATTTCTGCATATTTACAAATTATAAATGACGAAAATAGCCCAAACAGTGGCGGAGATATAAGCTTCCCAATAGGCTATAACCAACCTACCAAAAAGTTCGCCTACGACGACTACGGTAGTATCATTATAAATAGATGCTTCTTACATATACAGGAGACTAGCTGAAATTACCCGGCCTTCCTCGGATTTTTAAGTCAAAACAAAAAATATTGAGGAAGATTAAAGAATAAAACCAGGTAATGAAACCAGGTTAATTTTTATTGTATTGCTTAATGGTATGTAATATTTCTTGTCTTCCCATCTTTTACCCAAATACATTTTTCCTGCATTCTTTATCGAAAAATTTGGTGACTATTTTTTATCAAATAATCATACTAAACAATCGATGGAATCACTTTTAAAATATAGACATTTCACTCGAATTAAGTTTCATGGAAGAAACTGCATGATATTATGTGGTCATGAATCTCAAAAACATTACAAACTTGGCAACCGGTGGAAACACATTTTAAGATATAGTCAAATTTAGCTTACCCATATGTTATCCCATGCAAAGGATGATTTTGTGGGTTAAATACGTACTAGTATATATATATATATATGTTTGTATATATTCATATAACACCTAAGGTACTTCTATAAGTGCAACAGTGCTGAAATTTGGCATGAATATAGGTCATTGGGTACAACCTTTGGATAATATCCTAAATTCCAGAAAATTTTGTTTTAAGGGGTGTTTTTGACCCCAGTGTCCAATATTAAACACCCATAAGAAAAGAGTTGAAAACGGTGCAGAGTTATATAAAATTGCTTTTTTAAATTATTTACAATTAAGATACAAAGTCGTCACATGCACTGTACTGTGGAAAAAATAATGTTGTTTATTTTTCGTGAAGACAGAATTGAAATCCATGCTGAATTTGCGTAAAAATTTGATTTTAATCATAAATTATGAGAGGTTTTTTGGTTTCCAACAATGAAAAATATTAACTACCATAGCAACAGCTGTTATTTAATGTTTTAATGGGAATCGATGGAATATATTACATAATATCGTTAATAGGTAAACACGGTGACGCCTTAATCCAAACAAAATATTCCATCTATATTATTATTATCTTTAGTGTGAGACATATTATAAATAGCTTGCTCTGGAGATCGCGTTGGTTTATTTACGAGTTTAGATCTCGGTGTATGGTGATTTTTTTAAGCGCTCGCAATATGCAAGCACCGACAACTCGTATAATATAAGATTAAAGGTCACTCAAATAGAGAGAATTTTCAGCTTTCTATCTATAACCACTTCCTAAGAATCTAAATTTGAATATTTTGAAGGCATCCGCTGCCGTCCATTGATTTCTCTAAAACAATTCTTTGGCAGCGTAATAAATGGCGGCATAGCTGCAAATTTCATTCTTCCATCTCTTACCGTTTACTCGCTATTTTAATTTAACTGATCGCACAGACGGACAGACAGAGCGAAAGCATATGGGCGCCTATAAAATGAAACGCGCCAAAAGTAATCATTTTCACTGCAAACGCAGCGCCGAGCTTCTAACATCTCCAATTCAAGATTCAATTTAAGATTACGGTACCGATTATAATCTTAAATGCAATAAGGTAGATTTATTTGAATTATTTTTATCTTTCAGAAATGTTGCCGATTTAATAATCAACATAAGATTTTTTTAAATGGTAGAAAAAACTTAATCTAAAGGGTTTGCAGGACGATGATCTCCGGATCAAAACTGTAAATCTCCGGGTTGACACCGAAGTAAAGGCGGCAACCTAATATAATTTGTATCAATTAATATGACGCTACTTTGATGAAATATATCTATTTAAGTATTTCAGTTATTTATTAATATACAACTAGGTAATCACCCGTCATATGATGGGTGAAAATAATATATCAAAAATGGAAATTTCAAAAGATAATTTTTATTCAATCGAAAAGAATTTTTTTTCAGATTCTAGATTTCACATTGGCATTTATTATTAAAGGTTGGGGTTAATTACAAAGATCTTTGTATACTATATTTGGAGTGAATTGTCGTTCATCATTCATCAATTGTCCTTGCACGTTACTCTTCTACTTATTGTACTCAGTCTTAGTGTTTTATCAGACAGAACGCGGAAACTATATATATATATATATATATATATATATATATATATATATATATATATATATATATATATATATCATCATAGGTAGTCTGTCCGTAGACAGGTCCGTGATTATTCTTGGTTAAACCAGGTTCTCCATATACTCCTATTTTCCGCTGTCCTCTTCATATCTTGATAACTCTCTTTCCCTTTAAAATCGTCTATCAGCTGAAACCTTTTCCTACCTCTTTCCCTTTTCCCATCTAGTTTTCCTTCTAGCACGTCTTTAATCATACTCTCTCTCTCCTCAGGTAATGTCCAACCCAGTTAGCCTTCCTCTTTCTGATAGTCTGTACAATCATTCGCTTCTCTCCTATTCTTCGTAGCACTTCATCGTTTTTCATCTTATCTGTCCATTTTATCTTCAACATTCTCCTCCAAGTCCACATTTCAAAGCTTTCCAAGTATTTGATGTCATTTTTCCTTAGCGTCCATGTTTCTGCCCCATACAATGCTATACTCCATACGTAGCATTTTATCAACTTCTTGCGGATATCTTCCCTTATATTCCCAGTAAGTAGTTGTTTCTTTCTCCTGAAAGCCGCTTTTGCTTTTCCTATTCTAGTTCTGATCTCATCCGTACATTTTGCTTCTCGTGTTATGATGCTTCCAAGGTATTTATATTCTGAAACTCGTTTTAAAAGCTTTCCCCCAATACTTATGTTGATATTCTCTTCTTTGCCCGATATTCGAATGACCTTGGATTTTTCTGTATTTATTTCCATACCGTATTTTCTTCCTGTTATTACTAGTCTATTTATCATTTTTTGTAGCTCCTCTTCCTTTCTTGCTAGAAGTACTTGATCATCTGCGTATTTTACTGTTCTTATAATCCTTCCTCCAATTTTGAAATCTCCTGTGCCTTCTAAAGCTTCTTGCTTTAGACTTTCTCCATATATATTGAATAGGGTTGGCGATAGGCAGCAGCCTTGTCTTACTCCTCTACCGATATTTATTCCGCAGGTGTCCACATTCTCAAACCTGACCTTTACAACTTGATTCACATATAGATTCCTAATCAGTCTCCTGTCTTTCCAGTCTACACCTATATCCTTTAATATCTTCATCAACTTTACCCAATTTACTCTATCAAAGGCCTTCTGCCAGTCTACGAAACATGCGCAGATATCTTGACTGTATTCTATTGCCCTTTCTGATATGATTCTAACTACTCCTATAGCATCTCTAGTTCTTCGTCCTTTTCTGAAACCGAATTGATCTTTCCCTAGTATTTCTTCTGCCTTTTTCTCCAGCCTTTTATTAAGAATCCTCGTGATGATCTTCTATGTGTGTGACAGAAGGCTTATCGTTCTGTAATCTTTACACTGCATTGCCTTTGGCTTCTTCTTTAGAGGGATCATTGTTACTTCTAGGAAATCCCGAGGCCACTCTCCCGTGTCGTAAATCTTATTAATTAATTTCGTGATCGCTTTTAGTCCTTCTGATCCTATGACTTTAAGTATCTCAGCCGGTATTCCATCGCTGCCCGTGGCTTTCCCCTTCTTTAGTTCCACTATCGCTTTTTCTACTTCGCTCTCCATAATACTTGGTCCTAAGTTGTCTTCTTCAATGTTTTCCTCATCTTCCAGTTCAATTTTTGCCGCTCCTGCCTGTTTGCTGCATAATTCCTTAATGTATTCTTCCCATACCTGTGCTACATCCTTTGTTTCTGAGACTATCTTCCCATCTGTATTAATAATTCCCATACCATTAATTCCATTAGATTTCTTATCTTCTAACTCGAGTGCTATAGCGTACATCATATCGTACCGTCCTAACTTCTCCATATATATATATATATATATATATATATATATATATATATAACAGCTTACGGAAAAGGAAAGGTAAAATGAATATATGGATGTCAACAAGGTGTTGGGATGAGGAAACCCAGTGAACACTCACCAATCAGACGACTTCAGGTTGGCGAGGCACTGGGGATGTCGAAGCGACACACGTAAAAGAACACTAAAACACAGAAACATCACAAACGTAGAAGCTTTCGGAACTACTCCTTCTTCAGCTACACGTTTTTGATGTTTCTGTGTTTTAGTGTTCTTTTACGTGAGTCGCTTCGACATCCCCGGTGCCTCGCCAACCTGAAGTCGTCTGATTGGAGTGCATTGAGGAAATATGACGGAATGTACTCTTTTGTCACCAGTAAAGTGGCATCCCTGATTGGCTTTCGTGATTCATTTATGTGATTTTCTTATCGTCTTTGACTATAAGTCCTTAATATCAAATTTCATGAAAATCCGTTCGGTAGAAGCCGAGAACGGACAGACTGAAGCTAATAGGCGCTGATGCTGAAAGCAAAACGTGCCTAAAAATATGGATGTCAAGACGATGCTCCTTATATTAGTCAAAATTACTCATAAATTTGTATCCAGGTCAATTGCCATGGTAAATTTATTGCGGCCTTAATGTAATTTACGATACTAAATACTAGTGGCGTTTACTTCAATTAGCAATCGACTTATTGGGCTTCTTTCAGAATCGAAAGTAGAGGACTTTAAAAACAGATTAGGAAAGTTAGTGAATCCCAGTAAAGACAAAATAACAGCTTTGATAAACATTGCTTATAAATGTACGATATAATATCGGTAGCCCCGTATTTTTTAAACGTTCCGGAAGTCCATTTCATGTTACGTTGACTGAATGTTTTTTTTTCAACGTCTCTTATCTCAATAGTGTCTAGGCCACAATCTATCTCTAGCTTAACCATCCTATCACCCTTACCATTTCGACTTACAAATCCCATCACTTGAATGCCGTTTTTATTTATCTGTGCTGTAGACCTATAAACGCTTGGTTACGAAACATTGGCATCGTTTGAACGAAACTCTTCCGGTAGAAATCGTGCTAACACACATTCGCTAAAATTGTTGGAAGTGCTTCAATATTCCAGGCGCCAACTGCGTGAGGAAGTTTTCATTGGTGCGTGAATTTTTTACTTCGATAATTTTTAGTTTTAACTCGAGAAGCCTTTGTTTTTATGTTTCAACTTTTTAATCCATCCGTTGCTAAGAACTAATGGTGACACGGATTTCTGCAGGATTTTGCATTCAAATTTTATTTTAAAATAAATAACCTTTCCATAGTGCCGCCGTTATTCATTATCCACTTATGGTACTTAACCTTACAATATTATTTATAATAATTACAATACAATGACTATACCGATCACTCCACCTCCTGTCTCCCCTAAATACGCTTATGAAAGGTCGTTGTTAATATTCGTGTATGAGAAGGGAATTGTTAATTGAAATAAGGATGTAAATCGTGAGAAATTGTATTGGGTATATGCCGTATTTCTTTGATTCTAAAACGCACTTTTTTCACTTTTTAATGTCTCTGAAATCGGGATGTGTCTTACATTAGATGGCGTCCGCTGTATTATTTTTTTCGATAAGCTATTACTAAGTCAAGGGTGCGTCTTACATCGATGGCGTCTTAAAATCAAGGAAATACGGTAGATCTTTGAGTAGCATGAGCTGCAAAATTCTGTTCACCTTAATATGCCGTATAAACCTGAATTATAAGATGTAGTGTAACTTCCTATTTACTGGAAAAATAATCAAACCACTGCTAGAAACACCTTTCATTTTCCCTCGAAATGCTTTTCCTGTTTACAAGGCGCATTTCGGTTTTTCTTTTCATTTTTTACGTGATAATATAATCGTTTCGGCGACGGGGAATTTTTTAGTTGCGGTTGAGTTTAGTTTCTTCGCCCTATTTGACAACGAGTAAAAAATCACTCAAATAATAAAGAGTTGATCAATTTTCAAAACGTTATATTGTGACACGTACACCCGATTAGTACGAATCCTATCCCTATGGCTACTGAAAGACTACACTTTTTCACCTGTTATTATTTTATTTAGCTGACGTCACACTAAATTAGATCATACCTCGCGTCAAATTTCTGAGCTCAATTTCTGCATTGTCATAGAACAAGATCCCATATGCCTCCGCTTAAGCGAATATCGACCGCCTTGAGGATCGGTTCGAGTTATTTCGTATTACGCGACTATAAAACAACTCACAGTTTTCCAATCGCCAGAATAAATCTTGTTTTTTAGACATTTAAGGGTATACCTCAGTGGTTTCCAGACTTTTTATCGACGTGACACCCATTCTAAAGATGAACAGGATTTCGCGACATCCCCACCTTGAAACAAAGCTTTATATTTATGCGCACGGGCATCACAAACTTTGGACGCATCCATTTGTTGGTACTACACCAGGGACGGCAAATGTATTTCGTGTCGCGCGCCAGGAAAGTAACGTGAATCATCAGAATTCTTTTCGCGCGTCACTTGTTTCTGAGAAACTTCATATTTTATGCGGGAAAGACAAGCTCACGCGTGCCACGTATTTGGCATCCCTGTGCCACACCACATTCGAATTATTAGAGGTAAACTCCCTAATGACCTACCAACCAAGATTTCCAACTCGTTCATTTTATTTATATGTATACATAGGTATACATATTGGTGATGACTTGGATTGGTCAATCCACATTAATTCTGTTATGAAAAAAGTGGCCACTGGCATTTCTATGCTAAGAAAATTGGCACCCATTGTCTCCATCAGTACCCTAAAACTTTTCTATTTTGCTAAAATTCATTCTTTTCTGTCCTGTGGCATCATATTTTGGGGCATTGCCAGCTACTCCAACAAAGTCTTTTCTTTACAAAAGTACGCTATCAAGGCAATGTTGCAATTACCTTACCGAACTCCTGGCAAGCCAATATTTCACTCCCTTAGTATATTAACTCTCCCTTCAATCTATATTTTAAATTGTGCTACTTTTGTTTAACAACACCCTCACCTTTTCCCGACAAATTCCAACTACCACTCGCATCATACTCGCAAAAGACTAAACATTCATTTAAATGAGTATAAATTGCCCCTTTCCCTAAAAGGACCTCACCATGCTGCCTCCATTATATTTAATAACTTACCCTCTAGAATTTAGTCAACCTCCTGTACTTTGTCTTTCAAGGGGCAATTGAAGCACTATCTAATAAGTAAAAATTACTATAGTGTCTCTGAATACTTGACTGATAGTGATTTGTAATGTGACAATAATACCGGCTAATTTTCTTCTCTGTTTTCATGTCGGTTTTTGTATTGTATTGTCTGTGCTTTTTTATGTTTTATTATGACCTATCCCATGTCTATGTAGACCTACGGAATCAATAAAATTTCATTCATTCATTTACTCGACAAAGTTTTTCGCGGCGCCACTGGAATTCAACTGCAGGGCTCCAGGGTGACGCGGCATCCGGTTTGGGAGACACTGATACACGTGATGGGTAATTGAAAATCTGCATTAACTTCTAATCTATTTGTAGAGGCAACTTTTCTCGTGATTTTAATCTTCCGTTCGCTTTCCGGTCCAAGTGCATTTTGGCAAGAAAGTTCCAGCTTTGGGATACGCCGTAAATGGTGCCAAAAGATCAAATGTCGGCATGGCGTATATCTGTTATCTCTTACTTTGTTATAAATGTTTGTTATCTTGCAGGATTTGCGGAAATTAAATAGTTGTTTCTTATCTCTTGCCCGTTCATATCGATCTGGCGTATTTCCTTCGGATTCTAATCGCTCAAAGCGGCATTAATAGATCGTCTATAATTATGCGACCGGACAACCTTGGCAGTGCTTTGAATAGAATGAATAGTCAACTTGTTGGACCAATTACAATGTTGGAACTGGACATATCCCAAGGAAAGAAGTATAATTACCAGCTGAAGTTCCGCTGACTGCTTTATGTTCAATAATGAAGTATGACTGAGGTGAAAATATTTTCTACAACGACACAAATTAGTAAAAATATTTGTTTAGTGTTATTTTTGTTCAAACTTAACGTTTAAATCACATATTTTGGGAAAATATTGCCACTTTAACGATAATTGCTTTGAAGACGATCTATAAGACGCACTTTTTCCAGAAAAATGACTCCCAAAATCAGACTGAAGGTAAGATTAATACTACTGTATTCAGTACTGACACGAGCCCACTGATCCCCAATATGGAATAATTGTCCGTCATTCGTCGAAAAATCATTAAAATATATATTATCAATGTTTCATAGCGAACAAATGTTAGTATATACAGTAAAACCTCATACAAAGTGAAATCCGACGACGCATTTTCATTATTTGGCTTTATTACATGTCCGCTAATAGTGACTACAATGTCGGTGCGTTTGTGATGTTAGTTCCGATGTTTTAGTTCCTTAATGAGCCCGTTGAATAGCGCGATTAATGCCACGGAATATTATAATTCCGACAGAGGTCATAAGAACGTAATTAATGTCTAGTATAAATAATTTCACGTGTATTGAGATCGCAGGAGGAACATCTGAAGGTGACAGGTAAAGAGAAAGGTTAGTCCCAAATAGCCGCAACTAGAGGAGGAAGTGAAGTAATGGAAAGTAAAGTAGAGGAAGTTATATATCGCCGTATCGATCAAAATGGTTATGTACGAGGCGAAAATAGTTGCGGAAGGAAAAGGATTAGTTGACCGTACGTATCGCCATTACATGTGAATTCCATTTATTAGGAATTAAAACCGCAACTTGCAAGTTTAAGTAAGTGCCATCGGTAAGGGGTGCGGCAGCCTAATTAATAGGACTGCCGAGTGCACGCAAGGCACATTTAGCTATACAAATTTCGAAGGAATTATTTATGTTTTAGATCATCCCTATTCACTTTCGCGAATTAAGTTTATCTAAAACGCAATATATATATATATATATATATATATATATATATATAATCACGCTATAGTATTTTCTTTGAATTTTGCCGGATACGGTCTTAATCACGGCTAAAAACGAGGCACGACGTGGCCCTTCCTTAATGCTCTGGTGAACCAAAATACTTTTTTCCTGAAAAATCTTCCAAAAAATCGCTGTGCGTTATGTAGCCCGATGCGTCATATTGTCTTCCCACGGCTAAATGCCTTCCACTCTTCCCCTCCCCTGCCTCAAAATATGTTTATCTTGACAACCTACGGCTGCGAGAAATGAAATCAATATAAATGGTGATAGGTGAAATAATTTATTATCAGTTAAAAATTTAAATTCCGTTTTTTATTCATTTTTTGACGAGCAATATACTACTACTAGTGTATTGCCAGTCATATGGCGGGTGTCCGTTACTATATGGTTGAAAAATCCGTCGTAAGACTGGTAATCCTACTGAAACCATACATCTTAAGTAATCATAACTCATTATTATAGATAATTTTAAAAATTAGTTTATTTTTCTAGTTTAATTTCCCGTTGGAATTCAACGGGGAACTTAGAAATGAATAATAACAGCTGTAATTATTGAGTAAGAGCCGGTATAAAATTTGCCAAAATAGAGATTCGGGAGAATTTCTTTCTCATTCTTGTTTTCTCCAATGATGAGCCTCTTTTCAAAAATTAATAATAATAATATTCCTTCACTCTCTCTGCCTCTCTTTTCTTCCACCTCCACCCTCTCTCATTCCCTCCTGTCCCAATCCATAGCTCTCCTTCTTTTTCTCCGTCTCCCTCTTTATCTTTTTCCCCCGTCCTTTTCTAATTTTATACCTCCCTTACTCTCTATGTACCTTTCATTCTATATCCCTTCCTTCCTATCCCCCTCCCCACATCCCCCTCTCTATTACTCTACATCTATATAGTCGTTTAGATAAGCAAAAGAATCCAAACTAAATCCCAGTACCATTAGGATTACGTAATTTCGCGAAAAATCCTACGATCATTTACATTACACGTATGCGGGTTGAGACAACAATTTATTCTCGATGTTTAACAATGACGTGGTCGGCAAGGCAACATCCCGTTTAATAGTAGATATTTTCCGAAAATATGTGATTTAAATGTTTATATGAGAGATTTCGAACGAGAGGCGAAAAAAGATTATTATAATAAGAAACTACATTAATTTTCCTAAAACATAGTTTAAATTTGAAGATCGTACGTTAATTGTTTTTAATTTTAATTTCCAAAAGAATAAAAGTCGCTTTTGACGTGTTATCATACTGGAGTCGAGCGTGGGTCTTTTTACTTTCTTCATACGTAGCATAGGTGAAAGATTTTTTTCATGAAAAAATCGACTTTGAGATTTCAGCGGAAAACACGTTTTGACCATTTTCTCGATGATGTGTGACAGCTTTTTTGTGGGTGCTCTAACGCAAAAACTATTAATCATGTCAATGCGAAATTTTATATTTAAAATTTTTATGAAAGTCACAAGAACTAGTTAGTTTTTGGTAAAAATCGGTTAACCGGAAGTGGGTGTTTACTCTTGTCACATCCGTTATTTTGTAATATTTGCTTTAATATTTGATATATGTAAAGATGTACTGGAATAAAAGTTGTAGGAAATTTAATTTTCTACAACCTTTGCTTGAAATATTTTTCCATATAATGCATTGTTTATGAGATATCTTATATTTTTACCTGCCACCACCACGCCACCTACCGATGACTAATGTTAACAATTGACGCGTAGTTACGTCTTAGTAACGCTCCTTTTTCTTTTCTTAATTGTTGAAACTTTGTGGCTATATCCAATATCAGAAGGTTATGGTTTGAGTTTATTTCTGTTCTTTGTAATCTAAAATTTTCTCGAAGTTTCTTCAAATATTTATTATTATGTAACCTATTTAGAATTTTGATGACGTCAGCATTATATACAAACAAACACATCTGGGCTATTATTATTAAAATTATTCGCCAACATCATAACAAATAAAATTTAGAATTTTAAATACGCTCTGCATCTGCAAAAAAATTAAAATCTTTTGTTCACATATTGCGGTAATGAATTGAAATTCGTTAACCCATTACCTGCCAAAACTATCTATAGTAGACTTTTTCTTAATATTTAAACATTTTGTTTAATAATTTAAAAGACTGATCATCACGACTTCTAAATTAAATTATGAGCAGTTTAACCTATCTACTGCAACTAAAAAGTTCCCTTTATTATATAAAGGAAAATTTCATTACAGTTATATATATTTGCGTCCCGAAATTGTAACAATAATAATTGACGGGTCACCTCTGATAAGAAACGCAACTAATATAAAACATCACGCTAATATTATTTCCTTATATCCAATCGTAGTGCGGAGTAGCCATATATTATCTCTGAATGAGACATCGTGTCGTAGCGAATGAATGTAAGGAAACAATAAGCTCTCCAAATTTCAGTATTAAAAATTTCCGTCCGCAGAAGTGCGTGATAAATAGAGAGGGCGACGGAGAATTCGATGGGACAAGTGAAGAGCGTCCGACTTGTAGAGAGGAAGGGAAAGAGATAGAAAGTTGAAGTGACACGGACAGATGATGAACGAGTGGGAGAAGTGGAGAGCGGGAAAGGGGAGGAGAGTTGGGGTGGAGGGGAAATTATGCCTCGGGTGAGTCGGCGTGTGAATACCGGCGAAGCGACAGCGGAAAGCCGGTGCTTTCCGGCATGGCGCCTGGAAAATAGGCAACGCAGCATACCACCAAACTGCTACAAATTGCATAGCGACCCAGGATAAATTTGACCATAAGATCGATTCTGAGTAAAAGTGCTTGTTGACATATAAACAAATTTTTGACACGGCGTACTTTATTATATCGATTCAGAATTGAAAATTTTATCGCTTTATCTTCAACTTTTAACCGCAATCGCAGTTTCAGCGTATACAGAGATATAACGTTCACCAAAGCACTACTGGCAACATTTGAAGACTTATGGACAGGAAATACATATTTTACAGTACGCCCGTCCTACAAAAAGCTAAACTTGTCTTCAGCGTGAAATAAATCACGTCTAGCAAAAAAATGTAGATTTGCATTCGGAATGGCCTATCGGAATTGGCTATTCGCAATCTTGCTTATTATTTTCATAATTTTAAATAACCGTAAAAGATATTTTAAAGGTTACGCATCACCAGTTTCCGACTGATTAAAAAAGAACATGACACGAAAGCGTACGGCAACGTGAGTTAAAATTAACAATAAAAATATATTATTTACCCGAATTAAATAAGGTTGAATCAAAAACATGGGCGAACGTGAATCGATAAAATCGCAAAAACTATCGACTAACCGCGATACAAAAACCTTTCCGATAGAATAACATGAGGTATTAAAAGAAAAACACATTGATAATCACGCCATACGTAAAATAAACTTATAAGCATCGGTGTAAAAAATCCAAATGGAGGGAATCGCCGATAATCGATTGCCGATACCTTCTATTCAAACAACTAAGGAAAAGATACCTACGTTCCAGATAGACGTGCACTACCATCTCTCCCGATAAAAAAAACACTCGACGCTCATTCCTTTGTTAATTTTTCTACATAAAAAAACTCGTCCCGTGTCATCTCGATAGTAACTAGACCACACGGAGATATTTTCCACACACGCATAAACGATTTTTGAAAAATAAACAAAACCTCTAGACTCACTTTGAGAGATTCTGGAAGATGCTCCGATAGGTAGTCCAACACGTCCAGCAGTTCGTCCTCTTGTATCAAACGGAAGTTCCTTCCTTCTCGCATCAATTCCATTGTCTCCTTAACGGGTGATATCCTGCTGGGTGAGTCGACGGGCGGGTTTGGCGGGCCGGCGCGTAAGGGTAGTACCGTAGGACCACGGCAGAGCGCACGGTTGGCGACGAACAAATCGGAATAAAGACAGAAAGAGAGAGAGAGAAACTTGGAATAATAGACAAAAGAAAAACCTGGCGATGATACAGAGAGAGAGAGAGAGATTCGCGCGGATTCGAACGTAAAAAGCGAGCTGCCGGTTAGAATTTGAAGAAGAGCGGTTTAGCTCGCCGGGTCCCGCTACCCCCCCAACAACACGCCGACTGCCAAAGCTACGGTTCGTCGCTGGATGTTTCGGCAAGAGAGAGAGAGGGGAATTGGGGAGGTGAGAGGGGAATTGGGGAGGTAGGAGGGGGAGGAGGGACCGGGAAGGAGGAGGAGGGTGGAGAGAGAGAGAGAGAAGAGGGGTGGCAGTAAAGGCGAATGGGACTGCGCCGCGCATTCAACCGGCCTTGCACGCAGGTACGAGTGGAGGGAGGGAAGGGGAAGAGGAGTGGCTCTGCAGGTGGCAAGGGAGGAAGGGTGTGATGGAAGAGGGTAGAGAAATAGGGAAAGAGGAAGCAGAAGTGTGGAATGAGTGTCGGGTTCGAATGGAAAGAGAGAGAGAGGATAAAAGAGGGAGAAAAGTGGACTGGAAAAAAGTGGGAAGGACACGAAAAAATTTCGGTAGGGGATATGCACCTCTGCAACCTGCAGCAAAACGTGAACATGTTTTTTCCGCAGAATTTACGAAGAGAAACGAATATAGATGAGAATTGAGAGTATAAACTTGAACGTGTTTAATACTTTCTTACAAAATATTAATTTTGTAAAAGTCAACGTCAACTCCCGATTAACCGAATGTCTAAGGGCCGAGCCAGTTGCTGTTAATCGGGATTCCGGTTGGAATATGCCTATGAAAACGTTTAATTAAATGTTCAGATAGTTATGGAAACACTCGAAAAAGCAAGTTAACAGTTAAGTAACTCATTTAATATTGTACTACCTCTATTAGGTATCGGAAAAGTAAATACTGTGGATATATACATACATAATGCAGTATAAAACCTTTCAATTTTTTAATTCCAGTTAATCTAAATTCCGGTTTTTCGACATCCTGTTAATCGAGAGTTTACTATGTATGTGTATATATGTATGCCGTATTATATCCATAATCATTTAATATGTAAATATGAAATATGGCTAAGATAAAAAACCCAGGGTAAGCAGATCGGAATCGGGTCTCATCTCCATTCACTTTACGGGAAGCGCGGTTGTTTTATTCGCGATTCGGACGCTCAGTTTGTTTCCCCCCCCCCCCCCCCCCCTTCCGCTTCTTTTCATGAATTTCGAAATCCCGCAACGAAACGCCTACTCAAGAAAAGCCAACATGCCCTAGGTTTTAATTTTATTTTTCCTTGGCGCCCAAATTTATACCGCGAGCAAGCGAGACCGAAAAAATGAGAACATATGCACACAATAGGGGGGGGAAACAATGAGATCATGAATTAATAAACGAGGCCTCGAGAAGAAGACGGAGAAAGAGAGAAGATCTTCCTTTGCTTTTTTCCTATCTTTTTTCTTTCCTCCGACGAAAAAAACGCGCACCTTGAATTCCGCGGAAAAAGTGTCCCGTATTTTTTTTCGGCTCTAAAAATTAAAACATTTGCCATTCTTTTCAAATATGCAAATTTTAACGAGGAGGTTCCTTTATAACGAAGTCCTTAATTGACCGTTCTGTTTTAAGATAGAACCGAAGTTTATTTTTTTTAATGTATTCCTGGAATGAATTTTCAGTTAAAGAGATTACCAGGCTATAATTAATGAATTTCCTCGCGGTAAAAGCAAAAACAATTATAACTTTCCACTAATTTTGATAAATAACACCACCCACAATAAAACTCGTATTAAGGCAAGCGCAAACAAAATAATGTAATAAACGTCAAAAAGAATTTTTTAAAACGTAGCGTATCACAAGCGTATCTTTACTACAATCCGGCGGTCAACTGACGAATGTCTATCATCTCCGGGGATGGCTATTTACCACCCGAATAGTCCCACGTGGTTTACCGAACCGTTTTTCAAGGGCCACGTTAAAATTCATTATTATGTACTTATTCTTTAAAAAAGATGGAATAAATAGTGCATTCCCATCTGTTCATAAGTAATGCGAAAGGTGATATGTGACGAAAAATCAAAAAAATCGGCGTTGCAAATGCCTTTGCGGGCCATGGAAAGGTGAACGAGGGGTTAAGAGAGAGAGGGAGGGAGAAGAACGTGGTATGGATAAGGGGCAAGAGGTCATGGGGGTAAGAGGAGGTGGAAGGCAGTAGGATGTCGGAGTAGAAGGGGGGCGGGCAAGATTTGAGGGGCAGTGGGGCGCCCGCCACTGCAGTGCCGTTGGCGAAAAGTGACTTTGCGTGCGCTCCAGGGAGCGGAGGCGAGTGGGAGAGGGGGGAAAGTGAATAAGGGAGGGGAGTGTGCTATCTCACACAGCCGCAGGGGAAGGGAGATAGAGAGAGGAAGAGATGGTGGAAGAGGATGGGGTAAACCAGGGAGCTGAGTTCGCGTGTTGGGATAAGCGTCTGCTCGTTGTGTCAGGGTGAAAGGCGAGCGGGCGAGAAAGGCGAGGCGAACGGTGGCTAAAGACAAAAAAAGGAGAGAAAGAGAGCGTGAGAGGAGAAGGGATTTGTTAAACAGTATAAGCTGGAGTCCCATAAAAAAAGATTCCGATTGAAATGCATAACATGGCTGTTTTTTCGGGGATGGAAAATAAATCGTGTTTTATTTACGATTTTTATTCCCATGTTTTTTTCTCGAGCACAATTGGACAAATTGGACGGTATTTATCTTAACTGCGATGGGGAGGAGAAGGGAAAAGATTTCGAAAGAAAAAAGAACTATTTTCCTCGTGTTCCGTTCGACTTTTTTGGTTCAATGAACTTGGCACCGAAACCACCTCACGGCAAACTCTTGGCCTGGATATTTTTGAGTTACTCGCGGAGTACAAATCAGTAATTCATGGTTTTTTGGCTAGATTTCCACTCCGCGATGGTGTTGGCGTTACATAAACCCGAAGAAAGATCAGAAAATGTATTTTTTTAATGCACGCCTTATCGATGGAGTGTTTTATATCGTGAAATTATCAAATAAATGTTTTTTAAATGAAATACATTTTGTGTAATGACAATATTTAATATGATTAATACGGATATGATTAACTATGGAATAACAATTATCAGCTATTTGAAAAGTTGAAACTGAAGCAAGTTTCATGTAATAAATGAAAGAGAATCTAATTTTAAGACTAACTGATAATATTAATACGTTAAAACGAAGAAAAAACATAGTGAAAGCCTTTGTACTCCGCAAAGCTCCCCGGTTGTGTTCATCCAACATCAACATCAATACACTAACTTTGCGAAGTGCATTCGATCTATACGACGCGACGACAATTAACCGACTCGATAAAGTTCCCAGTAAAAGCTCAGGCGAAGCGAAACAAATAACAATTTCTCCGCGACCGAATTCACCCATCTCGTTCATTGAAAAATTTTTTATTTCCTCCTAAGCCCCGTCCACGTAGCGACGAAAATATTAAATTCCAGTTAATGCGGATCGATGCGATACACGTGTACTGCGCATAAATTCCTCGCGCACCTAGTTATGCTGTTAAAAAAAAATAAGAACCAAAAGTATTTACTATCACGTACGTACGTTCCGCGCCGGTACGTTTGCTGGATATCTGGATGGACTAAGGGGGTAGGGGGAGGGGAGCAGACTAAGAGACGATCTAGATAAAACTGCGCGAACCCTTTTTGCAATCCATAGGTTAAGACTTCCGGCCCGGCGAACACGCAACCCCCTGAATATAAAAAAATATGTATGCGCACCACCCCCTTCGAATCCACGCCTAAATCTCTTTCTGCAAAAGCGCCCTCTTTCTCTCCCCCCCCCCCTCCTCTCCCCTTCCACTCCCTCGTTTCTCCCCTCCGCCAGACCCCAAACAACCGAAACCCCGCCCGCCTACGCCCTCTTCCCCTCCAGTCTCGACCCCTTTGCCCGTGCATTCCGTATGCCTATGGGGAAGGAACAGGACGGACGAGGGAGAGACAGAGAAAAAGGGGATAGAAGCAGTAGGTGGTAATTGATCGCTACGTAAGGGGGACCAGCGGTGGGATTTTTCATTGGGATTAGGACTGTCCGAATACAGTAACGTCGTGGGGAAATTTCAAGAGTCTGAAGTAAGAGCGTGCGTAGATGAAAACCTCGTTTATTCGTTAGTAAAGGAAGGAAAGCCTACGTGTACGAGTATGTTCTAAGATGTGTGAGGGTGGATACTTTATTTACGCCGTGGGGGTAACATGCCGGTCGTCTTTGTCATTTTTACCATTTCCTTCCATCTTTCACTGCATAGTGGGAATGAAAAAACATCTACGACGCCTCCAGGATGGATGAAAGTTTTTTGTAAAGGTTTCCATTCGAAGGAAGGGTTTGATAGGTACGTTCATAAATTAGAACGATACCATTGGAGTGTTTACCCATTACACTTCGTGATGTAAATGTGCGAGGGGGAACGACTTATGATCATGCCACCATGTTTACTAGGAGAGAGATAGGGGGGAAAGGGGGGGGGTGGAACAAGTAATAGAAAACATTCTTCGGCAAGCGTAGTACCCGCGAGACGCCGTACCCCACAAGGGGCACACCCACACTCGCTTACAATCATTCCCCTCGCTCAAGCGTACACACATAATACTAATGGAGGGAGTGTGGCTATGATCCGCGGTGGGGCCTTCCTGCACACCGCGACCAACTTTGTTCTACAGCCCGACTCCTCCCTCCGTTTTAGGCTGACTGACCTGATACTGCCGCGCCTCCTCTCCCTGCCACAGCAGCCGCACCGACCCGGACTGCGGCAGGAAGGCACCGGCCCTCGCCTCCTAGCAGGTCGGCATTGCGTCAAGTGGGGAGCGAAAGCAGCGAGAACGATTCTGCCGAACGAACTCGACGACCGCCTATTCCATCGAATTCCGCGCCGCTACATCCATCTACTGGCCACGATCGTAACACGATGCACGTTAGCGCTGCGAACGACGAAACTGCGAACTAACAACGCACGAATCGATTTTAGTACTGGAGGTATGGTGAGGTATGGTGAAAAAACGAAATGGGAGGGTAGAATCGATTTTTCTGAGAGCTTCGAAGAAATCGATTTAATTCAGCGCTGCCTGTTTCTTGTATGCGAGAAAAATATGAAACTGCTTGAAGGACAATAATATGTCTTTCAAAGTTCAATCATTTTAAAATGCCATTATCTGTATCGATAATCATTTTAAATTAATTAAGAACGTTCGCTCAGGAAGGTGCAACTTTTGTTTTTATGAGTGGCTGACTTCATTCGGACTCTGAACACCCATTTTATATGCTTTTATTTATGTTAGTGATGGCCAAGGAGTAAAGTAATTCCCAGGGGGATAGTCAAATTAATATTGTTCAATGTTTTGGTAAGTATTATCTTGGGAAGTGCAAATAGCCCTTTTAAATTAGAAAGAAAAAATGAGTTACTGCTTTGCTTTTCAAAAGCATTATTCCTTAGAATAAAAAATACAAATGAAAAATTATTTAAATCTTCCTTTAAGCTGAGAACTCCTTTCCGCATGTGCAGTGGCCTTTCGTTTCTGCAGTGCCCTTTCAAAATCGACGGCAACAAACTGCCATTTTCTTGAGGGTGGGGTAAAGACTAGTACCCAGAGCCTCTAATTGAGATTTTTGAGTTAAACTTATTTTCCGTTCAATGAAATTTTCGAGGCAAACGATTATATCACATACAACATGCGAAAATTTGCAGGTTTACCTTTTTCCGTTTGCGGTGATAGACGAAATAAACATGATATCTTCGTAAGTAAAAGTGCTCACCCAAAATTTAATTTTTAAATCCCGTTGTTTCTTTAGATTACTTCTTTCAAACAACTATGGCCAGAAAGAGTGTCTCAAATTATGCAAGGGTTAACTACCAAAGGGTTGCCACTGCGGACGATGGCTTTATAGACACACAGGTAATATTTTCAATTTTTGACAATGAAAGGTCATTTTTATCGTAGTTATTTCCTACTTTAATAGCGGCTTTCATGTTTGCAACTTTTCTAGTCATTTACGATGTAATCATTTGGCCAATCAAGTGTACTGGATGAGTGAATCAACAATGCCAACTACACAGTTGAATTCAGTCTACATTTACATGACTCTCGTTTAAACTCAAAATGGGTAATTCTGTTGGTAGAAAACAATTACCTGGACACATAAGGAAGACTAAATTCACCAGCAGTGAAAAATTAATCACCCAGAATGTAAATTTTGCATTTTGTCTCTTTTTTGAAATGTATTTATTAAGTTTTTTGTTATTCTGTAATTGTTTATATCTGCTCGTTACTTTTTTATTTCTTGAATCAGAGTGACTAACCTTTAGAAATGGAATTTCTTTCCTTTATTAAAGAAGTATTTATGCACTTTGTTAAGAAATTTGGGGGACAAAATGATGCATTATTTTTCATATATTCTTCTTCTGAGTGAAAGTCAAGTAAAATGTCATGAAAATTTGAATTTTCTCATTTATTAATAAATAGTTTATGATAATAATAAATAGACGTGATCATTTGTTATTACTAGAACTGCACATACTAATGGTGCACATTACAAAGAACCTATTTTTTCCAAGTCTGGTGTATTTGATTGATTCTTGGTGCTCTTGATTCTTACAGTTTGACAAAGTTCCCACAAAAATTCCATGGAGAGCACTGATTCTAGCTGCTCTTTTGTTCATTGGGGGAATTGTCCTTTTAGTTGTTGGAAGCCTGCTTGTTAGTGGGCAAATTGATTCCAAGGTAAAGTATGACTTTACAATAACATTGAAAATATCAAATACAATAACTGCAGCCTTACGTTTATTGCTTCACGTTAAGTATATTTTGATGAAATGTGTTCTTGAATTTGTTGGAATATCTGTAAAATCTCATCACAAATATTAAATAGCAACAAAACAGGTTCAGCATAAAAATAGGGTTTTAGAGAAAAGTTGTGGTGTTGTTAAGACAGAGCATGATTGGGTATACTTTTTTGCTTACTATTAAAATGTTTTTAATTTTAATAACATACTAAAGCTTTGAAAATTTCATTGGCATATAGATGCAATGGAGTTTGTTACATTACTAAGACCATTATCTTTTTTAAAAAATTCAGCTAATCACTTAATTTTAATATATTTATTTAAGCCGATATAGTAATTTAATAAGCAATATGCTGAAATTCAATGAAAAGTACCACTAAATCTGGTTTTTGTCTTCACTTCAATGCTACCTTTTATATTGCATAGTTGCTTTAAGCGTGTATGGCAAATAATATTTTAATGAAAAGCCATTCATAGTAATTAACCATTTGCGGTACAAAGTCCATAAACCAGAATTATCAGAAAACTGGATATTTAAAAAAATATTCCATTTAAAAATTCTGTGCAAGTTGCAGCAAACGAAAACACTTGAATTCGGTGCCATGCTTGCTCTGTCACTGTTACTTAATTAATTACGCTGTTACTGAGCCATGCTGCTCCGCTTTCTTTGTGATACAGGTGTGTTCTGTCGTACATTGCATCATACTGTGCATTGTGAAACTTTTTGCAATTTTGTCTGTGTACAAACAGTATATAAATTTTATTTTGTTTTTCTTACTCAATATAATTTTTATTTGACAATTCATCATTTTATATATGCAGGATGGCCAACAAGTCCCAACTGGTTATGACAAAGCAAAAATGATAAAATTCAAAGCAAGTTAAAAAAATAAGTTTAGAAATGTTAACTGATTATTCAAAGTATAACCACCTCAATAAATATTTATAAACTTATTTTTAAAATTTTGCTTTGATTTTTTTTTCATTTTTGCTTCATCATAATCAATTGAGACTTAGGGCCTGCACTGAATATATCATCGGTCCTTTGAAATTGATTGACGGATGAAGGCCTCTCCTAGACTCCTCTTATTTTCCATATCGCCTGCCTCCCTCCTCCAAGTTATCCCTAAGAACTTCATGTATTTTGGTCTTCTTTTTGGTCTCTTGATGTTTATTGGGATCCATTTGATGGTACTATACATCCAACGCTGATCATTTATTCTAGCAGTATGACCCTCCCACTGCCACTTTAGCACCGTTAATCTCATAATTACATCACAGACTCCTATCTTCTTCCATACCTAATTGCTCTTTTTGCTGTCTCTTCGGGTGATCCCTAGCATACATCTTTCCAAGCTCCTCTGTGTTGCTTGCAGGTGATGGATAATTTTGGCATTCATTGTGCAAGTTTTGCATCCACAGATAAGAACATATTTGTCAGCCAATTTTTTTTAGAAAGACCGGGATATTTGATTTGAAGATGTTGGTGACATAGGGCCGAAATCTCCCCAACTACCCGTTCACACTTTAATTATTTTAAAAAATCTGATGTGGCCACCACATGACTTTCTCCATACCTGTAATATTTCTGAAAATTCCAAATAGGTTAAATGATAATGAATATTTTAAGGAACTGCGAGAAAAATTTTAAGACTTTACAAAGAACAGAAATAGACTCATAACATAGCCTTCTGGTATTGGATATAGCCAGGAATCTCCAACAATTAAGAAAATAAAAAGGAGGGTTACTAAGACGTAACTAAGCGTCAAATGTTAACAATAGTCGCCAGTAGATGGCGGCAGCTAAAAAATTAGTTTTTAAAATATCTCTTAATACATTATATGGGAAAATGTTTCAAACAAAGGTTGTAGAAAATTAAATTTCCTACAACATTTGTTCCAAATTTTTTTTACATTAATCAAATATTAAGGCAAATATTAAAAAAAAAAACGGAGAAAATTAAATTTCTTACAATATTTATTCCAATATTTTTTGACATTAATCAAATATTTAAAAAAAACTAGAAAATTAAATTTCCTAAAACATTTGTCTGTTGTACTAACTCCTAAACGAAAGCAGCTAGAGACTTAATTTTTTCGCTGATCGATTCACTATTCTGTCTCATTGTGCACATTTTCTCCATTTCTCCATCTGTCTAAATTTCTTTTAACCGCTTCAGTAACTTTCCTTACTTGTCAGTTGGTTAAAAATTTAATCTTAATTTGTTTGTTCAATATGCAGTGGTGCTATCAATAATGATAATATGAAGTTGTTCAAGCAGATGCCATTATATTTTCCAGTTGTCTGACCTTGAAATAGATTTTTGTTATTATTTTCTAGAATATTGGATAAACAAATTTAATTTCATGTATCAGCTGATTAGAGGAAAGATATGTTTGCCATTGCATAGTATTTAGGACACAATTGATCAGTTTTTCCAGAAATTGCTTTCATTGTATATATAAAATTAAATCGATTGATTGGCTCATTAATATAAAATGCTTCTTACTTATGATTATGTTTTATGAAAGTAAGTAACATAAGATAAATTATCTACTAAGTAAAATAAGCTGTAGTTACTCGTAATATTTCAGTAGATGGTAGCTCGTAAACACTTTGGCTCCAAATTAAAGTTGTATAAAACTCCTTCAGCCAAAAATTGTATAAAATTTTTGGCTGAAGGAGTTTTATACAACTGTTTAACTCGTAATATTTGATTAAACTAAATTCACAGGTGAAACATTCACTCATAAAGTATCTGTTATACAACTTCTAGCTTTCATAGTTATGCAATTCTTGTTGTAGTTGTAAAATATTTTACCCAAAATACAAGTAGATGAGCTTCTCACATATAAAGATTTCAGTTGCAGCAGATACATTTTTCATACTTATTAATTTTGCATTTTATTTCAGTATGCTGATAGAACTTGGCCAATCATCATTCTAGGAATCATCATGTTTTTACCAGGAGCTTACCATGTCCGAATTGCTTATTATGCATACAGACAGTATCCTGGATTTTCATTTGATGACATTCCAGAGTTTGACTGATTAACATTGATGGAGGTGCTTTATATGTTGCAATGGATTTGTTATACTGAGTTTTTGTGAAAGTGAGTTTTGCTGGTTTTGTGATCTTTATGCCAAATTTGAATAATGCTGAATTATGGAATCATTGTGAATTGTTACACTATATCTTTATATTGTTCCTTGTATTTTAAAGATGTGAAAGTTATTTAAATATTGTTCAAATAAATACAAATATCCTAAACATATCAGGAGAATTATAGTTACCATTTAAAACCCTTCTTCATGATATGTATTTTTTATTTTGGTATCTGAAATTCATAATTTACATTGCATATAATTCATAAAATGTGTACATATGTATATATTCAAGGCCAGGCATTACAATTTTTCATTTTTAAAAAAGCTAGAATTAAGGAACAAGTTCTTTGGTTATCCATGCATATAACCCAAAGAATGAAGTTACCTTTTGTTGCTTAGATTATACATGTATCTATATGTTCCAAGTAAGCTTTCTTTGAAACCCAAAAAAGGGACACATATCAGGTTATGAATAGTTCTTACGTCATTGATTTCTGCCTGCTGAATAAATTTGGGTATAAGTATTTGCATTTGTCAATTGAATTATACAAGTTACTATATGAATTGAATGATAATTATTCATGTATTTGCTTGGCAATTATTTTTCAGTAGTTGCTGGATTAAGGTTGAAATCATAAAAGATAGTATAGGAAATTATAATGCATAGAATTCAGTTTTGTTTGATAATACCATAACTAATTAAACTTAATTGTTACTGATGGTCTCTTAAGATCCCTATGCAATGGGCATAAGTTAGAATTTGGAAGGAATTTTAAATCGAGAGAGAAATTCCGCAATGATCTGGAATTCAACCCAGCAAGTGGAAGACCAGAGTTCGATTCGTGGTCATGGCAGAATTCTTCTCCCATATTATGAGTGTTGCTGTTTTCAATAGCTTCTTATTTATTTAAGTTAGAATAACTGAACTTGAAAATTATTTTATGATCAACCTACTGTTTTGCAGTAAGTACTATTTGTCCTCTGAAAATTATTCGCCTCTCCATGATTTGCATTATATTTTTGTCCCATTTGAAACATAGTTGTCATCATTGTTAAATCTTGTTTCTTTATATCATACTGAAAAATTTTGCAATTATGAAATTGAAATATTTTTTATTGAGACCTTTGACAAAATACTCATTTACTTTTCAACATAGTCCCCTCCTCTTGCAATGCACGTTTACCATCGCAAAACCAACACATGGATTCTCTCAGAGAAGAACTTTTTTGGTTCAGCATTTTTAAGATCGCAGTCGGAACGAAAGTGTTTACCTCGTAATGCCTATTTGAGTGGGCCAAAAAGATGAAAATCACTTGAAGCCAAGTCTGAGGAGTAAGGGGGTTGGAGTATCACTTCAAAATGCAGATCCTGAATGGTTTCAAGAATCACACGGGCACTATGAGGATGGGCATTGTCTTGATGCAAACAAACTCCTTTTCGGATGAGTCCCCAACGGGACAGGATTGCAGGCTTCAGTCCATTCTTAAGAAGATCGCGGTAGGAATCACTATTGACAATTGTCCCTTTTTCCATACAACTCTCCAAAATTACTCCATTTTTGTCCTAAAATGCAGTCAACATCACTTTTCCTGAGGATGGTGTTGCTTTGAATTTATTCGGCTTCGGCGAGCTTGGGTGCTACCAATCTTTACTTGCTCGCTTACTCTCTGGCTGAAAGTGATTGACCCATGTCTCATCCCCATTCACTATGCTGTTCAAGAAATCTTCCCCTTCAGCTTCATACTGAGAGAGTAGCACAGAGCAGGCGTCAACACGTTGTTGCTTCAGGTCTTCAGTGAGATACCGGGGCACCCACCTTGAACAAACTTTATTGAATCCAAGCTCTTTGTGGACAATATTGTGAACAGATCCAACGCTGATGCTCAATTTCTTGCTGATTTCTTTCATTTTAATGTGATGGTTTTCGCGAATGAGCTTATCAACGGCAGAAATGTTCTCAGGTGTGGCCACACGATCAGCCTGGCCTGGCCGAGCAGCGTCTTCCATGTCTTGTACGCCTATTTTAACTTTTCAACCCATTTATACACTCCTCTGTGATAAACAGTTATCTCCATACACATGAACCATCCTCCTGTATATTTCAAATTGTTTAACTCCTGCATTCAAAAATCGTATAACTGATCTCAACTCCAACTTTGTGCAATGTTCTATATGAGATGCCATACTTATATGACAAGGGGTACCAAATACCACAAAATAACAATAACAAAAATAGCAATTACAATAATAATGGGATTTCATACTTTTTTCACTTTTGCTGTTTTCATTTGAACCACCCTTGTACTATATGATAATGATATGTCACGCCTGAGAAGAAAAATCTGGAACTGAGATGTATGATAAAGAGAATGACTGTAGCAAAAGAATATTGGCTGTTTATTAAAAATAAGAGTGACGTAAAATGAGAAAATTAAGGAAGAGGAATTTTTTGCTTATGAGGCATGTCATATGAAATGCAAAACCTGCTTTCTACTCCCCAGTTGCCTTTACTAAATTATTCCATATCGCTAAAGACCGATACAGATGTCCTTAAGAGGTGGTGTTTATAAACTTTCTTGTGATGATTGCAGAGCGGTCTACATCGGCCAAACTGGAAGGAGTTTTGAAAAGAGGATTCACGAGCATAAGCGGTACTTCCAGTTAAATAATTTGAATTCTCAATTCGCAAAACATTAAACTTAAATCACCACAGTTCTTTTAACGCTAAATTCTTCCACTTAGAAATAAAAGGCCGCAATTTGGATGCTCTAGAACAGCTAGAGATAATTAATTGTAAGGATTCGTTTCTCTTAAATGAATTCGTTTTCCACAATCATTCTCCTTGATTAAGTTTACCTAAAGATTGTGTACATACTTTGTAACATTGTTGTTGTTTGGCTCTTTTTACCAAATATTTTTTGTATATACTTTTTAACTCTGTTTTGCATCCGCCTTCCTTTTCTTACCCCTTCCTTTTTCCTAACCTTCTTTTTAATTACCATCCAATCGTTTTCTGTGTAACCCTTCCTTTCTCCCTATATATGGAACTGTTTTATACACCTTTTCACCTGAAGATGCTATGATCGTAGCGAAACCGGTCGTTTTTATTAAAGTTTGTAGAAATGACCAAGTTTTTCATTACATCTCATAATGAAATGCAAAAGTTAAATGTGAAAGAGCGATTCCTTTGATTCTTTATTTATGTTAAGAGTATAGGCAATGCCAGCTAATCAGAAGTATATAAATAATATTCTAGCTGTCCCAAAGTATATCAGGAAGAATTAAATGATTGAGTTTAATGTAATTACTGAAGGAAGTAAATCAAGTGATTGGGAAGGACATGAAATGGAGAAAGGTAAAATGCTTAAGATATGTACAAATGAAGCAATGAAAGACTTGGTTAGTATTTGATAAAACTAAAAATAATAGAATACTATTAGAAGCAAACAATACGTTGAATGCAGTGTTAAATATGAACAGCGTGACTCTCAATCTTGAAGAATTTATTAATTGAAAATCTCAAAATACAATGTTGCTATAGGAGTTAATGAAGTGTATTTGATTCACTATCTGCATTTCAAAATTGTGCCAATAGAACGCTATTATAAAAATAATAGCTGTTGTTCAGTATAATTTTATAAATTAAGGAGAATTTGGCCACAATGACCAGCTTTATCCAGTCATCATCATAGGTGTTCTGTCTGTAGACAGGTCCGTGATTATTCATGGTTAAACCGGGTTCTCCATATACTCCTATTTTTTGCTGTACTCTTCATATCTTGATAACTCTCTTTCAAATCATCTATCAACTGAAACCTTTTCCTATCTCTTTCCCTTTTTCCATCTAGTTTTCCTTCTAACACATCTTTAATCATATTCTCTCTCCTCAGATAATGTCCAACCCAGTTTGCCTTACTCTTTCTAATAGTCTGTATAATCATTCACTTCTCTCCTACTCTTCGTAGCACTTCATCGTTTTTCATCTTATCTGTCCATTTTATCTTCAGCATTCTCCTCCAAGTCCACATTTCAAAGCTTTCCAAGTATTTGATGTCATTTTTCCTTAGCATCCATGTTTCTGCCCCGTACAAAGCTATACTCCATACATAGTATTTTATGAACTTCTTGTGGATATCTCCCTTATATTCCCTGTAAGTAGGTGTTTCTTTCTTCTGAAAGCCGCTTTTGCTTTTCCTATTCTAGTCCTGATCTCATCCGTACATTTTGCTTCTTTTGTTATGACGCTTCCAAGGTATTTATAATCTGAAACTTGTTCTCAAGGCTTTCCTCCAATACTTATGTTCAGATTCTCTTCTTTGCCCAATATTCAAATGACCTTGGATTTTTCTGTATTTATTTCCATATCATATTTTCTACTTGTTATTACTAGTCTATTTATCATTTTTTGTAGTTCTTCTTCATTTCTTGCTAGAAGTACTTGATCATCTGTGTATCTTGCTGTTCTTATCCAATACAATCCAGTAATTTGTGAAAAAATGAAATTGGAAGAAAGAAGTAGAAGCCAAGGAAGAAAGGGCTCATGTAAGTGGAAATGGTGTGTAGCCATTGACTATTCAGGTACAAAGCAACAGTAGATGATAAGAAATTCATTCCATTATTGAAAAATATCTTGCAATAGAAGAACGTATTTCAAAGGATCTACTAAATGGAACTGATTAATAAACTATTTTGAATTATTCATTCTCCTGCAAATATTAGATACTAAACATCATAGGTTGTGGAGATTGGAAATCAAACATTTTCATAGGTAACATTTTATTTTTTATTACAACTCTTTATCCAAAATTTTCTTTGTTACTTTTTTGTGGTCAATACCCTAAAATTGCCATTATCTTATTTTCCAAGAATATCACCAGAGGCCTTGATTAACCAGGACTTACATTGTATGAAAATTGGACAGCGTGGTGGTATTTCTCAAGTTTAAAAATAAGAAAGTTCAGTCAACACAGATCAATTAACGTCCTCAGTTTCCAAAGCAACACAACCAAAAAGGACTTGAAACTGAGTAATAAATTAATGATAAGCTTTTCACCAAAAAAAACATCTTCAGGACGACACATTATGGGTGAAAACTATAAATTAAGGGTGCATGTACATATAGCTTTTTCGTGCTAAAGTACATCCAGCCATTACCCTCATAGCTATACTCCTGAGTAATGGGAATTTGGTTGTACGAATCATAATTATCCACCTAAAACAAAATATTTTTTTGAAGTGCTTCACTGCTTTAAATATATACCTACAGTAAAGTCATTATTACACTTAGGATGTTTAAAAGAAAATACAAATGCATTTAAAATTATAAAAAAAGAGGTTAAAACAAATTATTTGTCTTGTCTTGTAGGCACCGTAGCTTTCAGTGGAATCATCCTCTGGATCATCTGAAAAAAATTTAATGTAATTTAATGAATTAGATCTAAATATAACTTTGATGCATTTCATAAGAAAAACGGGTGAATTAATGGTTATGTATATGTACTAAAAATTGCATGAAAGAACTAAAATTTTACAATGCCAACTCAAAGTTGCATCAACTAAGGTTATGTAAAATTACATTTGAAATAGATTAATAAAAAGGTGAATTCTGAATCAAGAGGAAAGTATGCTGTACAAAAATGTTGCTTACTATAAAATTTAACATGGACTTATTGCTCAATTCTTGTTATTTTTTAGGAAATGAGGATAAATAACATATCTATGCAAAGAAAAGTTTTTATTACTGAGCTAAAGTGACAAAAATTAGCTATTCTGTTTGTTATATTCACTCACCACAATACAAATCTTTCTGTATTCTTCATCCGAGATCCCCTTGGGTCTATCTGGAGGTGTGACATGCCTCCTCCTCAACTCTGCGATTGCTTCTTGTAGATCAAATAACGGAGCAGGATCCAATCCAGCTCTTCTCATCACTCCAACAAGATACTCAATGTAATGCAACCTAAAAAGTTTCAACCATTTGATAATTACCCCAATTTTTAAATAACACATTCTCTCATTAAAAACTTTTAATTATTGATTTATCATTTATAAAATTCAGCCACCAAAAATTGTCACTGGAGTGGAATATTTTTTACAGAAAATACATCAAAGATTGCATCCGGTTAATTCATTCTAATCTTAATAGATATTTAATAAAATTTGTCTGTATTCCATACAAATAAGTTATATTTTATCTTAATACAGGGGTCTGCAACCTGTGGCTTGTGAATGCATCATACAGCTTGCAGCGCTAGGATGAAAAAGCAGTTGATAAAATATATTATACACATTTTAATATTTTCAGTAAAATTATGGTTTTAAAACCTTTTCTGGTGGTCTTAATACTAATAAATTAATTAGACTATCTGATGTAAACACTCATCTGGCCTACAGAAGCTCTCATGACTTACAATGCGACCTTCCGAAGCATTCACAAGTACGAACATGGCCCTCCATGCAGAAAAGGTTACTGACCCATCTCAATATATGGGCAATCATCTACAGTGCAGTCTACCAACAGGTTTGAAATCTACTAATCAGTCTTCCTTCCTACCTATGTTAAAACTCTCTTTAATTGTACAGGAAATAGAGTGGAAGTAAGAAAACTAGCCCTAATTTCAACCCAAGCAAAACTAGAAATTGTATGGGAAACAGTAAGAAGTAAGAAAACCAGCCCAAAACCTATAGGTAGGTAGACCACACCTTAGATGATAGTCAATATGTGTCACATTTCAAGAAGTAATATTGTAAGTTTGCAAACCAGTTCCAATATAATTATTTGTCATAATTGATATCTGGTAGTCGACAAGATGTCTGTCACAATTGAAATAAAATAATTCTAATACATCAAGGCTTCTGAAAGTTACATTTCTTCTATAAAGTACATACACAAAGCCAGTTTCATATTTGCATAATTTCATACAAATATTTATATCATGATAAGTTTTGGGTAAAAATGATGATTGGAAATATAAAACTTTTCTCTGACCTGCAGAGTCCAGCATGATCTTTTGGTACATCCTCCTCACAGAAATCATCAATTAGGCCAGCCGGACCTTCCCTTTGGACCTGTACTTGACATTTCATATGTTCATTTCCATTACCCTTCTTTTGTGATCCTTCTTCTGTCATAGCCTCTGGATTCTTTGTATTGTACTTCACACCATTGTCCTGCAAAACAAAAGAACAATCATATAAAAAATAAAGAAAAATTGGAGTTTCATTTGCTGACACTATATGAAAATGCATGTTTTATTTATTGAGGTTTAATTGGAATTGTAAAATTATAATTCTTTATAAATTTAGTAATATAATTATATGATATAAAGTAATTTATTCGATAATTTAAAAATTTTAACTTTCTATCTATAACCATTTGCTCAGAATCTTAATTTGAATATTTTGAAAGCACCTCCTGCCTTCCATCAGTTTCTCTAAAACAATTCTTTGGCAGCATAATAAATGGCAGCACAGCTCACATACACCCTGCAAACTTCAGTCTATTATCTCGTACTATTTACTTGCAATTTTAATTTAACAGATGGACAGACAGAGAAAAACATATGCGTGTTTATAAAATGAAATGCTAAAAATGTTGAGCTTAAATATAGTATTCCAATTTTATTATCCCAGTAGATAGTTAACATATTAAAATCCTTAAAAAAATACAGAGGTTATTGTAGTTTGAAAAACAATCTAATAAAAGGGAAATGGTCAATATTTCAAATAACTAAGAAAATCATCCAAAATAAAATGTTAATAACTGACTCCATTCTCTCTTTACCTTTAGTAACTTCTGCAATCGACCTGCTTCCATGTCTCGAAGATAGAAGAGGCAGTCCCTGGGATGGTGCGCATGAAGTCCAAGGCGGGCACATGGATGTCCCCCTTGCATTCTTGAAAGAGTCACGGCTACAGACACACTTTCTTCCTCCTCCTCTTCCTCTCCTTCCTTGTTCCCCTTGTTCACCTTCCCATCCATTTCCTCTACGCATTGTGTTCCCATCGCAAAAGTTTGGCCACACCCTGAGCAAAACTCATGACGGCAATGAGGACAAGTCAGATGCATGCAGCCACCTCGTGCAAGAGCAAAGCGGCTGTTACAATGAGGGCATGAGAGCATAGCTTCAGATGTCTCGGCAAGGTGTCGCGCAAGTCCGGCAGCCTGTGTAGCAGGATCATTTTCCTCTAACCAGCGAGCAAAAAGTTCACAAGAAAGACCCTCGTGCTGCTTGGCCCACTGCAAGTAAACCATTACTATCAGTAATAAAATCTTGAGTCTATTTATGTATGAACAGCGATGGAACTTAGTATAAGCAGACAAAGAAATACTTAGGAGCCGACAAATAGTACACAAAAAAACATTATTGTCTTTCATTTATTTCATTAAAAATTAGAATCAACCTATCATAACTTTTAATAAATAGTGTTCAATAGCAATGTGCAGCAGTAGCAGTAATATGCAACAGTAGCAATAGTGAGCAATAACTAGAATAAAATGTAAGTAGATAACTATTTTCTAAAAGTAATTGAAACGTTTTGAGTACTGGTGTCCCTCACTAGTCATTGTTTCGCATAATAGTTATATGTTTTATATTTAATTTAGATCCATAAAATTAATATTTTATTATGATTTTTATTGATTTGTAATACTTCAACTGTTTGTAGTGCTTTAATAAGCTTTTCTCACATCATGGTCTTGGTTCGTAGAAAAGCAACCCCTATTAAAACAAATTACTTTCTTTGATAAAACTGAGAGGGGCCACAAAATGTTTTGCTTAGGTGCCCCTCATTTTGAAGTTCCAGCACTGTGTATGAGATACCCGTTTTAGAAGTTGATGACATATAGAAGTAAAAATAATAATTTTTACTTTAGTGCAAATTACAACTAGAAATGGATCAAGTAAAAATAAAACAAGTGTAAGAGAGATGACGAATTTCTGACATGTCACGCTTACTGGTCGACTGCAGGAGGCACAGGTTACTGATTTGCAGTCTGGACAAGCTAGTCGCTTCTGCCTTGGATCAGCAAAGAATCCAGATGAACACTATCAGAGAATAGGATTAAAAGTTTATTAACACCTAATGACACCTCATACAAATAATTAAATGTTACTATTTAGTTACATATTTTTGTCTATTAAATATGATATTAGATGTTTCCTCAAATTTTCAAAATTGGTTCATCTGTAATTCTATTTACATGTATTATTTGCAAATTTATTTATCAATAACTTATTGAGTAAACCTTGTTTTATTGCAAATTTAAACTTTCTAAGATTAAGCTAATACATCCTTAATTTTTTAAAGCTTTATTTCAATAAAAACTATATGTAATGCTTGTGCTTTGTATCTTTAAAAAGTATTCTTTTTAATGAATGTTAATGCTATATATGAAGCTGTGTTTCACTTCCCACTACATGATTATGGTGAACAGAAAATTAGTTTTGATAAATTTCCTGATAAATAGTAGATCTGATGGCTTTTAACTTTTGTCCATTTCAAACATTTATATAAAATTAATACTTGCTATTGCACAAATAACTCTAAAATATATTTTTTATAGATGTTTTTTGTGTTTTCATTGTTTCTAAGGGTAAAGATGTTTGACACATGAAAACAAGGTGAGCAAATTCAACTATCCCAAACTTGGCACTCAGGAATTTTACTTGTATTTACACAATAAGGAAAACGGTAATCAAACTATAATGCTGTAATAGCAAAGCTAGCCAAAATTAAAATTTAGGATGGAGATTACTAAATTATCTGTTTATGTGAAGATAATGCAGCAAAATTTTAGTGCCTAAACAGTTAAACTCTTCATTCGTACAGTATTTATGTGCAGTATCTATAATATTTTCCAAAAGTAATTTCAAAATGTACCACTAATCCTCTTTCTCAGAAAAAACTTTTTGTATATGTATATTTAAAAACACACATTCTTTTATTAATATTTAAAGTAACTCTTACCTTTGTGCACCACCTGAAGTTTTGATCATTAGCCAAGGTTCTATCACGCAATTTTCTCTGGAAGAGCTCATGATCTCCTGGATCTAATATACCCTTTAAGAGAATATCAAGATTGCTGTAATAATTGAGGGCTACCTCCTCAATATCACATACGCCCTTTTTTACTGGTTTTTTGGGGAAATTTGGCTCCTTACAAAATGGACACACTGCATCCTCAATACTACGGTCACGAATCTGTACAGTGAAATATAGACGAGCACAATCTTGACAGCACCGATGTACACACGTTAGCATTGACACCATCTAAATGAGAGAAAAAATATTAAAATATTAACAAACTTTTGTCTCTAGATGCAGTTTAGTGCATAGTGCAATTTAATTTTAGATATATTATAGATACAAATGACAAATCCAAAACAATGAACATTGATTAGTTTAATTGAAAAGATTCCTCAAATTTAAAATTTTAGAGAAAATAAATTTACATTGGAAAAAGCTAACATAGCTCTTAGGCATAGGCTTAAGTGATAGAGGAATTTACTTTGAAGGGACACTAGACTTATATTTTTTGTTTTTTTCAATGCTGCTTTCCAGATTTATAGTATTTGCATACCTGATTCATTGGGTAATGACCTGTACAAAGCAAGCATTCCTGGCGCAGATAACTCAGAGCAGCATCAACAGAATTACACTCTTGGACAGCAATCAATGCCTCAGCCTGAGACGTACTTTCCTTAAGCACTAGAATCGCAGCTATCTCAGCTCTTTCATAGGAATTTACGAGTCCTTCAGCAAGCAACTGACGCGCCATTCTCTGTAACACAGCACACAGCATAAGATTGGCCTTTATTTTTTCCTAAAATCGAATGTGCCTCATTTCAAGAGTAAATGGTTTCTTTTCAACAGTTCTTAGGTAATTATCATTAGCTTTTTAACTATTTTTTTTCAATTTGTCTTTTTTAATCATATACAACATAAAACACAAAACTAGTTATTCGTTTTTTAATCATACTCACCAAATAAAAGTCCAAATTAAAATATTTTTGGTTTTTCGTTTTGCCATTATAATTTATCTAATAATTTTTTCCTAATAAAAGGTTGATTTTTTGAATGGATCAACTTATGAAGTTAAATTCATTGTTTTATCAAATAAAATGGCTGATATGAAGTCACACACAGCAAAACTTCACAAAAAATTTCTGTTTGACATTAAAATATTTCTATCACAACAGTTCTTTTATTTTGTATGTACTATAATTTTCAAGTAAATTTCCAAGTATTTTCCAATCCTATATAATAAAAGGAATATTCTAGCATTTCCTATTGCATAGTTTTAATATTTGTTGTACCAACGGCCAAATACTGCATAACACTTGGTCCTGCAGCAAAAATGGTCAATTTCATCATTAACAAAATCATCTTTACTATGAGGCAAGCGCTTTTCTGGCATTGATCAGTGTCCTTAGATCTTTATCCTTGTATCTTAAGGAACGTATGGGTTTGTTTGTCATGTTATGTCATTGAGAACTATTGACATTATATTTCTTTTTGAATGTATAGCCCATATTTCTTATGAGGATTATATGATAGAAGAGCAAGTGGCATCAGAGCAAGTCCTAATGAACAAGTCCCAAAAGAGTGAGTGGAACAAATGAGCAAGTGGACAAGAACGAGTAGAATATAGGAGCTGGTTTGCAAAAAGAGCAAATATATCATAACATTAACTGATTTAATGTGTTAAATATGTCCCACTTGCTCTTTTGGGACTTGCTCACTTGGACATATTATGTGTCACTTTCTCTTTTGGGACACACACAAGCTATGTAGATAAAAATTTCTATGAATGATAATACTCGTCAATAGGAAATTAGATTAGTCACTGTTACTTGCATATATGGGCAGACCATCTACACATTCTATTCCATGCATTCCTTATTAATTCTCTCTCTACAAGTTCTTATTCCAGTAAATTTTAAAATAAAATGTAAAATACCTTTTTTCTAGCATTAACAAATGCTGTCTCAAAATTATAATTTCATTAGCTTTTCCTTCAAATCGACTAATAAATCCATTTTTTTATTTCATTGCTTCACATGAATTACTTGTAGTCATTATTTATGACATAAATGAATTGACCAAGAGATATTGAAAAAAATTTCATCCTTTCATGGAGAAATGCTTAGGAACTTTTTTATATCAAACAAAATATTTTCAATTAAAAAGAGATTTATGTGAAATTCATACTTTTAACAACTTGCCTCACACCCATCAGATTGCACAGATTTTCCCGCCATTTCTTCGCCTTTCCTTTCTTCTGGGATTGCAACTTCTTTATCATTCCATGCAGCAACTCCCTCACTTCCCGCAACTGCTGGAATGGCAGTTTCTTTACCGGCTTCTTCTACATTAGTTTTAATCACTGGTAAGGCTTCTTGCGGAGGCTTGGACTCATTTACCGATGCCTTTCTATCATTCGCCATTTCACTCTTGGCCTCTTCAACTGCTATGCCTGGCATCTTCTCAGTATTTTCCACAGTCTTTCCTTCTTCTTGCACCTCAAAAGGTTTTTCTTTGTTACCTGTAAAATATTTCATTGGGAATAGAAAACTGAATTCACTTATTAAGAATGCATAAACCAAGATTCATTTTTAAAATACTGACATAATATCACTTGATTTAGAAGTTAAAATGCTGTTCTAATGCCTTTGTTGTCTATGAATGACTTTTTCTCTAATGCATTTTTTTAAATTCTAGAATAAATCTCACCTTTTATTTTTAGTAGCCCTGCCTCAATGAATGAAAACATTGAAATGAATAGATTACAGCTGAAACATGATCTGTGGCATAAAAGATGTGCATTAAATATTTCAGGCTTCATATCTGTGAAAATTTGGAATGTCTCTTGATAATGCCAACTGATGTGTTTTATGAACGAGTAAAAGAAGATAGATATTATTCATGAAATTTTAAATATTCCAAAAAACACTCAAATTTATTTTTTTATGCAAAGCTTATTTTTAAAAACATTAATAACTGTAAACATGTGCACTATTTTTGATGGAAATTTAGTTAATCTTTGTTATATCATGCTGTACAAATAATGAAGCATTGCCTTGCATAGTTATTCTATCATAGCTAATAAATTTATAACACTATATTTGTGGTATTACAGAAGAATTCAAGCAAACCATACAATGTAGATGGAGCTTTAGAGCAGAGAGAAGACACAAAAATCAGAAAATAATTATGATTAAAATTACCTTCATCTAGTATATGATTTATTTCCTCAGCACTACTTGTTCTTGATTGTGGTTGGATAGCACTATTTCCAGATTCATTGTCTCCCGCACCAGAAACTGGTGGCCCCCAAATCCGCATCAAAAACGGCTTGAGCTGGGATTTGCTTAATTCGTTAAATGCTACCTCCACGCTCCCTTGGCTGTTTGACAAAGCAGAGACAATATCTTCCCGAGTGAAGTTCCCCCGTGATACCAGTTCTGCATACTGAAACCAGCAATAAAATATTTTTCTCACAATGTATGCACAGAAATTTCTCTGGTGACCTAAACTTTGTATGATTGGAGATCTATTCCAACAGAGATATAATGTAAATCCTTTGAAATGAAACTCAGCATATGAATGGAAAAAGAAAAATAAATTTCATTAATTGAAGATTAGTCATATTTTCCTTCAGTATGTCCTACTCATAGTGTTAAAGCAATTCTTTAATGAACTTGAAATAATTTTTAAGGTCTCATTAAGATTCGTTTTATAATTTTTCTGTGGACGCAACAGACTCAAAAGCAGTCTTTATTTTTCAGTGTAATTTTAACATTTGCAGAGTTTCTTTGCTTCAGAAATTGGATACATTGCCTATTAGATTTTCTGTTTTATAAATCAGGTCAAGTAAGAGAAAATGTCGGTTTGATGAATTTTAGATTATTCCAGAGAATGGATAAAAAGATACATATGATACTTAGTATCTGATAGCATCAATGTAATTCTTTCATTAGCACACAAGTAAGCATTACTATAACCATTCATGGATGGAAGAAGAGAATTTCCTTCATACCTTTCTTTGTCGAGCCTCAACACAGTGTGTGACAGCAGCCCATACATCTCCTCCCTCTTTTCTGAGTGCATCTCTAGCTTCTGCAATAGACACTGTGCCTACTGTGTTCTCTTTACGTTCAAGACCAAAATTAGTTGCAAGTGTGGCCACAGTGTCCACCATTTGGAGCCAGTTGGCTTTTAGCCATGCCAGTGGGCCCTTTCCTCCATCTGGTGCCGTCCCTGTCATCTTGTTGCCACAGTGCTTCAGTGCTACTTCTACTTCCTCTGCAGTAAACTGTGACTGCTCTGCTTCCTTATAAAAACCAAATTAAAAATATTCAAATAAAAGCAGTGCTACATAGCAGTTTTATATAAAAATCATTATTATTAATCCTTGAAACATTACAGCACAAATATTAGCTGCTAAATAATTCCCAGAGCTATTTGTATGTAACACATCATGTTGACAGAATCTGATGCCACTATTAATTATAACCTTCTCACATATAACTGCTTCTTGTGCTCAATAAAAACAAATATGTGAAGAATGCAATAACAGTTATAAACTTCAGTAGGTATGAAATTGTTTTTTTCAAAATTGGATGATTAAAATTTATAAATTAAATTGTAATATGATTTGATGAGGATATTGTATAGTTTCATTCCAGATTTCTCACTGTAAATTTCAATTCAACTGGTAACCATTATTTTGTTACTAAATGATTGAATTAAAAATATTAAACAAAAAATAACCTTTAATTGGCTCATCAATATAATTCTATATATTTATTTTCAGAATTTATTTTACAAACAAAGAAAAAATATTTTACAATGTAGACATGCATGCTTTATGGATATTATATATAATCTAAAGAAAATTTCCAAGGTTGTATTTTGGAATAAATTTCTGTTGCCATATGACTAACAAACTTGAATGTACCAAATTTATTTTATAACATCAATGCATGAATGCTGATGAATGGAAATTAAAGTCATGAGATGCTTATTTACAGTATGACTAATAGATGTACTCTAGTTTAAAAAGTTAGATAAGAAGACATTTTGGAGAAAGAGTTTATTTCAGGATATCAAATTAGTCACAGAAATGAAAGTAAACATCCATGCACTTGGATTAAATAGCTATACAGGGTGTTTCAGAAATATACAGCAATATTTCAGAGACATAATCTATGAACAAAAACAAAGAAAAAAGCTATATAAACATGGGTCCTTGGATGCTTGGTTTTTGAGTTACAACAAAATTAATTATCATACCCTGGAGGGAAAGGCGCCTACAGATAGTGTGTTGTATGGCCCATTTGATAGTTGAAAGGAGAAAGGAAGAAGGAGACGAGAAAAAAGAATGCTTAAAGCTGTGTTCATTTAGTACAGTACAAGTACTACAGTTTATTCCAAGATGACTGCATTACAGTACAGTTGCAAACAATTCACAACAAATGCTTGAAATGCTGGCCTTGTACCTCCATACAGACTGCTGCCTGTCTCATCCATCTCTTCTACAAACTACTTCACATGCGGCTACTACCCTCCCTTGTAGTTCCATTATATCATTCATAGGCATTTCATACACAACACTCTTTAGGTGCCCCCAGACGTAAAAACCCATCAGGTTCAAATTGGGTGATCTTGCAGGCCATGCGGTGGGCCCACCTTGACCTACCCATTGTTGTGGATACCTGTCATTCAAAAATGTTCTCACTGCATGACTAAAATGAGGTGGTGCACCATTGTGCATGAACCACATGCACATTCGTCTGTAGTGGGTCATCTTCCATTAATTCTGGCAGGTTGTTTTGTAAATTTCTGGATACACTGTGCCTGTCAGCCCAAGGACGTAACCATGGGGAGAGGGAGGGGGATCCAGGGGGTCCGGACCACCCCTCCCCGGTGTACAGACATTTCTGGAATCTGTGATAACCACGCTACAAACTTGCTACATTGCCTCTTGTTATGCTACCACTTGCTGCTTTGAGTTATGAGAACTAAAAACGTTATAAAAGTTTATATTATTTGAATAGGACTTTTATCGATTGCTGGAAATTGGTTTTCAGCCTCAGACCCCCCAAGTAAATTTCTGGGTATGTGCATGTGTCAGCCTGTGCTGGATGAGGTAAGGCTCAATCAGTCGATCCCCTAGTATGCCCGACCATACATTTATTGAAAATCGGTGCTGATGTCGCAAGTACAGAATTTCATGTGGATTGGCATCAGTCCACTAATGCTGATTGTGGTAGTTGACGATGCCGTCACAAGTAAATCCTGGGTCTAGTGAAGGGAGGTATGTAATGCAGGAGGCCCCTTTCCCTCCTGAGTATGAGAATAAATTTTGGCACAACTCAAAAACCAAGCGTCCAAGGACTCATGTTCATATAGCTTGTTTTCTTTGTTTCTGTTCATAGATTACGCCCCTAAAATATTTCTGCATATTTCAGAAACACCCTGTATGTAATGTATTAATATGTGTGTTAGAGAGACAAGAAATGAGATTTCAAATAATGGCATACAGAAGAAATGACAAATATTCTGATCTTGTTTATCTTTACTGAATTGATCACTTCATTAAATTTTTTATTCTTGTCAACCAAAGGTGCAATTTCAAAAGATTATCTTCTTCATGAATATTATTTTTGCACATTTGATATCATTTTTCTTCTTCTCTGAGAAAATTGATGATCTGCTTAGACTAAAAAATCAAAAAATGTACGACTTACCCTAAGAAGACGCACCAACTCAAGACCATGAACTTTGTCCTTTTCTTTTCGATCATCATCTGCTCCGCTCCATTCCCCGTCTGCCTCCCCACTAGGATTGTAGTACTCAGAGGAAGTGGTGGAAGATGAAGGAATCCGACGCCTTACTGGTATAGCAGGAGGCTCAGGAGTGCTTTGATCCTACGAGGTAAATTTCAAATGTAAAATTATCTCACATGAATAAAGATGAAACTGCTTTAATGTATTTCATCCAAATTATTTTCAATTATTGTGCATTTTCAACCATTGTATTATTCAATATCATTGAGAGTTAAATTGACCAGGTTTCTGGTTGACTTTCTCTGGAACAATAATTTTGAAAAATAAAGTGAAATCGATCAAGTCATTATCCATCGACTGAAATGTCATGGGTCACTTTCTTGTCCATCATTATTGCTAGAGAAGTAGTATATATGAAGAATATGATTGCTAAAATAAAGTATCTATCTACTAAATATACCTTTTTCATATGTTTTTCTAAGAGAAAATTCTGAGAACCTACAGCAAGAAATAGCAACTTAGAGCTAATCATTACATATCTACCTCACATACGTATTAAGGCAAGTCATAAACATATTTCTGGCTTCTTCTGAAAAAAAAAATAATTTTATTGTTTTATTTTCAGTGACTTCTGTCTTTGACATTGGCATGCCAAAATTAAGATGGTTGCATGAGATTAGGTACTGGGAAAGACAGATACATAAGCAACAGCAGAAATTGATATTTAGTCCAAATAACTGAAAGAAAGCAGTTAAGATTACTTGCTCACAATGATACCATCCAGAGAAAAATGTTACCAACAAAGACTTTTGGTTAAGTGCATATGGTAGCAAGAAAATAAAGATACTTAGAAAGAAACTATTGGGCAAAAAAAGATTTATGATAAAGGAGGGCTTAGAATGGGAGAGTAAATGGAGTAAGATCCATAAATTTGAGCCAAAATCACTATTTTAAAGGCTCAGAGGAAGAAGAAAAAGATGTATTTTATCAATGATTAATTTAAAATCCTGTAGATCTCAAGTGTTCTTTTTAGAATATTGTTTAATATATTATCAACTATTTTATGGAATTGACTTTCCCTGTGGAACATGGGACTATTTGGATGTGACTCAAAAATCTCGTATTAATTTACATCATTCCTTACCCCCGAATTTCCACAAAGCGAATGCCGGCTCTGACTGCGAAGAAAGGCATTGGGTGTAGTTTCCCTTTGCTTAGTTGCCAAAGTAAGAGAAAGAGTCCTTCTGAGGCGTGGCATTCGCCTTGAACTTCCAACGTAATGACTGCCTGATCCCTGCCCTCCCAAAGGCATCTCTTGCCCTACTGAATACTGCGATCCAAAATCACTCGTTTTCCTTCCCATGGAAGAAGAGTTCAATGCAGGGGGAGTTTCGTAAGTCTGAATTTGAGTAAAAAAATTACACATGATTTCGAATGAAATATTAAATGCCTCAAAAATATCGTATTTGCACAAACCTAAAAATTTTTCCTATTTACATGTTTTATGACAAGGAAACATCTTGCTTTATAAACTATATGTACATTCATAGTCATACATATTTTTGTAACTGGGCAAACTTCTTTTAAATTCCAGACTATGAAATAATTTTAATGTATAATGCAAGTGTAAAATCTGCTGAAATTATGATTTATTTTGCCTCAACAGTATTTATTTTACATGAGTTTCATCTGTATATAATTTATTCATCAAAATATATCCAGCCATTCATTTAAAGATTGATTTATGTCTTGAAAATATTGCTACCCTCTTGTAGTAACAATTGTATTATTTCCAATTTATCCTAAACAACATTATTTCTGTTGGATGCCAATAATGGTATGTATTTTTATATACTCCTCTATTCCTCAGCTCTTCTCAATCCATCATTTCTTTGTCCCAATCAAATATGCAGCATTTTCTTCAGCCAATCCAAAACTTCAATAAGATGTAAGTGTAGTTCTTTATGTAGAATTTATATTTAGCTCTAATCTCTGCATAAAAGTGTGCCCCTTGCTTTTTCTTTCTTGTTTAGTTATGACAGTATTAAAGATAAGTCAAAAAGTTTCTAATGTAATAATTTTTTCCAAGTTTTGCTGCAAATAATTATTTTAAAATTAATATTGAAAGAACTGTAATAATTATGTACCATAGGCGCATTGATATACTCCACTGTGGAAATTATAAATATTTATTATTTATTGTTTTATGAGGTTTATTTAAAAAAGGTTATGCAGTATTCCTCACTTCTTTCCATTTATTATATACCTATTATTGTATATATTTTATGCAAAATGAGACAAAAATTAACAGCAAATCTAATCCACACAATATTCTATAACAATTATTGCAGCCTAGATTTAAATCTAATGGTGAACATTCTAGTTCTTGACATGCCTTCAATCAAATTTTTCTAAAATAGTTAGTTTGAGCCATGAGCTGATTAAATGTTCTGTCGCAAATTCAAGTAAGTAATACATCAACAAAGCATAATTTATTAAAAACAAACATAACAAAAGTTAGGTTGCAATGTTCTCTTGCATTTCAACTTAAGAGCAATAAATGTATGAAATTTAATCAGATTTTGAAGTTTGGAATATTAACATGATATGTTGCAGTTTAACAAAATACTTGTAGAATGCATTGCATTCCTCAATTTTGAGAACCAGTAATCTATAAATACAAATATTTAATTTTCCTCCAAAGCCATGACATAAGTAAAAATTCCTTAGCAGATGGATTAGCTGAAGCAAAATAAAGGAACAGTGAGGCAATAATAAACATCTGCAAATTGTACTATATTTCTACTAGTAAAATTTGATAAATTAGGATAGCACTTAATACTTTTAAAATTAGCGTGTTACTTTTTCCACTGTCCTTAAGTGGGAAATATGGATAAGTTTATGAATAAGTCATAGTAGAGTCATGACTTATAGTTTTCCCATGCTCCCTAAAGCCATATGTCATCTTGAGTTCGTGCAAATACGGTAATTTGAAACAACAACAAAAATTACCGAAAAGAATAGAGAAATGAAATGTTAGCGAGATATGAGAGAGAGCGATTTCCTAATGGCTAAGGTTAAACATATAGAGTTATACTTACCTGAGTTGAAATGCTTTGCGGAGGAGGTGATGTTCCCACAGAGGTTGTCGAACCTTTGATTGAATTCTTTTTCTCCACTTTCGTATCCCTTGGAGGCGAAGTACCTACACCCTGTGAAACCTTCTTTACTGAATCCTCAGTAGTAATAGATGTTGTAGTGTCAGATGGAGATCTACTAATTCTCCTGAATTGATTGGGTTTTTCATCAATCATTCTTCTTTGAGGTCGAGGTGAATACTTCCACCTGTTGCTTTCTATATCCTGCACTGCTGTCACCACACTTCCCTCTTGAGAACTCTGATCATCATGAGCTTCATTTGACCTTGGTGGAAGTTTCTTAATTTCCTGTTGCACAGGTTTTGCTGGTGTCCTTTCACCTGAGGATAAGATATTTTTGTAATAAAATAATAATTTACCCTAAAGATCTAATCCAAAGACTTTTTATTGCAAGAAAATCCAGCGGATAAATGTTAATTGTAAATTCAGAGGATAGATTAATCTTTCTGTTTAGTAATACGGTATGCCTAGAACAAAGATGGTGTAACAAGAAAAGAAAGTTTTAAGAAATGATTGCTTATGTTTATAAAATATGGCATGCAAAAGTAGAACTCTTGCATTGGTATCTGGACTAATAAATGGTGTAGATTTAGATAAATTATTGTAAAATTCATTGAATAGAAAAATAATTGTTTTTAGATACAGTCAAACCCTGATTTAGCACCACCGTTTATCCATCACTGGCATTGGCATTAAAGAGGGAGTGGCAGTAAATCAAGTTACAGGCTTTGCACGACCCTGTTTTAAGCGGATTCGTTATAACGCGAGGCAGGTGTTCAAAAAAACATAGGTGGCCGACTATTGAGTGGCCTAACCATAAATGTATTAGAAATTCCATTTTTTTTACAGGCTTGTGGATGTTAGTAAGATCGTCTATGGATCCCCACCTAAGGTCAGGATGTGATACTATCAAAGAAATCCCAAGGATGGTACACCGTTTTTATCTCTCAATCGATGGCTATGTTGGCGTTATTATTTTTCAAGAAAGGCAACTTTCCAGATAAAACTTCCTCGCTGATTTATTCGAGATTTCATTCATACAGGAAATAATTACATTTTTGCCAGAATATAATTAAGTTTTTAGTTTTCTATACCATTTGAAAATTACCGACGAATATAAGTTACTGAAAAAATGTAAAGATTTGCCTCTGGCATTGATGGATGGAAGTCGACAAGAAGCTGATTTTTCAGGTTAACAGCAAATTTTTATTAATATTACAATTTAGTTTTCGTGTCCATGGAACCTATCCTGTTTGACATGAAGACCCAGTTTTGCACAAATTTCATTTAGCACGGAATTTTCAGGAACCTATCTGTTGCGTAAAGCGAGGTATTGCTGGATATGCTTGATCTATGTAATCATGAGATGAAAGTTCTGTTCACTACGATTCATGGGCAGTATGCTGGGGTGGCATTGTGGTTTGACTGTATTATATTTTTCAATGTTCTTCAGAAAGATTTATACTATTTTCAAGTTAAAATCAAACCAAAAACTTCTTTGCCATCTACAGCTAAAGAAATGAGCTAATGCATTAATTCTGAAAATGGACATTTAATACAAAATATTTCCCAGCAAATTTACCTATAATAGACACATTATTATGCATAACAATAGATCCAAAGTTCTGTATTTCATTTCAAATCAAATTTCTCACTGAAACATGTATTAAACTATTAAAGTTCACAGCTAAACAACAGTATAATTTGCTGATTAATAGTGAAAACAAGTTGATTATTATATACATTACAGTTGCTCAACTATTTATGAAGCAGGTCACTAAACTATAACTGCTTCAGAAGGCTCAGTATGACACACAAAGCAACTTATTGTTTTACGTCATCCCAACGTAAAAGTCCTCAGTAAACAATTTTGGAGGATCACTAGGAAATTTTATAAGCACATTTAATCTAAAAAAAACACAAAATTACCTTTATTAAATTTTCCAAATTGCTTTTCGTCATGCAGGTCAGACAAATTGAACCCAGTGACTATTTAACACTCAGATGCCAGACCTCAGGTCACAAAGGACCCTGTTCTCATAATTTTATATTTTTGTGTCATTTTTATCTACAATTTGAGTTTTAAACTATTCATCTAAGAGAGTAAGCTTCATTCTTATGGTATTTTCAAGCAACATTGTTAGAAACTTACTTTGTATCAAACTTTTATTCCCGCCTGATTCACGGTAGACACAGCTTTGTTGTTCGGAAAAAGACGTCAAAATAACATGTGAAAAGTGTGGCATCGAATCAGATGAATTAGAATGGCATTGTTATAATTACACATTCCAATGTTATTACTTTTATGATTTTGCTTTCACTGTTTCCTGATATTACTTCTGAGGTCTATATTTTAATGATTGAATTTTAATTGGATGATGTTATTCACATTAAAACTTTATTTGAATTTTGAATAACATATATTATCCATAGTGGAATTCCTTAGGTTTTATAATAAAATGTTTATAAAACATTATTTGTTTTATTTTGTTAAACTGTAAATATTTGATACTTAAAATGGTTGGGTCCTTTGGGAGTCTGTGTTATTACTATTAGGTCCGTCGTCCGAGTGTTAACATTGCCTACTTCTTCAATAAATGATCAATTATGCACAGTACCTTCACTTTTATGGCTGACTTGACTTCTCACATCTGACCAGTCTTTACTTTCTTTCTGCAAATTCTGATTTTGTTTCCTTTCTGGATCACATTCTGCTGATGGTGTCTTGCAGCAGACTGCGCAAACCCTTGTTCCTGCTTTATTAACAAAGGTGCAATGCTCACATGGCCAGGGAAAGTTGGGAACAAACAAGGGAGCTTTATCATCTTGTTCTTCTCTGTCTGGTTGTTTGTTATTGCTCTGCTCGGGGTTGTTTGTGGCTGGAGTCATCTTTCCATCTGCCCGTTCCTCCCAGGGTCCCCAGTCTCCTTCATCTGGATGATGACGCATCTCAGGTGGAGGGACATTTGGAGGCACTATGACAGGTGGTGGATGATGAGGCCAGAGTTGAAGGAGGGAGCCACCCCATCCATGGCCACCTGGAGTATGTGGCATGTTACCAGGTGGCATACCAGCACCACAATGCCAGTGTTCGTGTATTGGCATACTCCACGGATGACCAGCTGGATTGACCATGCAGCCGGGGCAATGCAGATGTGCCATAGACTGCGTCTGAAGGCAAATGAGAACTTTTCCTGTACTACATGAATGACATATACAGCTAATTACAAAATAGTAAACCACCTAAACAACATGTTCACTTATTTACATGTTAATCTGTTGCATAGGCCAAATTTTCATGCCAAAAGATGGAATAACCATTACTGTCCTTTGCTTTTGAAAATAGATATGGGGTTTAAAACGTAGCAGTACATTTTTAAGGTGAGAAAAATTATGCATAATCACTAGAATACTATCATTTTTTATTGCTTTTAAAATGTGAACAATCTATGTGTCAAGGTAATTGGTATTTTGAAGAAATTAATAATTAATTATCAAAACGGTGAGAATGAAGGACCTCAGTCCTGAATATATCATAAATGTGGTGAAATCTCAGTTTTTCTGATTAAAAGTATGGATATAAGAACACACATACATTTTCAAAATTTGAGTTCCCATTAAGAAAACAAAAACAATAAGCTAAAAGCTACAATTCAAAAACTAAGCACTTAAGAATCAAAAATTGAACAAATAAGTACTTATCTTAGTTATCTCCAGTAGTCATAACAACATTATGAATACTAGAGGTGCATTTTGGCTGCAATGCAGCTGATTTTTCATTACCTTGTTATGGCAACAGAAGACACCTAAGTAATTATTTTTTCTATTTTTTAGTCTTAAGAGGAGGGATTTTGCATGGAAATCTGCTACCTGTGGCATAATGACAAAATACCATCCCAGTTTACAACACATAGGTGCAGATATGTAGTGATACTGCAATGATACCATCCCTAGAAAAATTGTACCCGAGGCAATTAATTGCCTATCAAACTTAACTCATGCAACATCCATGCTTAGTTACTCATTTTTTTAATTTGTCTTCAGCCATGAGACAAGCTCAATAATTTCCTATTGAATTAAAAGCAACAATACATAGATGGAAGTAGATATGATGACTAGAAGCAGGTTAAGAATTAAAAAGTGCAAAAAAGATAGCCAAGAGTTTTAAAACACAATTATATCCTTTCATTGGTGACATTTAGAAGTTGGACTATGAGAAATTTTAAGAAAAGTTGAAGAAGAAAAGGTTATTTCTTCCAAAGAAAGAAAGAAATCATGCATTTATGATTTAACCTGTTGCATCATTCCACCAGGTCCACCCCATGGAACCATTCCAGCATTTAGATCAGTCACAGAAGCACTTTGAACCATTCCACCTCGTTGCCAGTTGTTGTTCCATGTGGGCGACAACTCAGAACGCCGTCTGCGATTGAGAGTTGCAGTTCCATCATCTCCAAATCCTTGTTGTCCCCATGGCGATGCCCGCCCCTCACTGGAATTTGTCTATAAAAAATAACTCTACTATATGTCCGCATTCTAAACAGTGTCACCATAATGAATAATTAAAAACATTACACTAACTAACCTGTTGCCAGTTTTGTCCCCCATGCTCCATACTGGAAGGTGAAGGATGTCGCATGGAGGATTCTCTAGCACTTCCCTGCTCCCATAAGTCTCCCATTGATGTTTTCCGGTGACCATTAAGGGCAGGAGACTTTGTTGGTGATTGGGGAGGATTTGCTAGTGATGGATGGCGCCATCGACTCATGAAATCAGAATTGTGGCGGAAGGATGAATGTCCAACTCCCTCTCTCATAGCTAAGAGAAAATTATGGAATCATTTTTCAAACTGTTGATCGAGTAAACTAAAAACACAAAAAGAACAATTCTCAATGAGCTGTTTGCTCAAAAGAACCCCCAATTTTTTTTATAAAATAAATTTGTTGATTCTATCTGCCATTGTACATAAAATGCTTTAACAATTTATAAACTGGTTTAATTATTCTGTTTCATATGATATTTTTTAAATTTATGCTGACCCAGTTTTCATATCATATTGTTCAGTATTTTAAAAATTTTATTATTTTCAATTTTTTGCAGCCAATATACAAGGTATTGCATTAAACCTTTTCTATAAAAATATTTTTTAAATGATCTTTCCTTTCATTTATCAGTAACAAGTGAAGGTGCACATTGTAGTTATTTAATATTATATAACTATCATTGGTTATTGTAAAAATCGAATGTTTAATATGTTAATGATGCAAAAAATTCAAATAGATAAGCAGTTGAAGATGCCAAAAATTATTTAACACACAAATATTAGTATAAACATGATGACAAGCTTTTATAGTTGTGTAAATAAGACAATTCATATTTGCTGATTTTTTATATTTGCCTTATAAGAATGTTAGCATTAACAGAACTGGAAAAATATTTATTAAGTAAAAACAAGCAAATTCATGGTAAGTATTTTTGTTTTGCATGATTGATTTATCCTTGAAGAACATCGTTCATCTTATTTATTCATAGTAATGAATAGATCCTCACTGTGAAACTTAGATGGAGGTCCTGGATCCATATTAATGTGGTGGCTAGATTGAGAGCTCATTGGATGTCTTGGTGTAGTCATATGAGACGGAGGTGGTGTTGGTGGAAGGGGACGACTACCCATCATTCTCCTCAAACTGCCCATTTTCTCAGAGAGTGAGAATTCTTTCCGAGATTGACCAGTATCCTGCTAAAGAAACAGTGGTGCATAATTATATATATACATATCTATTTTGTTTTATAGTCCACTCGTATGTTTTTCCATTTGCATAATAATTAACTACATATTTATTCTGTGCTGATAAACCATATCATTAATCTAAAGCAAATATTTATTATCTAAAAATATTTGTTACGTTAGACTACTGCTTTTACAGCATAATTCAATTACGTAGTAACAAATTTTCCTGAAAAAGTTAATAAATGAGAGTTTTCTATCAATATGTTTCACAAGTGTGCATTTCTATACAAATAGGAATTTGTATTATATATATAAATTATATTTTGGCAGTATAAATACATTTTGAGGATATATATTGATGTGAACATTTACAGATTAATTGTATTGCTATCCTAAATGTCAAAAAATGAAATAATTTCAATGAAATAGTTTCAGCTCAAAATTGTTGACAAATTAAAAGATTTTTGTATGAATATATAAAAATTTAAAATCACTTACATCAGTGTTTCTCAACCGGTGGGACACATCCCACTGGTGGGACGCAAGGGTCATCTAGGGGGAACGCGAAGTTTCAGAAATAATTATTATAAAACTATTTCTCAACAAAATTATTGCAATATTTAAGGCCCTTGAAATTTCCATGAATGATTAATATAACACTAAAATGCACTTGATGTAAAAATCGACATCTTGGAAATGATGAATACTGTTTTTATCATGGTGGGAATCAGGGTTTTTTTTTGACAAAATGGTTGGTGGGGCACAAGATGTAAAGGGATGAGAACTGCTGACTTACATAATTGTGGGATCATGAAGCAAAATGTCATTTTTATAGAATTTTGAATCATATTGCTAACAATAGCAGACAAGGCTGGATTAAGGGCAGAACAAATAAGAGCAGTTGCTCCAGGGCACTGGCCACCAAAATGGTCCCTGCCCAGCGATGTTCCCCATAATTCAGTGCAACAATAACTAACATATTGATACGAAGTTGAAGTTGCTCTACCGCATTAATGCAGCCATGTTAACAGCACATAATGTATAAAATGATTGTGATGCAAATAATTTAATCATTTACTTCCATGGAAATTTTCATGAGAGATGGAAAATTTTTTAATAATCCCTACTTGTCTCTCTTTCCCGAGTGCAGATAGCAGGCCTCCTGTTGATGGTAATCTGAATAAAGTGGTTGTCCTCTTCTGGCGACTTCTTGGAGGTGGTACAGGAGCCATTCCAATTTCACCTCGTGGAGGTAATGGTGGCCTCATTGTTGTTTCTAACATCTAATGTATGATAAACAATATTACTGTTACAAAGAAGCTAAAATTCTACTATTATCATTGATATAGAGGCTTAATTTGGGGTTATTCTGATGAAATGTTGATGTGTTTTTAACAATTTTGTTTTTATGCTAAAAAAGTATTTTCATTCCTAAATATTAAGTTTAATTGTTCATAATAATAATTAGTTAATATAAATAGAAGGCAGCCAAACTAAATGTTTTGGGGTGGCAAATATCTAAATCCACCACAGCTCATGAGCAATTAGAGACATTGGGATGATCAAGCTCTCCTTATAGCACTTGTCAAATTTATTGATTATAAAATACCTCTATGCAAAATTTCCCCCTAATCTCTATAAAAACAATGGAAATGACATCACACTATCTCTATTTTAGAATCAACTATTTGTGAATCACTGCTGATAATGACTGATTTGTAGCCAAAATGCTCATGATTTTTCCAACCTTTTTACAGTTATTGGATTGGCACAGTTTATCAGTTTGATTCTGGCCATAAAATAAGCTTGATAATTCTCATTTGAATCCACATCCTGGCAATGCATTCACTAACTCAAATAGTAGATGCTCATGAACAGGGCTGGATGAATCCAGGTGCCCAGTCGCCATTTGTTACTAAAAATTGTGTACTGGCGACAATATTTTTCCATCATATTTTATCAATTCAGTAGAGTTATTGAGTAGGTAATATTTGTACAATGTATGTATAGTGTATATGTAATGTACACAGATTTATAAAACCTCGATTATAAATCTCATTGCGCTTAAGTCTACCCTGGTGCCTAGATTTGGAATTCATTTGTCCAGGCCTGCTCATGAGGATGGTTTTCCCTTACACAAGTACATAAATGAGCATTTAAAAAATTAGGCCTAGGCCATCAGGATGAAATCGTTAAATGAATTTTATCATTGTAACATACAGTGCTGTTATGTCCAGTACATCCAATCAATGGCATACTGGAATATCTGGAGACCCCTCCTGCAGAAAATAATAATATAAAATAATCTTAAATATTTTCCAAGCTGAATTGCTGATTATTTCCTGTATGTTAATGAAGAATTGCCTCCCTCTCTCACACAAACACTACCGATATTTTGAAAAGTATAAAATTATCTACAGTAAATTATAGTAATAAGTCTGTATCATTTATTAACTTTAATCTATTTGGAGAAATGGGTTCAAAATATTATATTATGCATAAAAATCCTTACAATGCCATAGAGAAACAAGAAAAATAAAACATGTTCATTACTCCATGACAGGGTTCTCCAAACTATGGCCCATGGGCCACATGTGGCCCTCGAGTCTGTAATAAGTCTTTGCCATTTTTACTAGATATAACAACCAAGCAGTGTTGAAAAACATTATGCGTAACATAATGAAATAACGAAATGATTTGTGAACAATGTAACGAAAAACGTTAACGAAATTTTCAAAATAATTGTAACATAAAACGTAACGAAAATGACAAAAAAATCGTTATTTTGTTATGCTTACCCTTTTACTGTGTGATATTTCGTCCCTTGTTTCCCATCCCATTCCTTTTCTCTCTCTTCCTCAGCGGTTTTATTAGCCCCCACATACAGTCATACTGTCATAAAATGAACTGAGGACAGGATTATTGGGGGTATTTTTGGTCCCAAAGCATGGCAGAGATCCACTTAAGTTATGCTCGATTTGTCTGATTTTGATCCATATTCAGCGAAGAAAAAATAAATTAGATTGGACATCGAAACATTTCCCGGAAAAATCGTAATATACCAAATTCAGTAAACCACCTTTTAATACAAAAATAGTTACATTTGTGTATTATGCACCTATATTTTCAAAATTTTTTTCATGTTGACACTCTGGTCTGCAAGCATAATATTTATCAACCAAGTGCCCCATTTGTAAGAAAAGTTTGGAGACCCCTGCTCTATGACATTGAGTACCTATGCTTATTAACTTACAGTTATTGGTCGAAACCGGTGAAGCAGTGGATGGAATACTCGTCAGTGGTTTTAAGTCTTGCAGGTTCAATTCCTGGTCGAGGTCGATAATACTTTACGGCTAAAAAATATGACAAGTATCCCTTTGGAGAGGAAGTGAAGCCGTCGATCCTGTGTATTGTACGATGTTGGTTCAGTACGGTTTGAATAATAGGGGGGCCCCTAAATCTCGGGGCTCTCCCGCATTGCGGGGGTTGCGGAGCCTACCAGTATGACCCTGCATCCAATAAATGTATATATATATATATATACACACACACACACACAGGGTGACCACAACGGGTGTAGAACCACTGCGGCAGACCCTGCTAAGGAGAGCTAGTGCGTTCTACACCAAGTGTAGCTGACACCCATTGCCCATCATGCAAGAGATCGCTGCAACTAGGGTTATGCCGTGGGACTGCAATAAGTGTCCTATCGTGGCCATGGGTCCCCAATATCAACCCCCGCCCAAGAGGCAGAGGTGGATATAAACATCGCCACACTAAACCTGACAGCACACCCTTCCACAATAAATATCAAGCCAGGTCAGGTTCATAGCATAGCTGGCAACCTGGTTGGGGTATTGGCCATTTGCCAATCCCAGCACCTGCTCTGCAGTACACAGGGTGTCCCAAAATTAGCGCCCACGAATCTCATTATGCAATTCCTTGCCAAATTATAAGACCATATTACTCTTTGTAAAAATTTTGAAAGACGAATAATAACCAAGGAAAACGTGATTAAAGTTTATGCGATATAGCAACGCTGTACAGTGATGCTTAGGTTGTATGTGGGCAGTCCACTGCTACAGAACGTTATCCCTCATGCCCTTTCAGCTAAGTGTTAGAGAGCTGACTTTTAGTATGGGTGGTCAAGGGTTCCATCCATGATCAAGGATCCTTCCGATTTTGATTTTTTGCTTAGTCATGGCATCATGTAGTGAAAATTCATGTTAATAAAAATTATATATATATATATATATATATATATATATATATATATATATATATATATATATATATATATATATATATATGGATGTCAACAAGGTGTTGGGATGAGGAAACTCTCTCTCTGTAGCTGAAGAAGGAGTAGTTCCGAAAGCTTCTACGTTTGTGATGTTTCTGTGTTTTTGTGTTCTTTTACGTGTGTCGCTTCGACATCCCCGGTGCCTCGCCAACCTGAAGTCGTCTGATTGGTGAGTGTTCACTGGGTTTCCTCATCCCAACACCTTGTTGACATCCATATATTCATTTTACATTTCCTTTTCCATAAGCTGTTATATATATATATAGTTAAGTTTCCCCTATTTTCTCACTTATAATCTTCTTAACATTTCTGCTATGTTAAATTATAGCAAACATTTTAATATTATAAAAAGGATGCGAAACAATAATTTCCAAATTTAATGTTTTTTTCTAAGCTAAAATATCAGTGGCTACTCTTCATAATTTCCCGTTTTAAATGTATTCATTAAGACTTTAATATTTGTGCACAAATTCTCACTTCCTGATAGAAAAAGCCAAAAGACATAGACTTTTGGAAAAAATTAAAATAACAGGAAACAAATATAAATAAGAATATTTGGTCTGTGTGTTTTTAGATAATATATCTTGCAAGAACACTTACTCTTCGCACATGTGATTGTCGTTTTGGATGACGATGATACATGTCATCACATGAGGAACAAAAAATCTGGCTAGAGCATAAGTCACAGCGCACAACTGGTGTTGAGCCACCACAGAGGTCACAGTGACGTCCAGTTCCCCTCCGAAGAGATCCTTATAAAATATAAGGGAAATCTATTGACATTAAAAATCTAATCAACCTCCTCAAAGAAGAATTGTTATTATTCAAAAATTATTTGTTTGTATCTACATTTTATTTTATGTGAATTTACTGATACATCAGTTGATTATATAGTAATTAAAATTTATTTTCAGAAATTAAATAAATCATATTACACTAAAAAATTTCCTGAAAAGCAAATAAGTGACTTATGTCATTACAACTTCGTTTTTTGGATAAAAGTAAATTTAATAGATTTTGTGGTTGGAATTTTAACAGGTATAAATTTATTATAATGGTGAAAATAAAAATTATATTCATGAAATTTATTGGTAATAACAATATATTAAAACTGATAGACATGTTTTAATTACTAAAAGAATTCCTACAATGAATTGTTGTCAATGATGCTCAAAAATTCTAATTTTAAATTATTTATTTTCAGCTCTTATTCAGCCAGTTGTCACTCGCTTTCTTCTTTGCTTGATGAACGGCCATGATGTTTTCCATCCCACAGAATGTCAGCTTCACTGCCATCTAAGTTTTTGAAAATGCAGCAATAAATTTTATACTTGGATGCAGATTTAAGCCAAGGGCTGATTTTTTTCATCATAATTTAGAATAACCATCGGCCGATACCCAGATACTTATGGTAAATTGAATAAGTTTTCTGTATTGTATAGTTTTGTACATTTTAGTTTTTACGAATAACTAAACAGATGAAGATGACATGTTGTGTAGTTTAAATATTACTTCAAACTCTTCATTTTGAATTTTGGGAAATTAAACCCCTAGAAAATTCCAAAATGGTTTGACTCGGAGGTTTTGGGACTACATCTTCATATTTCATTACTGGTTATGAATATAATGTATTTGGCTTAGAAGCCTCTTCACTTTTGAGTAAAAAATGTACAGAAAAGTGCACATACCTAAGGGTGGTGGACGAGGAGGGCCATTCATGTATGAAACTGGAGCAACTTCAATCACCTCATAGTCTGGATCTTCTTGTGGGGGAGGAGGAGGGGGAGGCATCACTGGTGGGCTGTCGCCACCTACACGTACCTGTAACGTAAAAGATGGCTAGATACATCCATGCCTCATATTTTTCCTACACTGAAAAAGTGGTCAGAAACATTTTTAAAAGATGTTAGATTTTTACTTAAAATAATCATGTGAATGTTGCAATATTTAGATATCTATTGTGATACTAGAAAGCTCATATTTCTATGTTACTATTCCAAATTTAAAAAATATCACAACAATGAGATGTTTAATGTACCATAGTGATCTCACATCAAAATAAAAAGGACGTTGGTAGGATTATGATGTGAAACTGTCATGCTTCCTTTATCATTTAGCTCATTAAAAACGTTCTTAGTCATCACTTTCTTTGGTAATATAAAATTTCAAAAATTTTCTCAAATGGTAAAAGGCAGAGAATGACTCGATCGATATAATTGAGCATTCTCTCCTCTAATTAAGGAATATCAAATGGAAAACAAGAGTCCAAGTTACTCATTCAGTTGCTCAATGCCTTCCTAGTACTACTGATGCTCATCCAAAATTAAAGTCATCCAACAAGCTAATCTTTGAAGTTGGCTCAGAAGCATATCATCTAGAGACCTATCTTCCACAGCTGTAATTTTTAAAACCATTCAGAAAAATGAATGAATTTGGCAATAAAAACGTAATAATATGGGATGTAATGATACTTTCTGCTGAGATTAAACCATTGGAGATAAACAGTCTAAAAATATGTGCCCGGCCGAGAAAATGTCATCACTGGTCATAATATTATATGGGAAATGTCAAAGACTAAAATCAATGATCTTCAAAGAACACTCGGTTGTATTTTCCAGCAATGATAATGCAAAAAGTTTTGATATTGAGTAAAATTAATAAATGCCAGAATTCAATATGAAACAACTGTGGGAAGAAGGAGAATAATCTAAGGAGAAATAAATTCGATGTCCAAAGAAAATAGAAAAAAGCGATTCTGTACGCGAAAACTAAAGAGAACATTATCAACGAGTGTAGATTTGACACTATCCCTCTTGCAAATCCAGAAAATTATGTCCGGAGAGATTCAAAACGTATCAATCGAAAGAAGACTCGGCGATTAAAACAACATAAGCAGAGAATAGCGAACAAAGGAAGACACCATTAGAGAGAATTACCCGAGTTTTTGGGCGGTTCCCAAGATTATCGGACAAAAATACTAATCGGATGTGCCGAAATTTCTACGAAAACAAACCTTCGATCGGTTTTTATCGTGACGTTCGTAAAATCGGTAATGGGATCTCAATCGAAGCGATGCACCACATGGTCGTAGTGGATGATTTTTCCGCTTACTCACTTTCAACTAATTTCTGCCGAACGCTCCGGATCGGCGATCCGTTAAGAAAGGTGAAAAAGAACTGATGAATAATTAGGAGAATTTCAAAAGCTTCTGACAAGAAACATAGGGGGTTATATGGCATCAAGACTGATCAAATGACAGAGGTTTTGAAAAAATATATTCAAAAGGGCGTCCCGGAAGCATTCTTCCCTGAAATGGGAAGGTTTTTTTTCTCGGATAAGTGCCAGGCAACGCCATTCCTGGAGCATAGATGATACCAGTACTGCAAACTGCCTTGTTAATTCGTAGATAATGAACTTTCGACTTACACCCTGAAATGGCAACTATCCTTTACAGGGTACTATCTGGGGAGACAGGAAATGTGAATGTAAAAAATTCTTTTCTAGAAAGAAAAAACGTACATTTGAATAGACCTGAAATAAAAATTTTCTACTCGTAGCATTGCTCATTATTCTCGAACGATAACAATGAAATAAATTATGACTGCTTTCGAATGCATCATTTTTCAAATTAAAAATTTTTTATTGGTGTCCTTGAAACCTTGACGTCTCAAATTTAGCTGTCGCTATTAAAATAAAATTGGGAAACGTAAGATAGCATCTCACCCCAGCTGCCGTCGCTGCTATCATCCAGTGCGGCATCGGCCTTGATGGGCGAGGGCGATTTGGCACCGGCTTTCGCCATCGCTCTTGCTGCAAAATCAGAAGAAAAAATTATTCTTTTTCGATACGACTTAAATCTTACCTCAGAAATATGCAACTCAATACGTCATGGGTGGATAATAGTGTGCTATGAGCCACGTGAGAATCTTCTATCATTCCAATTAAAGATTGCCTGAGTCGAAAATACTACAAGTGGTACTCGCAGCCATAAAAGTTATGGTAATAGTTTTCTATACTTCATGTTGTGCTGTCTTCCTCAAATTCATGCAGCGCGAGACAAAAATGAATGCTCATACGTGCATTGCAATCATGCAGCATATACGTGCAACAACAAGTAATAATAGGCGAACGATACCTCTTAGGGGAAACTTCGCTTGATACACGTAAAATTGCTTACAAGATCTAGGTGGAAGCTTCCTATACCCTTGTCATTGTCTCTATCTTCTTCTTACGTTAATAAACAATAGCTATAAAATGGTCCGGAGAACCGATGCACATTTCGGCTACGAAGCAGCCTCCGTTAGTGGTGATTCGTTGATAGTGTGTTCTAATCTTGTTTATAATCTGCTATACAACACTGATGCCGGATGCTTTGTAACCGAAATGTCCGCCGGCTGCTACTCGCCTGCTGCTCGAAGGGGCAGCGGGCACGAATCCTGCGCAAGTAGGCTCTTTTCCCTTGTTTGTGTGGTTTGAGGAGACCGCGAATATTCAGCGTTGCGTCCTTCGGAAGGAACGTTAAGCACTTGGCCACTTTGGTGCTTTTCGTAAAGAGTAGGCTAATGGCGGCACCGGGTTTCCCTCCTCCCTTTTGTATGTCCAGTTGATGACAGTGCAAAATGACCATAGCAGTCGACGCACTTAAAGAATAAATTACTACTACTACCGAAATGTGCACCTGTTTTCCCCAACCTTTTTATGGCTATCGTATAGATGTATTTTGTCAATTTTATTTTAGATGAATCCGATAATTTTCTATTTGTGATTATTATTTTTTGCTTGGGCTTTTAGAGAAATACATTGCTGGTTCGCACGCTGCACATGGCTGATTTTTACGTGAGACATCGGTTACAAAAATTTTGTTTCGCAAATTCCTGGATCACCGCGGAGGTTACGCCTACAGATATATTCTTTCTGTGGCGCTGATGCACGCACATTCACCTTTATACAAACAACCATCCCGGATGTTCATTTTACGAAACAAACCTTTCGGTTTAAACCTAGTATTTTGCCTGCTTCGGAATGCTTCATAAGGAAAATGATATTGGAATAATACTCCTCATTGACTATAGAAACGATTAATTTTAATAACGCTGAAATTGAAACTGGAAGTATGGCGCCAGTGTTTAATTGTTTAATAAAATGCAGCGAGCGGTGACAGAGATAACTATTTTCAGCGCCGTGTTAACTGACATTTTGTCCAAGGCGCCAAAACTTAGGTGAAGAAAAATCAAATGTGTTAATAAAAATGTTTTTTATTATTCATTTTTAAAAATTAACAGAAAAACTTCTTTTTGCTTTCTCCTCGTCAAATGAGACAATTAATTTTGATGTATCTGATTTTGAAACCACATCTTGCTCAATCGAAATTGTCGCTAGACCGTTTAATCGTTCTTGAGCGGTTTTTAATCTCAAATAGACTTTGATCAGTTTCAATTTGGGAAAACTTCTTTCACCACTAGCAAATGTCAAGGAAATTGTAAAAACACACGTAATGCAACCCATGTTTTTGGAAACGTTCTGAAAACTGCTTTTATGAATGAAGTTCACAGCTGGCAGAGTAAGTAATTTGGCTTCATTTTTTTGAAAGATCAGAAAAAAAATTCAGTACATCATAGAGTCCTTTGCCTTCGATAATATTTTTGACCTAACCGCCCAATGTCACGAATCATAACGTACGTGAATAAAAATATAACAATCTTACCTTTTATGTATAAATTCGTCGCTGAAGAGTTTTTTTTTTGTTTTAAAGCTCTTTAAAAAAACAACGAACGTCAAATAAGAAATGACAGCTGACTTTAAAGCATCAGATCTCGGTCGATAAAAGATTTATCTTGAAAGGTTTATTCTTACATAAGGTTTGAATTATTGATAAAGAGAACTACATCAAAATATTTGACTATCCATAAATAGATAGTGCTAAAATTATTTTTTGTTTCGCCCGTTACGAAAACGGAGATTTGCGGGCTCAGTCCTCAACGTGTTAAAATACCTTATTAATTACAAGTTTATTTTTTAATTTAAATAATAAAATGTTTTTCAATCAAATAAACTTGCTTTAAAAAGGCGCGTAAAATTATTTTCCCCCGAGCGCCACAAAGGCTCCCACCGGCTCTGACTATATTAAAGATATATGTATAATGCTTATCTATAAGTATACTAATGGTATAGCAAGGACGTTTTAAAGAAGATTAAAATATCTTGTAAAGAGAAATCGTAATTTCAGAAATGCAAGATACGACTGAAATTTTATCATTGTCGAAGAAACATTTCATGGAAATACTAGATACCCTATAATCTGTCCAGGGAGCGAATTACAAAGTCTTGCGTGTTGGGTAGTTAAGGTTTCAGTTCGTTTACTTGGCTAAAAGGTTTTTTATTTGTGTTCAGAATAGAGGTTGTTATAGAATGAGCGTATAAATTTAAATCACTTTGGACCATGATGAAGTGTTACTATCAGCAATCTATACTTTGGCTAATTATTTCTTTATATTAATTTCTAAACATTTGAATTTATATATGTTGTATTTTACAGCCACTTTAGTAAGCAAAGAAAAAAGTTTGTTTTTCTGATTCATAAAGCTCAAATTATCTCGTGGAACTTTAATATAAATACTGAAATTAGTATCGTCGTTAAAATTATTTTGAACTTTGTAGCTCTTTTTTCATAAATTCAATGTAACAGTTCTGCAAAAATCATTTCCATTCATTCTTGTTATACCTTGAAATCTCTCATATTCAGTCGATCTTGGGAGCATAATAATCCTACACTACGTTTTTCAATCTCCTTCCATTTACTTTGCATGCGATCACTAACCTTATGGTTTAGCACATTTCAAGTGACATTGTGTATTTGGTCGCGTATTTTTCTAACCTCTGCAGCTGTCATTGACGCTTGACCAGTTTTCAGTTTTGGCAACATCTACGCCATATCATCGAATAAGTGTTGTTAATATTTCTGTTAAGCCCTTTCTGATATATAAAGCATACCTGATATTTTTTCAATTGATAGGATTTCAGCTGTCGCAGATAAAGTAACAAAACCACAATACATTTGTGTAACTTACACCCCTTAAGAATTTTGGTACAAAAGAGAAGGCAAGCGGCCAACGTCGTCAAGGAGGACATCTGTAGATGGTATTGGGGATTTATGTGAGGCGAAAAATATCCAGGTGCATGTGGAGTGTCTCCAAATCACCCTCTTCTTTGTTTAATACTCTTGCGAGGAAAATTTCTCGGGTTCATCAACTAGTAGCAAAATTTTCTTTCGTGTAATTTTTACTACTAAGAACACTATAGTATTAACTCATAAACTTTTGCGATCCCAATATATTACTTTAATTCGATTTTTCTTTTATAATTAATGGAACGTAGGAGGTGGCACTTTCGTCGTTTTGCCTATAACCGAAGTTTAGTCGGGATAAGTAATGTTGTTTAAATTATAAAATCAAATAGTTAAATGTTTAGGAAAAAGTTCAACTAAAAATAGTTTTGGTAGGTGATGGGTTCATTAAGATTAGGTTAGGTATATTGAAAGGAATTATCTTCAAAGGCATGGATTCCCTACGCTATTCAGGTTTTACAACAACTGAGAGAAACGCTTAATACACCATGGGAACCAAATAAATTTGGGTATGTCAACCGATTGGAGTGCGAAACAAAAGGGTGTTAGTGCCTGCGCAAAGAAGCAGCATTGTTAATAAGGTTCGTAAGTATGATTTTTTTTAAATCGGCTATCTTTAAGATTACGAGTATCTTTACCAGTTTCTGCGGTAGTTTCAGGTCTTACGAGGGAATCTGGGTGTGGATCCCAAATTTAAGATGAGAGTTGCATTATTCGGCCCAGCAAAAAGAAATGTAAAAAATATCTTCGTAAAAGTCTTGTCAACTTGTTACTGTAACTCATGGTCCAATGCACATATTACCCATTAAAAAAATCTAATTTCGTGTTGTTCATTTTTCCAATCCTTTACTATCAAAACGATATTAGAAATTGAAGATACAAAAAATTATTATTTTCTTTAAATGTTGCAAGCAGAAGAATTTTTGTATGTGTTTTCTTTACTTTTGCTTCGTTGAAAGTGGATAAGTTATAAAATCTTGGAATGCCTATAAAATATATTCACCAAAACTTACGCAGATAATATGCATTTTATTCACAAATTTTACATCACGTTTGCCTGTTAGATATCAAGATTGTGTTTCGACGGACTTGCCGAAATTTTGCACAGATAAGTAGGTACATTTGAAGTTTTAAGAGACTTTTAAATCTATGGAAACGCCACAATATAATCTACGTTTTGGATTGCCGAAACAATAATTCCTTTACAATCGACTTAGCAGCTCAGTACTATACTACGTAGTTTGTTCGAATAAGAAATTATGCTGAAGTAGCGCAAACGTTTAAAGTTAATACGAAGATACGATAGGAGAGGTTGAAGGTGATAAGTGCCTGTAATCGCGCTCCAGTGAGTGTTGGCGATAGAGATCGACGTGCAACACTACTTGCGCTGAGTGCCAGGACAAGAACTGACATTTCCCCCGTATTTTGGATGCACAAGTCCAAAATTGGAACTGCGCTATCAGGTATTGAATTGTTTTGTTTTCTTTTGGAAGGAAATTTGTTCGGTCGGCTTTCATAAAACGCCAAGATCAGAAAAAATTAACGCCATATCAAAAACGCTCTCTAACCATTCAGCATCGACAACCTGCTATGAATAACATCAACAGCTTTGAAGGGATAGACTGAAATAGATAAATAAATAAGCGGAAACAGAGGAATGCTTGGCTCTACCATCGTAGAGTAAAAAAATAGCTCTTCGCGGTAACTAACGCATTCCTAGATATCTACATTCTGTAGATAACGAAGCTCAAGATGAGCTACACAGGTAAAGATTATACGGCTTGAATTAATTAATGCTAATGCGATAAAATAACTTATATGAAAAACTTATCTCTGAAGTTACAAAGTACGTTTGATATTAATCATATCATAAAAAAGATTGCGAATACACGGAAATAATGAATGAAAGAGCGCTCACAGGTGTGTATTGCAGTTGGAGAAAAAGCCGATTACCGAATACCTGCATTAATACCTTCCAAGCAATTACGATTAGAAAGGTTAAAAAGGCCAACTTTTCATAGTTATTGCGCGGAAAAAATTTATGCTTTGAAACCGTTTAAGTATTTAATTTATTTAATCTTCTCGAATTTATATTGCCCTTTGTGAGCCCTAATTAAATCCCGTAACTCACCGAAGAACTAACTTTCCTGAATAGCCAGCGGCTAATAACGTATTTTCTCCGGTGACATCCAACCCATCTTTTATTGGCGATGACTAAACTTTCTGCCCTATAGAAGTGTAGCGATTCCTGTTCCTACGAAAAGATGGCAAGTAAAAATTCACTTATGAGGACAAATATTAAATTTGAGTGTTACGCCACGAAAGAGGATATCCTCTATTGAGTAAACAACCGTCATATTGATTATCCTCTATATTTACGCTATAAGAAACGGTCAATATGTTGCTTATTTTACAATATAAACTTTTCAATTAGAAAATTTATCGTTTTATTATGTATCTCAGTCATAATACACTATTTTAAGGCAATTCAAATGAACCTGAAGTTGAAAAAAAAAGTCATGATTTCGGAATTTTGATCCATCAAAAGCGCCTTGGTGCCAGAACCAACTTAGTGGTCGAGCGTAGAGATACGCTTTTTATATGGAACTTGCAATATATCGTAAACAGATGTTTGAAAATATAGCGTATGCACGGTGACCACCGATCTATCTTAAAAATTCGTTCCTGCGATTTCTTTAGGAAAAGGAATCCTTTGAAAATCATCCTTCGTAGAATTAATCACTCTATTTTTATCCCCTGTCATTACTGTCAATCATTTTAATTCCATCACTACAAACTTGATGCTACCGTTATAAATACGCCTAGAAGTTTGTTGGAATGTCGCCACGCCGAATCACGTGGATGCACATGGTAACTCTACATTTCTAGATTGTTATAACGAGATGTGTAACATATTCCGAGGCCCGGTTCTCCTTTCGGCATCCTAAAACATGAACGGCTATGCGCTGCAACAAGAAAAGCATTAAAACGCGAGTCCCCTTTTTATTCGATGCCATTCGTTAAACAAAACGCCATCATTTCGAATAATTCGAACCGAGTGCAGCCGAACTATGTTGTCAGTCTTCGCGTGAAAACCCTCCCAAAAGAGAATAGGATTCCAAACGAATCCAAGATTAGCCGCACACATAGGAATTTGCGGTGGGCGATGGCATTTTTCCTTTAAATCTAATTTGATCGAACTCCTGAATTGCTGCTTGAGTTAATTATAAGCGACAAAATAATTTGTATTCCGAACTTCAAGTTTGCGATTGTTAAATGACGAATTCTTCTAGTCATGAGCGGCCATTTTTGACGTATTTACAAACTCGGATCACAAAACGACAATATCAATCAATTCTGCTTCCGCGTTACTGAGTACTGTAATCGTTTTTTAATGGTCGTGACAACGAACTGTACCGAGGAGGATATCCACGTGTACCCTTTCACTACCTACTGATTGTAATTTAGCGATAGAACATTTAACCTATTAATGAATGATTTTAATTGCTAGGTAACAATGATATCACGTCCTATACCTAGCATAATCCACCGTAACTTATAAAAAAAATTTCTTTGTTGGCTTCTTTCAGTCACGATTTATTATAAAATGCACTGAAATCATTTCTAAGATAAGACAAAATTTTCCAACTGATATAATAATAATAAATAGCTAATTGTTCGTATTTTACCTTATACATAGATATTCAAAATTACACGTTCCCCCATTGGTAGTGCTATTTCAAATAACTTATTTGATGGGCACGGTACATAATACTTTGAAAAAAGGTTTCACCAGAAGTACACTAGTTGTATTACCACGAGAGCACGTTTCCTTGAGCAATCACCATGCGCAGTTTTTCGCTCAGTTGAGGCACTTCTAAGCGCTCGTTTTCTAGGAATACAGGTTTCATGACATGGATAACGACTCTAAAACGATAAAATCCGACGAATACTTCTCACCCTACACGATCACAATGCATACGTCTCGGCACTTCAAATTTTTAACCTATACCACCATTGAGGGGTGGTATGTAGCGGAAAACCGGGCCGGAAATCCAACCCCGAAATTTACGATCGAGTTTCAACCAATCCTAACGTAAACAAAACCAGAGGGGCGGAGTATTTTTTCGTTTAAAAAATTAAATAGGGGAACTTCGATGGGAAAAACTCACCATAGACATCCGAAATGGCGAGCGTGGAGAAAACTTAGCAGCTTCCCAGACAGCGAAGTGGCGACTGCCAAGAATAGTCCCCCGATGGGGGGAGAGAGAGGCAGGAATAGGAAACAGTCGGTGGTGGGGGCACATCGGCAGTGCAAGTAAGAACGTGGGAAGATGGGATAAGCTAGGAGTCAAGGCAGGGTAAAGGTAGGAAGGGGGCACATCGGTGGTGGTGGGATACGCGTAGGGTAGATTAGGGGTGGGATAGGAAGGGTTGGGTAGTACCAGCGGTCGGATATAGGCGGGGCAGGACAAATGCACGGCAGAGTAGCTTATGTATACGAATAGATAGATATGTTGAGATGAGGTTTTTTACGGCCCTGATTTCTATCGTTTTGTTGTGGAATTTTTTTCTCTATTTTTTGTAAAACTTGAAGAAATTTATTAAGACCGGCGCGTAAATTGGGAGGAAAATTTTTTTGAAACAACCTCTAAACGCTTCAAGATGACATAAATTATACCAGTGTGCATGACCCATGTACAAGAGAGTTGTAAAATTATTGATTGCCAAGTAAATTTAAATGGCTATACCTGAAAAAATATAGGTGGTAGGTTTGACCAATTTCTTCTGTTGCAGAGCCATATAAATTCTGAATGCTTTTGGTATTTGTATCCTGAAAGTCAGGTCTTTTACACTGTTCAAGTCTTATTATTCCTCAAAATAGTTCATACCATTACAAATTAATTAAAGCAGGTTTTTACACCAGATAACAGCATTGAATGCTTAAAAAAATAACATAGAAGCAACCATTGAAATACTAAGTTTGGAGAAGTAAAAATCTTATGCGTTTTCATTTATGTGCATTGCTCAGTGATACCAGACCACCCTTTCCAGTGTGTTTTACAACAGGTTCACAACAGGTCCAAATTGATTTACGAGAGCCAGAAAGATAATCATTCAGCTGCTGGGTCATTGTCAGCACTCCTTATGAAATGAATCGTTAATCTGGTCCCAGACCCACATCCCAATCTGAATAGGTTATAAGATGGATTGTTGCTTTTGGCAACTTGAGAAATCAAACTTAATGCTGACAAACATTAATTTCCATGACTACACCGTTCATTGATGCATTTGAGTGAAATTTCTCATATTTCTCCAATTTTTCAGCATGGATTCCATGAGGGCAATATAATTTTTCTTCCGATTCAAGCACCCCTCTCAACAACCATTTATTTGTCTTCAAAATCACTGATAGTCACTCAATCGATCTACAATGTGATTAGCCTACTATCATTTCCTTTTTGATTAATCATCCCTCTCCTATGATTTATGAGAAAAACCTTGCATCAGTGTTTCTCAACCTTTTTAGTTAAGCATCCTTGAGTAACATTTCAGAAAATGGTGGCACCCTCTTCCCCCATATTGTGGGTTTTTTATTACTATCTTTTACGTAAGAAATCAAGTATTTATAATTATTTGTTCTACTAGTCCTTAATATCCACTAGTTCCAATAGTTAATTAAATGTATTTATATAATGCATATCATACATTTACTTTGACTCATTATTCACTGGATAGTTAAACATGAATAAGGGTAAGAAAAATTGCACTGCTAGTGTAGGGGCATGTAATTAATCCCTAAGGGGAAAATGGAAATTAGTAGTAATAAAGACTATTAAGAAACAAATACAAATTCAATGCCATATTATGTAGTGTTAATATAAGATCATGAACAATGAAGAACCTTTAATTTAGCATAATTTTTAAAGAGAAGGAGAAAATAATAACAGCTTGGCTCAAAGAAAGCGATTTAATTTCAATTAAAACATAAATGAAATTTAAAATGGTATTGAAGTAAGTAGATATTAGTGATGTGCACAGAAAAAATATCAAACATGTTTCTGATTGTTTAGAATGCATCCTTTTCTGGATCAAAAGTTTCATATCATTAACAGTAAGCAACTAGAAAATAAAGGAAATCATAAAAAAAAAACAATAAAATTGACAACTGTAAATGCATCAAGAGGATAAATTTCGCCACAATACAAGTAATAAAAAAATTCCTTTTTACAAAACCATATTAGCATATCTACACCGAATCAGCCAAACAGGGGTGCCACAATTACAAATTAAACTCTTTCAGTAATTAAGGATATGGCCAAACGGATTTCAATAAAATTTTGTATACTAGATTTGTACATCATAACACAATAAAATCAAGATGTATAAATCGGAGCTAACATGCAGGGCTACCATAATAAAAAGTAAAGTAACGCGTATTTCTAGAGAACTGGCCACATGGATTTTTACCAAATATGGTATATATATTCTTCATATAAATAAATAATCAAAACAGCATATTTCATCCGTTTTGACTAGACAGAGCTACCACAATATCAAGGTTAGAATTTTTCGGTAACTACAAACTTCGAAGTAATTCGCTGAACCAATTTAAAAGAAATTTCGTTTGCAGGGCGAGTATAGAATGGCAAAATGAAATGAACAAATTTAGAACAGATCTACAAAGCAGGGCTACCACAATATAAGGAAAAAAATTTCTGATTTCAAATAAAATGCATTAGTATACGATTACACTATGGTGAATTTGACGAAAAGCACTTCTGTACTACAGGAAACCCGTGTGCATCCCTACTTGTTAGTCATTCAATCTCATTTACTATGCAAAGACATTTTTTAATTCCACAGATCAATTTGAGGTATAAGAAACATTTTCAGAGACTTGGTTTACTTTTTGTAATTGATGAACTTTGCTATTTCTGCAAAAAAGACTCCATAACTACATTTTATTTGTACATAATCCTACTGCAGAAGTTTCACATGTCATCTAAATTAGGGGTCTGCAATCTTTTCAATTATGCAAGTACCAAGTTACATTCTAGAGACCTCAGTGAGCAGCATTATACTTTTGTAAAAGTAGGAATGATCATAAATAAAATCAAATCAAGGTCCAAGTGATTAAAAATGTTTTCATACATTTAGAAAAAACAGGTGAACTAATCAAATTAATGGTGCTAGGAAAGATGATTTTTTGGATTGTAGAAGATTGCTAAAGAGCACCAGAATGTAGACCCCTGATCTAAATGTTAGTTTTCAGCTACAAAACCACCACAATCCCTTTATTTATGGATTATTGTGGAATATTGCCCACTCTTCATCAACTACTTCATTTTTTAATTGATTTCTTGTCTATGAAAAATTAGAATTTAACTATTTTTTTTATTTATTGTACAATGGCATGATTGTAGCATGTGTAGACAAAGTTCTATATCTTTCAAGATATCATAAATTTAGCGGTCTTATCTTAATAATAACTCCATTCCACCCTTGGGACGAATGGAATTTTTTATTATGCTATTCTTAGCATCAAAGTTAACTCTACAATTAATGCTATGCAAGGAACGTTAAGTCTACATTTATCCTTTTTGTTAGTAGTCCTTCTTCAGGAATTTTAGCTCACATTAAAGACACTAATAATACAAAAATCTGCTTAAACATTAGTACTGCTACAACATATATGTTAAATAAATTTTCTCGATTATTTAAACCAACCTTTCATATAAAAGAAATCTTAATTTCATGTTCATTTAATTTGTATAGATTTTTCATAAATATCTTAGTTAAGGGCAATCTCTCAATATTATAGGTTAGAAACAAAAACAACAGACAAACATTTCCATAATTAATTTACTCTCATCAACATTTGGGAAAAATTTACAGTATGGAGTGTATGTGTGTGTGTATACATATATATAGTTTTGCAGAAGCATATTATTATTTTAAACACTACACAAAATATACAATTGCACACAATCTCAAATAAACAATAAATATCGACACTTCCTATTAAACCTCACAGGTAAATCACTCAATGTGAAAAGTCTTATCATTTAAAATAAAGCTGTGATATAATGAGTGCGCAAAATATATTTATAATTAGAACCATTTATGACTAATGAGATTTAAAAAAATAAATCAGTTAGTATTTAAACAAGCACTATGACATGTAGTGCGATAATGACTTTTTTCAAAACATTAAACACTAAAATCTAATATTATATGATCAGTTATTATAAATATTTATAACTCTATTAATGGTGTTTCATATTGGGAACAAGGACTAAAACATCATCTATCCCAAATTGACAGAAATCTTCCTTAGCAGATTGCTAAACAAGTAACATACTCAGAAACAAGCATTATCTATGATAATTTGTCTTAGAAAGTCTTTGTGTGTATATATGTATGCATTTGTGTATATACATTAATGTTTGTTTGCACACATAATACTATATTTTCAATACACCTAACAGTAATTTTATCTGACTTTGTACAACTATACAACAGTTTTGATAAAAAATAATTCTATAGCTCTCGCTAATATGAAAGGCAGATAGTAATTAGTGATAGCTTTTACAGCAAATATTTAGAAAGAAATTAATGTCCTAATGGTCTTATTTACAAAACCACTTCAAGAACAATGAAAGTTAAAAAGTATCTAGAGGTAAATATTTTGAATGATGAAAAGTTTAGAAACAAACAATCATAAGAATACCATGAATAATAAAAAAAACTAAAATGGGCAGAAAATATGTACCGGTAAACTTCATTTCCTGTTCACCTAACTTCTCTGAAAATAAAAATACATTGACAACAGTTTTAAGATGTAAAATGGTCATAATGGGAACCTTTGAACATGACAATTGATTAGAAATATCACTTGAATTGTTTAAAATTGCAATGAAAGGTTTCCACAGAATAAAAATTGTTAGATGTTTGCTAAGATATTTTCTTTCCACTGCGATGGTGGCAATCCATAAGTCTCCCAAGTGCAGTATCAATCTCTTATACTGCTTATTTGAGACATCAATGCAGGTTTTGGCAATCCAAACTCATTCATTACAAGCATTTACAGTATGCCATCTGCAATAAAACAAAACGCTTATGGTAATGTAAAGAAAAGCATAGAAAACAAATCTCAAAACCAACACTGTTTACTGTAAAAGGTAATGAAACTTCACTATGACAAAATATTTCATTATATATATATAGGGCCATAATGACCCCATTTGGCACCCTGGGCAGAATTTTTTTGGCGTCCCATAATGAACTAAAAAATAAGGCACTATTCATTTATCCCAGACCTCTATTAAAAATTATATAATATTTTCATTGTATCCTAGTACCCGAATTGGAGTTAAGTTGCTGGGGGTTGGATTCCTTCCATTTTAACTCCCTGCAGGTTGAGATAATTGGTTGGGGTTGGACTCTGGTACTAGGGTACAATGAATATATTATAGAATTTTTAATAGGGGTCCGGGATAACCGAATAGTACCAAAAATAGATGCACATCTTTGTTTTAAAAATGACATTGTATGAAACAACAAATGCTTGGTTACTTACTTTAAAGTTTTATTTTTCAAGCTCCATTTTCAGAAAAAACATTTTTTTGTCATTGAAATGTACATTTTTTGCAGTATCGTAATCTATAGATAAAGCCAGAGCAGAAAGTCTCTCTTGGTTCATTGATGACCGTAAGTAAACGTTGATTGATTTTAATTAACTGAACAAATGCTCTCTAATGGAAATTGATGTAGCAAATGCGAGGAAAATTCTATGTAAAGTTTCCACACAAGGAAAGGAAGTTCGTATTCGTGAAAAATTCCTTAATTTTTCACTTTTTATTATATGCAAATGGTGGGTCATACTGAGAACTTTTTCCAGTAATTTGCATTCATTACCATCATTTTGATGTCTATCAGAAGAGTTTTCACATGTAGTTTTAATTTCGTCTTCATTCATATTATAATTAGTGCAACTTATAAATTCGTAAATCATTATAGATTTCAATTAGCAATGTAAATCGTGCTCTCAGCTGAGTATAAAGAGAATTAATTATCTGATGCACTGCATCATTTATGGTATTTTCAGTTGTTTCTGATTTTATGGACACTTTAGTTTTCGTCATGAAATTTTGATTTTCATCCTCTTCTTTCGGCAGTTCAGCAAGCATTCCTTCTTCAATGCAAAATAACTTTGCTTCTTCCCTACACTCATTTAATAGTGACTCTAAACTCTGAATATCAGATATCAAATTGCTGATCAAATCAACCATTTTTCTCACAGTTGTACCGACATCTTGAAGAGATTTAGTGACTCGGTTGATTTTCTGGAGTCGGTCATCCGAAAATAACAGAATAAATAAACTGCATGTTGGACTATTTTATCAATGCTTCAGCATTTGAACATTACTCATTTTTGTTAACATCAGATAAGCGAGCTTCAATTTTCAGATCTACGAGTTATTCTGCAATACATCGAAGTGGTGGGTGGCAGGAGGTGCAATCCACCAAAACCAGTATGGTGTCTTGCCTTCCAATTTATCTCGCGACGAATTTCTCTAGTGATGTATTGACGTGTGATGGGTTTGTCGTGCGATGTATTGATGCATGACGAGTTTTTCGTGTGACGAATTAGCATGCCAGGAATTGAAGCATGACGAATCGACACACTATCACTTGACTGCAACATATTGACAGTATACGACCTTGTACTCGAATTTAAGACGACCCATGATTTTCACAAGCTGAAATTTTGAAAAATACCTCGTCTTGGATTCGAGTAAATACGATAGTTAATATACATGCATTATGAGGCCTATAAAAGGTGCATGTCTTTACAATTTTAGAGCCACTTCCTTTAACACAATATCACACACTTCCAACTTCACTGTTGCTAATCACTATTGCAACAGTAAAGGAGTCTCAGTCTCATCCATGAATATGTAAATTTATCCTGAACAGCAGTTTTCAAATGTCTGCCATTTTAAACTACGTACCTATGTGAGACTGGATTTTTCTAGATGCATGGCCATCAAAAATAAGTACCATAATAGACTAAATGCCAAGTAAGATGTGAGAATTCAGCTCTCTAGCATTACCTCCAACATTCGACGAATTTGCAACCAGAAAAAACAGAAAGACACATCTCACCAAATGTACATATGTATCATTCCTCTTGTGTTATTTTTAAATCATGTTTGTGGTTTTGGCAGAGGATGATGAAAAGGGATCCATGGCAGAAAAGTTTGGGAAACACCACCTTGAGGCATATTCAGAATTTAACAGACACTAAGTAGTGTCTAAATGTCTTACATTCTCTTGTGAACAGTACTAACTACAAAATTATACTCTTGTATTGACATAAATCCCAGAATGTTTCACAGTGAAAGCTAGAGGTTAGTTTTTTACATATCTTATTTACACTGAACAAATTTGATACTTTGTAATAAAATGTATTTATGGTCAAATTTTTTAGCTAAGAAAATTCTCATTATCATTTCCATTCTCGAACTTTTTACAAATTCTCATCTAGGTATTGCTCAAACTATACAACTGGTTCTCACACATCTCTAACGCACAAGTATTTTTAAAAAATACAGTGAAATTTGTTAGAAACCAGCAGTTGTTACTTTTCGGATATTGACCACTGTGACTAGTATCAATTTATATAAATAGGGATATATTTTATCTCAAAAAATAATTAGCAAACTATGGCTATTTAATGGATTCAAAAATTTCATTAATGACTTTCAATTAGGTAAAAAATTGATTATATGCTACATAAGGTCTAAAAAGGAAAAAAGGATAAAATATGGGCATAAGTGTACCTTAGAATGAGTGACTGGATGGCTGCATGGTAATTGCATCTTCATCAAACTACTCTCAAAAATCCTCGTCCATTGCAAGTTCACTACCTATACCAGAATCCAGAGTGTGTATGGAGTAGTTTGGGCTGTAAATGAAGAACAAACAATTGTTATAGTCACACCTACAAAATTATGTATATTCAATTTGTGCTCTAATACCTAAGCACCTAATAGAATCACTACATTCTCTAAACTTCAGGTGATCAGGTCACAATATTTGCCATATAATACAATATTAAATGAATATTTTTTTAAAAAGAGGATACATTTTCTACACCATGATAACTAGATGCTGACTAAATTATTTTACTTCTTCCTGGGCTCTAATAAAAAAATCAGATTTTAACTGCAGTATAAACAAAAAAATAAGCCAAAAACTTTACAGCATGTTCTCACTTCCAGCTTGTCCAAAAATCACAGATATTCACATTTCAAATATGGACATGAAGGAGCAGCTTTACCACTCCTCTTATTGCAGCATACAGAAAAAATTCAAAACAGGTTTAACATTATCACAATCAAATTGTTTATTAAAGATGACACTTTCTACATAAGGACAAAATTTGCAATATATTTAAAAATATTCTTTGTGATTTATAACTTCAAGACTGTATCATCAAAATCCAAGCATTTACTCTGAAAAGTATGTTGGATAATCCAAAAATACTTTAAATCAACAAACTTACTTGATGGCCCGGCAGGTAAAGAAAACAATTCGCTTTAGCTTTCTATTATAGAAGAAATAATTGAAAGACCAAAGACAGCCATCTTCCCCAAATGGATCTGATGCTAGGTCCGGATTGTAGCTGTATTAATAAAATATTAAGGGACTTCAGTAAAAAAATAACTTACACTATGTTACAATGACCAAAGTTATCAATAATTTTAACATTTTCTGTGGTTTATGGAAAGGGTTGCCAATATGTATATAAACTAATCAATTCACATTAATAAATAAGTCTCTATGGTTATTGCATATCTCACTGTAGCTTTCAATACAAATTTTTATTACAACAATATGAATACCAATATTTAGCTATATGCATGCTAATGGCATCTAAAAATTGGAAATGTTACTGTAATATGAACAGAAGAAAGTAATTTTATCAATCAACATATATTAATAGCAACTTCAATCTCATACAACAATATACTAAATCTTAATCGTGCAACCAAAAATGGAATGTAATATGTCTTCAGCAAAATTAATCAAGTCACAGCAAAATACCATATTTACCCAAATCCAAGATGATCCCAAATCTAAGACAAGACACTTTTAAGACTATCTATATAGAAAAAATTTTACAGCATGGGTCTATGCAATTCCTAATAGCATTCAAAAGGTCTACAATATGCAGAGAAATTTTTACCTTAACCTTATTGAGTGCCTTATTTTTCTTTTATACCATAAAAGTCATTGTACTTCATCAGTCTTCATCATTCTCTTCAACTTTCTCCTTGCCTAACATTATTGATCCAACTTCATCTATTGATTCCCACAAAATGTCACCTTCATTTTTATCCATGGCATTACATAAACAGCACTTCCTAAATGCATTAACTATTACTATGTATGATTACAATGTCTGATTGAATCCATCATTTCAGAAGTTGTGTGTACTTAGAACCCATCCAGTACAAGCATTCCTCTTTCTCTTATGAGTATCCCTTGTATTCTATTCTAGATAACATGCAACCAATACCATCAAAACCATATAAACTCATTCATATTAAATACACACTTAGTACTTTTCTACAATTTTTTATTTTTGCGACTCTTTTCGCATGTCGTATGGCATCATCTGGCAAGGAGGAATGGTGAAGGGGGATTTTAAAGAAAATCCAGGGGTGGGTGGGGAAAGATAAGACTGTCGTTGGAAGGGTGAAGTGGAATGGAATGCATGTCCTCCTGCTGCAGTTTCTCTCCCACATTCACCTACTCTTTTGTCGGCAACTGTTTCATTTTAGCTGTGTGGTTTCCCCAACCTTGCTTCCCCACTCCACTTCACCCTTCCAATGACAGTCTTATATTTCCTCACCCACCCCTGGATTTTCTTTAAAAGACCCATTCACCAATCCTCCTTGCCAGATGATGCCGTAATCACATGCAAAACCGGTTGCAAAAATAAAAAATTGTGTAAAAGTACTGTGTATTTAATATGAATAACATTACCTACTTCCACGAAGTCATGCCTGTCTTGATTAATTACATATAAACTCAAAGTGACATACTGAATGATTTGAGTGTGTCTAGGTACATTTGCTTCTACAACACTATATTTTCTACTGACCTCGCAATCATTAGTTTTTCTACATAATTTAACACTGTTAGTTTAAAATTTGCACCATAACTTCGCCCCATTCCTTCTGATATCTTCCCCTTTGCAAATGTACCTCTTACCTCAACATGATTTGTTATTTTAAAGCCTAGAGTGACTTATTTAAAACAAATATAAAATTACAACTAGAGAAGTGATGGCTATGAATGGGGAAATCCTGAAGAGTTACGATGTATTTCAGGTTATGATATTGCTCAAGACCAGCCACAAAACCTTATTAACCATTGTGAAAGCTGGATTATGTTTTGGCATTCCAAACTAAATGTACCAAGACAATATTGATTATGATGCTAAGCATCAAAACTCTGATAATGCATGCAAAAAATTGTACTGCATAAAAGTATTTTATCTCATATTTAATTATTCACAAAGCATTAACTCAATGAGTAATTTTAATTTATACTCAAATTTAAGACCCTTTGATTTTTCAAGGCTGAAATTTGAAAAAAATTCAACTTGTCTTTGAGTAAATATGGTATGTAGTTTCCTCTACATCTACTTTGATATGAGAAACTGCTTACCAAAAAAATTATTAAGCTAGAGAATACATTTCAGTTGGTGCATTTGTGGTTTTTATCCACTTTAACTCTAGTAACTTTCAAAATATTTTTAATAATATAAGTTATGTGAAAGATGATTACCAAATTTCACAAAATTGTCAATTTTCTTTTGTCACAAAAATAACTAAAATTATTACAGATTTTTACAACCTATGATACATTGTCACATACTAAGAGAGTTAAATTGTAATTATTATGTTGTGTTCTACGTTTCTGAGGATTAAAAAGCATCATAATAGAGAAACTTTTTATTTGTCTCACCTGTAGATGTCACAGTCAGAGAGACAAATTTCATCATCTAGGGCAGCCCACAATTGAGCTCGCAGAGAACGGAATTGCTCTCCAGCCGTTGCACTCAAGTTGCTATCCACGCAATTCATCACCCACTAAAATTGAAGGGTACGTGAAAAGTAGAATGTACAAAAAGCAAGTTAAGTGCCATTAAACATAATACTGAAGCTGAAAATATAGTACAAATAATAGAGATTGTCATCAAAGAATACTTTGAAAGATATAAAAACCATAAGATTGAAGATGATTAAGTTAGTAACAAGTAGTGTGGTATACCGCAACTTCTGATGGGTTACAGCATAAATGATGAGAACACGCTAACATTTTCAGAAATGACACAATATGATCTAACAAAAAAATCACCTGAGGGCTTGGTTCCTTGCTGAACTCATGACTTCGAGCATCAGAAAAGTCATAATCTGGATGGAAGGCAGCATTTAGAGTAGCTATTAGATTGAAGAGACGTTTTCTGCTTATGGTGTCACATAATGGCCCTTCCTCATCTCCAGATGCACTGCGCCTGAATCAAACATGATAAATCACACTTTCAAGAGAAGTTTTAAGGCATTACAAGAAGGTAAAATATAGGTTTCTAATAATTCCCCATGATACACCAACAGGAATCTATAATTCTTCCAAAGTTACAGTTATCGTCATAAATATTATTAAACATTAAACGATACATTTTACCCCACTGTTGTTAATGCAAGCTTACTTATTTTTTACCAACAGATGTTCTGGAAAAGTTTTTGTAATTCCATCTCTAAGCATCTTACTTATCATAATATCTGCCATTAGTAGTCAACATATAATGCCTCATGGAGATATGGCCTAATAAACATACTACAGGCATCAAAAACTGCTCTGAGTTATGTGTGGAGGATGGGAAGGAAATGGTGCAATGCTGGAGCTGTTGAAATTGTTTTCATCTAACCCATATACTTTTGAACATATGCAAGCTGCTTTTTGCACTATAGTATTGAAAAAAACTTAAGATCCTCTAACCTGTCTTTCAGAAGATGTAATATACATTACTTTTTTAATGGTCCTGTTTTTTTCCTCAAAAGTCATTCTGCAGTTTATATGCCTGAAAGAATAACTACTTTTTCATAGATGCAGTATTTCAGAAGGCCCTCGAAAGACGATCATATCGCTTAAATCACCCGCATCAGATCAGATTTGTGGTAAATTTATTTTTCATTAACTGGTCTAATGATTCATTACAATTTAAGCTTAAGTATGTCCACTAGAATTTACATTCCTTTTCCACTTATTTCTTTCAAACAAGCATCTATGTCGGAGAGCCAAATGAAGGGACAACTTTTATACATCTAAAAGACATTCACCATTAAAGACAATGAATGCTCAAAAATAAAAAGTTTGGAAAATTTTCTTAAGTAAACACTCATGTGTCAAATAGTGCACAAAACTTGAGATGAAGTAACCAAAAACTAAAGGGAAACATTCACTTAAACCAGTGATGTCCAACCTTTTCCCATGGCAGACCGCATTGATGGCTGCGAATCTTTCGGCAGGCCGCATTGCAAGTGCTCAATTTTTCGGTGGGACAGATGAGTTTAAATCAGAAGTTACCTATATATTCTGAGGTGCCATATAAGTGAAAATCAATCCTAAGTAAGGTTCTTATGGTTAACATTTCAACATTAAAAGATTTACTGTCAAAATTCTCATTAAAATGTATGAATTTGTGTGTTAAATTTTTCAGATTGCTTATTCACAGCTTTGAGGGCCTCACAAAAACCCTTCACGGGCTGGATGCAGCATGCGGGTCATACGTTGGGCACCACTGACTTAGTTAACATGTTAATGTCTTTATTTCAAAACAATTTTATATATAGTTAGATTTTTCTCATGGCATTCTCTTGGATATTAATTTCAACCCACTTCTTCCCTATGAGCACTGTCTCATCAAATAGAATTGTTACAAAATAAACTATAATTGAACTCATTAATTTATACTCCTTGTTCACCACAGAAACAGTCATTATAATGAATAAAACTGTAAATCGGTGGTTCCCAAAAACTTGTAGACATCTTTTCAAAGATACACAGAATTTCATGTGCTGAAACAAGACTATTTATTACAGGCAGGTATCACAATAATGTTTGGAGCATTCATTTGATAGTTCCACAGGATCATCAATTTATTAGAGAACGGTTATTGCCCTATCAACAATTCAAAATTGCTGATTGTTTTATTTAACAGCGAATTTCTCCAGCAACTTTAACAATCAACTCCAGCATGTCATGACATCCCATACGAGAAACACTGCTTTCACGTTTCAGAACTTCCTTTTAAAAAATATCCGCATAATTTATGTCTCCCTGTTTCAGTTTAAACATTAGTAAATAGGTGTAAATTATCTGGGTGAGTAAAATAATAATAAATTACAGATGAGACCTCTCATTTTCATTTACTTTTAATAAGCCTTTTTTGAAACAATTATTACCTGATGATTTCATCCACCTTATATTTTTCAGACAACTCAAGTGATTTATTTAAAGGGATTAAAATGTTATTAATAAGACAAGAAACAATGCAATTGTAAGAATAATAATTAACAAACATGATTAGCTCCATGTCTTATAACAACCATATTCTTGTGGGAAGAATATCAAGTACCAAAACAACATAAAGAAATTATGATAAACAAGCAGAAGCAATCTCACCCAAAGTGCGGCGAAACTCCAAGAGCAGTCTGAGGGGGCGACAGAGCCTGAAGATCTGTTGGGGCCATTCCTTGTTCAGCATTGAATCTCTTATACAGCTGTTTCTCTCCACCAGCCATTTTACAAGAATAACTTTCAATCCTGCATGCAGAATAAAAAATTACGAAAAATATTTTATTCCAATTCCAAGCTTTTAAGTATAGAAATGTCTGCTAATTATTTATTTACTCTACAACAGTTATTACTTTCGCCGTCACATTTCTGGTACATCAATCGTTCCTCCCTAAAGAAATGGTAAAAACTGCAAGTATTATTAAACAAACTTTGCGCCTGTATTACTTTGAGGTTTTTTTTTAATATCTGGCACATTGTCTTTTTCCTTCATATTAATGTTTTACATAAATATAAAAGAATTGAAACTGTATATAACTGTAAATTATTTAACAGCTATTGCAATGTCATAATACCGTGGACGAATTTTTATACCGCATTCAAAAAATACAGCGCGCCCATTTTTTTAAATTTGTCAGCTCTCTCTCTGTTTGCGTTTATTGCGAGAACTACGATGGGTGATAATGAACATGAATTAATCTAGACAAGTAGTGCCTGGAATCAAAACGAGTATTAGGGAGCTCGAGACTACCAACTCCCATACAAATCATTTACTTCTTCGAGAATTTAAGAAAAAAATGAAACACAACAGAAACGTTAATCGGAAGCTCAATCAGTTGACTGGTCCATTCGTGTGTTAGAGGTCGTGATTTCTAGCCTGAGATTGAGAGAAATTTTTAATGATTCATTTTCAATTAACTCGCGACCAGCAAGGAAGAATTTATTTTTTCGGGTAGAATCATCTTAATGTTATCATCTGCTATGGTCGATTTTCATTTATCAGTAAGTAATAACACTCATTAAGAAGTGATTATGTTGGGGTGAGTATATAATCCACCAACAACCATTATACAATGAATCACTTTAAATACTGGCCAATGCTACAATGATATAGAATTTATTCCAATAATGCAAATAAACATAAATAAACAATAACTTCAAACGATATCAACGAAAATTTTCTCCAAAACTCCTTAAATAAACTCAAATCTGAAATTGATTTTTAATTTGTCTGAACAGCTTCAAAACGACAGAACGTAAATAATTTCAAAAACTCTCAAATATAACTTGAAGTGTAATAAAATAGTACACTCGTTAGTTAAACAAAGGAAGATTAAAAAACGATTAAGTTTAAATTACATTAGTTTAGACGGTGATATATTTCTTGCTAAATTGACTCCACATTATTTGAGCTAAACTTAATTTAAGTTAGACGGGAGAAAGTTGGTTAGGGATGATGTTTATTTTAAGAACTTTGACAGGCAGGATGATAGTTCAAGGGCAAAGAACGCTAGTCCAGGGGGCTATATAAATAGATGTGAAAGTGCAAAAGAAACTTATTAAATATAGTTTAAACAAAATGTAACATACACAATATTTCACAGTACGATTATGCGTAGATAAGTGACGATAAATTGTTTTCTCTTAAATGCTGTCCAAGTGAAAATGGGCGGGAATCCACACAAAAGACAAATTCAACGTTACCTTCCAAATATTTTGCTATCCCCTGTCTCAATGGACAGTGCTGAGTTTATAGCTTCAAACCTTGTACTTTCCAGGAGCTTCATATCTGATTCTTAATTGGAATTACACTCTTCGATGATCTAATATACTTTTAGAGAATTCATAAAACACCAAAAACTATACTTCACAACCATAAACGAGTTTCTCAGTCACTTCAGCATAGGAAATAAATCACAAGAAAACTGGATGACTAATAGCTATAACTTTTTGATGCTTTTATGTGGTCAACTTGTCTTGAGAACAAAATCAAAATATCAAATATTTTGAGGTAGCAGCCTGACTTATCCAGTGATAAAAGTTTCTGTTCATTCTTTTCGTGAAAAGCACTATCCCTTTGTGTCTTGAGGTTATGAGACTAGACGTTAAGAGCATCGGTTTGTTGTCCTTTAAAGGCGTTTCTTTTCTTTTGTCAAAGAAAAACATTACAGAATCCAAGTCAAAAATCCTCTTCATTCAGGATGCAACTAAAAAAATAATCACAAATTGGGCAATATTTCTTGAAGCACTAGCCAAATATCGTACTTGCTTTAACCAGGACAAGATTGTTTACAAACACAGTACTAAATGGCGTCCGAATCCTTCTTGTTGCTAAGCGCTATAGGTTAGCGATCAGCCAATTAGAAAGAGTGGAAGAATATCTGTTGTATGCGAGCAGTTGGAAGCAATCCAACATAGTTGGAACTTGTCCCACTGAAAGAGCGCCCCAGTCTCAGAATCCCGCTATTTAATATAGGCTATGTTATATATTTTATAAAGTAAATAATAATTCTAAAATTCGTAGGGTGGTGAATAAAGCTATTGTAAAACGGGAACCCTCGGGATAAATATAATTTGTTCCTTATAAACACGTATTTTATTATTACAGGCAAGAGTCCAAAACGGGTCTTTTCATTTTCTTGCTAAAAGTTTACCTTGAGTGAATTTTTTACTTTAATACCAGCTTCATCTATTTTTTTATTTTTAAGGTTGACGGTATATTCAAAGGAGAGTAATATTTTTAGCCATTTTCTCCAAAGAGATCTCTCAAACAGTGTGAAACCTTGACACATATATTAAACAAAATCAATTCCGCCACCCTTTCTTGTACAAATAAAAATGCACTTCCTTATTTCTAAGATGTAATAAAATTGTGATGCTTAAAAGAATGCTGTAGAGTTATTATGAAATATCTTATAGTTCAACTGTGATATATGGGTGGTATTCCTGCTGTACACTTTCAGCGACTGAAGTACATTCACAGATGTTTGAGGTCAACTTTATTTCTGCCGTTTCGGATTTTTTTATTGGCTTTAATCTATGAAATACTTCTTAATAGGAATGCCATTTACTACGGGCCGAAACAATTAAAAAGTACCTTTATTTGCATATATCTCCGTTAATAATTTGACGTTGGTAGCGCTGAATGGTATTACTCACAGATGCCAGATGCTGTTTTCACTGTTTATCATTTGTTGTCATGAAGTTTAATATGTTGAGTAAGTTAAGTTTTTCGATCAAGTCTTTACACCAAGATGCTAAAGTTGCTGATCTTTCAGACTTGAACTCAGCGAAATGTACTTTTTAAGACATTTGTTAAAATTGTCGAGTTTTCTCGAAAACCTTGCCGTATAAAGTTTCTTTGGAAGGTTCAACTTTGACGTTGGTAAGTGAAAATCTAATCAATGTGTGATTATTAAGGCAAAATTCCGAAAATGTGTAGTAGGATTGTCGATATTCCGGATGACTATCAAAATGTAGTATTTTTGCGATGGTAGCTTGATATTCTTACTCATGTTATGCACTATTGATGATTTTAGTAAAATTGTAATATTTTGCAAATAATGTAAAATCGGATATTGGATCATAATTTCACACTTTCATTGTAAAATTATAAGTGAATAATTTTTTAAATATCGAACATAATTTGTAATTAATTGTCTTTAGTTTTTATTTCAAGACAAGTTTTTACTGACATTTTTTTTATAATATCATCATCCACTATGAATAATTCGTCAGTATTAACTAATCAGATATTTAAAATATTTCGTATGCGATTATAACATTTGTCCGTATAACATTTTCTTTTCAAACAATACAATTATAAGCATATTGATATTTGAGCATCGGCTCAATTTGGAAATTGAAATCTTTTCAGGAGAGGAATATCATATTGTATCTTATATAATCTATTATCTTAACTCAGTCTTCTAACTGAAGACTTAAATTATTATTCTGATCTAATTCACTTATTGCAATGATTGTATTTCTGTAATAATACTTTACTTTTTGCTTTCTATAAGTTCTAATCCACTCGAAAATTTTTTTACCCTTTTATGATACTAGATATTTAACTGGTTGTAATATCATAAAATAACTGTAAACTTTTTACTCAGTATCATAAATAAACAATCTGAATATTTAATGTCGATTTAGTTAAGAAGTAAAGAAGGGTAAAGTGATGGATTTTCTGGGCATAGAGTTTATGAAAAAATTGCTGATGTTTGTTTAACAAATAAAAAATCTCTAGCAAATATGTGGCAAATACAATCACTATGAGCGTTTTTCATAAGTGATAAAGAAAGCTCTGTGTTAGGGTCTACTGTGTAATGGCCATGAAAATGTTAAGAAATAAGAAAGATATAAAAAGACTAATTGTATTTTTACTGCCATTAATGATATAATATCAACACCTTTATAAATTAATTAGATTTTATTGCAAAATTAATTGATATTCGGTAAACTAATTCATTGTTTAAGTTGAAAAATCCTTCCGACATTCTTTGGCCATCCACTCCGACTTTAAAATACAGTACTGATAGAATAGTCGCAAAATTAATCACATACGATGAAATATCTATGCCAGACATCCAGGTTTTGCACTTATCACCCCTTTCTGCGATCAATTCACCTCAATGAAAGAAATTGATGCGCCATCATGCAGTATTTCAGATGAGATCTACAGATGCTAGCAAAATTTCCGACGTAAATTTTGAGCCTGTTCTGTTTTGTTGGGCAGGCAGTTATCACGTTCAAAACAGCCGCCCGCTTCAGAAACGAGAGAAATTTATTTTGGGACGGCACGAGTTTCCAGACGTTCATGGAAGTTGACGAGATATTTGCAGCAATCCTCCGCGCCCACAACACACTGAGCAGCCCATTGATGTATTTCATTCAAAATCCGTCCCTGGAATGCTCAAATCTGATCGATAGCGAGGTTATTGAAAAGGCGGCAAATAGCATTGCAATTGTGTACGCAGTATTTCTGATATTTAGCCATCTTCTGATTACACGTTTTACATGAGAATATTTGAAAACGCTTCTGGTCGTGCGCCATCAGGAATAGAAATAATCGGATTATCGATGGCGTATGTATTATCCATTTGAGGTATTCTCAACCAATTTTGGCATTCACGAATCACCCACCAGAACAACGGATCACACGTAATCATATTTCTGTTGTTGAAATCTATTATCGATTTCCAATTACTAACAATTTTGGATTGCTCGTGCAATCCCATCTAATTCATAATCTCACTTAACCTATTTCCATAAAATCTCTTTCATTGACCACATATTGAAAGTCCGTGGATCAAAGGTTCCGACCCACTGATCTAATTCATTAGTGGAAGAAATCATCATTTCGTTTTTTACGTGCTAATTTGAGCATTCATTGTCCTTCACCGCAATATTTGCAGTCCCCACTTTTTATGTTAACGAACTGGCCCAAAAATTTTCGGGCCTCCAAATAGAAGGCACCAAAAGATATTTCTTCAAAAATAATATATTATAAATGTATCTTTACGCATTTCCCAAATGGTCAGAAGAGTTGCAGTCAGATTTGAACATCAGTAAACGTGTTGAAAGGAATCTCGCGTATAGAACGTTTATCTTAGTACATTTATAAGGTACACTATTAATATTCAGGAAATTTTCTCAAAAGGGTATTATCCCAATAGTGCCATGTAAAATTATTACGTGTACGTGCAAAAAGAATTCATAAATATTGCTATAATAGCCTTATATAGTCGAATGAATATACGTTCGAAGAATGCATTACACCGACTTTATGTTTCGGCGCTGTATTCATCTTTTCGTTTCTCAAACGTATCTGTATGTTGCGATTTTGTTGGATATGTTTATGTTGAAAATTGAAAAATCCTTCTCGCCGAAACCTTTTTCCTTGTTTTTTTTATGTTTTATAACGATGTCTATAAGCGTTTTAAATCCCCCAAATTAATTCAACCGTTCAAACATAGTGGAAAATTACAAGGTTTTTTATTAATCAATATCCCCAAAATTCTTCAGCATAATATATAGCATCGTTTGGTATTTTTTTCTCGAGAGTTTATCGAACGTTTTAAACATTTTCTTTATGCAATAAAAGATCATGTTGAAGTAGAATGTTCAATGAATTTGACTGCGTATCTTACCTTTCACTTGATGATTATTGCAAAAATAAAAGTATGTGAAAGCTCAAGACTTAACGAACGATTGAGAATTGATTGAGATTGAGAAGTATAGATGAATTTAGACCTCCCGAAATGTTAAATGTGTTTTCTTGTTTGAATTTTTTTATACACTGAGAATATAAAAGTTTTGGATGCAAACGATGTTTCGAAGAAGCAGCCCGGATAACTGAAAGGTACCTACTTTGGATTGAAAATGCGCCCCATGAATATGCTATAACCTAGGGATGGGCAGCCCTTTCTACATGGCGGGCCGCGTTAGAAGTTGCCAATGCTTCGAGGTGTTAGAGTTAAGTCAGAGGTTATTTAGAGATTCTGAGGCATCGTATAAGTGAAACCAAGCCTAAAGAAGGATTTTTAGGGTTAACATTTCAAAACTCGAGATTTTATCGTCGTTATTTTACCAAAATAATACGAAATAGTGAGTTCAATTTTACGGATCGCTTTTTAATCATAGCTTCGCGGGCCTCTTGAAGTGTTCTCACAGACCGTTGGTCGCAACTGCTATAACCCGTATGACAGAGAATCGTAAATGCGGATTTTTTTAGTTTTTATTCTGAAACAGCTGGACTAGAATGTAACTACTTTTGGTGCCTTGGATACTCGGCGAGGAAAAGGGAATATAATCTGCACACGGTTGAAAAAATATCACTAACCATAAAGTTTCATTCATTTCCCACCGCGCCCTCCCTATCCTCCAGGGTGGCGCACCTCACAGTTTGGGAACCACTGGTCTAATTGGAAGTCATGGGCATCTGCAGAAACTTTTCTAGAGGGAGGGGTTGGACACCCTGGGTGGGAGGCATGTGCAGTGTTCCGACTGCTATTTCATTTTATTTATCCTTAATTTGTATTATTATGAATGATATGTTTTTGCAAGATATTCCACGGGTTCGCCAGCCGCTTCCTCTCAAGTGCGGACGTCCTTGTCCTAAGTACTATGTTACAAATTCAAAATACAATTCAAATTCAATTCAATTCTAATTATGATCAAATTTTCATCAATAAAACAAAATACCTCAAAGTTCCGTTGTGTTAAACAACTTAATGTCGCAACAGAGTTCAGTGCATCATTGGCTTCCATATTAAATGCGCTTGTCATTTGCTGCTGCAAGCAAATGAAGATTGCTGGTCCGGGTAGCCAACAAACGCAAAAAACCGTTCACGGCTGCCAATGTCGCTCTTCAATTACGTTCAGAAAAAAATAAAGTCCAGATCAAATTTGAACACCCCTTGTAATGCAAATAATTGCGTATTTGTTGGTTACAATTAGGTCCGGAAAACCTTTTCTTGTGGAGTTTTGACGATAAAATACCGTATCTACTCGCGTAATTGACCCACCTAAGCTACGAGGAGGAAATAAAACATTATTTTTTCTAATATGGCCACTTTCATACGATAGAGGAAAACCGCGTGTTTGCCCCAACCTTGTATTACTGTAAAAAATAGCGCGGAGAAGTGGGACAATTATGCGAGTATTTGCGGTATTATTAATGATCGATTTTCACTGATAGAAACCTTCACATTCTCTCAATTAACTTCTGAGATGGACCCGTCTCTTCAAAACTTTTTCCTCCCCTTAAATAGCATGCTAAGAGAAAATTTGACTCGACTCCTTTGAGTCAAAGAATGTCAGACGCCATTTGCTTCATTCGCTTGATATCCATTAGGTTTTTTCGTGTTCATGGCAAGTCGCCGTAAAATGATAATATTAACTCGGTCGAGCACTTCCTCTTGATGCGGTTTTGGATCGCGCGGCGTCGTTCCTCGACGCGCTTGTAAAACAAATTCAAAGGAACTCCTAGCGTAAGTCGAAAGAGTTTTGTTCCGTAGTAATTCTCATAAATTCCATCGAAGAGTTATTATTAGATTGTCTCTTCTGACGTTTTCCCTCAAATTGTCGCAAAAAAATGTAGACGTGTACTCTTTGGACGCATCAAATGAATGATTGAACGTGCGGATGTGATTATAAATTTGGGAACATGGCGACGAGATATCGATCACGTGTCAGTGTTTATCAATCTATCAATATCAGGCGGGAAAATCACGTATCCGTAAAATATAATGTATTGTCTTGAATAATTACTATGGATAGACTGAACTGTTATTTTTCGTTTGGCAGCCAAAGTAATGCTTTCGAGCCGACGTTTTATTTGTACTTTTGCCCAAAGTTACCGAAATGATACTTCAGGACTCGTAAATCATTTAATCCCAAAATCTGGCGAATCGCAGTTCATAAAATAATTCCTCATGCCGAATCGCCGCCAAATTACGGATCCGCCGTTCGGTGATCAAAATTCTTTCGTGTCCCTTACGAAAAATATTCTTTAATCGGCATTCCGTAACGCGCAGACAAAAAAAATAACCGCAAATCAATAAAATGGGAATTTTTTCGTTTTCACCGCTTTAACCGCGAAATAAACGTAGACGCGCGGCATTTATCAACAACAATCTATTTAAAGAAATATTCGTTGAAAATCATCCTCAATTATTTTGAATTTAAAAAGAAATTCACCCCCTCGCGCCCAATTTTGTTTCATTTTCCCACGCCGCAGGCCGGTTGTTAAATTTAGATTCCACCCTATATATAGGTGGGTAGGGGTGAGAGCTCGGTGTTGGGAATGGGGGGGTTTTAGAGTATAGAGGAGCGTTGTTCAGAGATTGCAGATGGTCGCGAGGATCGAGTCGCGTCTGGGGATAACTCCGTGAGCTTTCCGCTCACGTGGGTATATCCAGCTGTGGTCCAATCCGGGTTCGGGAAGTTTTTTGACATAGTATTAGGCTAATTAGCCCTGCGATTTGCGTTTCTAATCAACCGATAAGGCGGTACGAAAGTCTTTCGCTTCAAACGCCGATCGATCAATGACGAACTATCGGCCAATCATGTCGCCGGAAGAAGGTAATTGTTGACTTAATCGAACGACGTGAAACTGTCGCGTGCGAAATGCCGGTGGGTAATTGTTGGCCGTGATTTCTTTTCAGAAAACATTCCTCTATTCGTGTTGGAATTTGAACGTGGTTTGAGAGGCGGCTGGGCAGAACGTCCTCCGGACGTGATAGGACAGGATTACCGTTGGGTCACTGAAGATGGTTTTGTTGGCGGCCCTTGGCCACTTCAGCAACAATACTCGCAGATGTATACCCGTAACGTGAAGATGGATGAGGGAGTGGGTGAGTGAGGGTTTGCGCGATGGCGTCTTTCGCGGCGTTGTCCTTTTTATCATCCTGGTAACGAAGGATTCAACCGTTTTGTTCCTCTGTCAACTGTGCCGATTCGAATGGATTCCCCATAAAATTAAATGACTTTTGGTCGCTAAGAAGTGTTAATGTGGTGGAAAAAATAAGGGAGCTACAAAAGGATAGCGTTTAAACGCCCGTTTGTTTTTATTCTTACTTGGCATTGTAATAATTATCGCTGTCAAATTTATGTCAGTAATCACTTGAAATACTTAAGAGATAGTATATATTTAATCATAAAAAGACCACAGTGTGGTTGGTTTTGCATTCTGGTTCACTTGTGAAAATATGTTCTCTGGTGTACTAAATTCCAATTTACCGTGATAAATTCTAATTGTCTCCTTTCTCTTTTCCCCTTACCTCATTTAAAATTCTATACTGCTTGAAAATATCCTGTAGTCTATTTTCTCTCTTCCACTTTCAACTTTTGTGGCATAAAAAGTATGTATATTTTTTAAATTTATACTTTATATATGTTTATTGATGCAAGATGTTATTATCATCAGAAGGGCTTCTATATTTGTTGATCAAGTTTACTTTTTTTATTTCATGAGACAAATCCTGAAGGTTTTCATCCATCAGTAATTATAAACTGCTGAAAATTGTTTAAGTTTAGCATAAATAAGTATTAAATATGCTAAAGGGACCAAGATTTTAAGTCTAAATAAATCAATTACATTGAAAAATATAAAATAAAATGAGTAATCTCAGAAAAAAATGCTATTCAGAATTTTATTGAGGCAAATAGCTAAACTATGTATCAAAAAGAAATTATACAATGATTGATTATTGTACTTGAACCATTCAGCACCTGGGCAGTACAAAGAAATTTTTATGAGTCTGGTGCTAAGAAAATTTCTGTGATTAGAGAAATATATTTAGTTGACTATGAAAAATAAATGACTGCATTCTTTATCATTTATTTTAAACATAAGGTACATTTTTTTAATGATAGAGACTAATACTTCCTGTATGTAGCTAGGTCTCAGATGCAACATGTTATATGATTTTGTAAAATATTAGCAATTTGTTTTATGGTTGTATCTGTGTACACATTTTATGACAGGTTTACATATCCTATCTATAACTTAAGGTTTAGATGTGTGAAATTACCTAGCTAATATTCATGATGAAAGAAGAAAAAATCTTAGTACCCTACATCATTAACTTTATTAAGCATGACTGGTTTCACTACACTCATAGCATCTTAGGACGATGAATATTAAACCAACTACTATAAATAGGAAGGAAGATAAAGAGGGGAAGAGAGAGCGGGGAGTAACAAGCTAGTTTACAAATGCTGTAAAACTGGTCATTTAATGAAATTATTGTGGAATGATACTAAGGTTTTTTCTCCTTTCTTCATGAAAATGTTGATGTATTTGGTCTGCATTATCAAATTTTGTCAAAATTTCACTGTCAAAATGTTTTTTGATTAATTTCTCTTTTACATTCAAGCTCTCTTTTAGATATGTTGTTATTTAACACAGCTGTCTCCATCTACTCTTATTCTAGAATATCTTTGAAAATCTACTGTTTCTGCTTCTACTATTTAAAAATTTTACCTTATCATGATAATCGTTGCTTTAAATATTTTTTTTTATTGGAAAGTGTTATGCACAATTCAGTTAGTCATATTTTTTAAATAGTGTGTAAATATCAGTATTTATTGCTGGAATATCTAGCCTTTGAGTTAATATTAGCACAATTTTGACAATTAAAACACCTCATAGATATTCACTTCTTAAATAGGTACCAAATTAGAGATGTTGTATTTCGATGAACATTGAAGAATATTTTTAAAAGAGTTCTTTTTCTTTTGTTGATTAGGGATGATGCACACTATGTCTCCACATGAACAGACCCCAAATTTGGAAGTTGTCGATGGACAGTGGGAATGGAGAGAACCTGGAAAGAAAAGGGAAGAGGGAGTGATTGGTGGAAGTGGTGATGTGATGGATAGGGATTGGAGAGAGGAGGAAGAAGTTGGGAAAAAGTGGTCGAGGGAGATTACTGATGAGGGAGTGAATGCGAAAATGAGTGGGGGAACTATGAAGAGGAATTGGGGGAGAGAGGATACTAGCAGAGAAGACGGAGGCGAGATCTGTGTTGGATCTCATGTGCAGGTGGAAGTGAATGGTGAGCCGCGTTTCGGTGTCGTTCGCTGGATCGGACTGATTCCTGGTGAATGGATGGGTCATGTCGCCGGGGTCGAAATGGTTAGTGCCGATGAATTTTCTTTATTTTCAAAGTCTTTGGAGAACCCTGTGATTAACAATAAATATATGGAAAAATTGAATGCCTCCTTATAACCATAAAAAAGAAACGGAATACCCATAGCCACTCCCTTAACACCTTCGCTGTCTTCCAAATATTGGTGATATTTCCCCGGGAGCCGAATTTGTAATTTTAGTTTTCTTATTTGAAATCACCTTAAAATAACGAAAAATAAGGGTTTCCCTCGATATTACGAATTTAATATAAAAATAACACACCAAACAAAATAACATATAATTAACTTCCTAGCCAATCTAAATTCAAAATGAAATCTATTTTTTTCAAAACTATCTGAAGAATTCTAAAAAGTGAGAAAGTTATAACTAATGTCCATTTTAAAAAGTAAGATGCAAAATTTTCCAAAAAATAATAGAAATATCATAAAAATATATACAACGTTTAAAATCTTGCTTGAAGACTACTTGCGAAACCAGGATCAAAAACAATAAAAATAAAATAAATGCTGCTCACTTGAGGTCTAAACTTTCACAGAGTGCCTTTATTAGGGACATATCTCTTAGCGCTAAGCCAACAGATCCAATGGTATAAGTACATCTGTGATGCAAATGTGTGTCGCCGGCCCACCGCGGTTGCTCAGCTTGATGCACTGGTTCCTCAAAGACAACGAACGTGTTAAGGGAATGGGAAGTGTGCCTGCTTATTTTGTGTGTTCGTAAACCAAGGATCTCTGGAGTGAAGTAATACCCTCCAGGTGCAAGTGTTTAGTCCCTGGCATAGTGTAAAATCCCCTATGCATTCCTTGTTTCTTTTTATGGTTATAAGGAGGAATTCAATTTTTCCTTTCTTATTTTTTCTTTATTTATGATCGATTTAATGGTGAAAAATGTCATACCTAAGTGCTAACACAGAAGAATGAACCATTAAATGATCACCAATTGAAGGTTTATTATTGCTTTATGGAGAAAGTTTTGACTGATTTTGTAACTGCCATACACTTTACCCTGCTATATGATGATTCTTTTGTGATTAATTGGGCTTTCTGAAGCACTTCAAAGAAAACCATTCAATCCATTGCTGAAATTATATATCATTTGCAATTCGAAACTGTAATTGGAAGATTGAAATTATATTTTATGCTTTTCCTTTATGAAATCTCTATTTAGAATTGAAACTTTAGAGATGTAATGATACCATGTAAAATTAATCTTTGGAAAAACAAAAGGATTAAATCTGGATATGCAAAGTAAATTAATTTTTGACACCATTTGTTCAAGTCATTAAATAACAGTTTGGATATGGCTTCTAATAAAACATTTGTAAGACATATTCCTTGATGTATTATAAAGAAAAAAATGTGAAGACAAAATAACATGAGGATTTAAAAAATGTTTTGATGCTGATTTAGTGGTGGCTCACAGCAGGTGTTGTTGGTCACCTAGCACTTTATAAAAAGACTAGATGAAATAGCTCGTTTAAAACAGTCTTTGTAATCAAACAATACAAAAAACAAATTAGACCATTTTATTATAAAATTATAGCATAGCAATCCTACCAAATTTGGTTGAACTGGCTGAAGAAACGGCTGAGATATTGAGCGTTACGGACAAAATGACAAAGAGAATAAGGATTTTAATATTTTCTGATAACATTGCTCTTGATAAGAATTTTGACCTTTTCTTGTTTTGTGTTACCAAGGTTCATTGAACTAAATTTTTAAAAATCACTGTTATCAATGATTTATGGTAAAAAAACTTTTTGTGCTTGAATATCTTACTACAAATACCAAAAATATTCCTTTTTCATTTTAGTTCTCAAGGATACTATGTAAAATACTTTCTTCCTCCTGCACTATTAAATTGAAGGCTACTTCTGAAAAAAATATTCTAGTTACATAGGCATGTACATCCCAAATTGCATTGGTAGTTGTCTCATTCGATTCACCTTTTTTGCATAACACACAAAGCATAGCTGTATTTGTGGGCACAAGTTTTCAATTATTTGCTGAAAATATTTCCTTCATCGTTCCATAAAATTTATCATTTCCATAATTTTAACAGATGTACAGATTTTAAGAAATATGTGCAACATACATAGCACAATATACCTACTCTCCTTTAATATCACTTGTTACATTAATAGGTATTTATACATGAAAAATATTTTCTTGTAGTTTGTCTCGTAACAGCAATACAGCTGCTGCTGGAATGACGGAAGCCTAGTGGTAGCTGGTAATAAAACTTGATATGTTGCAATGCCACTGGATGCTATATAGCTATTTTTTGAGACACATGCCATATTTAGTATTGGTTATGACATCAAGTTTTACAACTGTATGAATTTTAATCAAAATCCTCAATGCCATTTTTGAGTAGTTCGACATTTTGTGAAAACCCACTAGAATAAACAGCCCTCCATTGTTGCATTATTTGGTTTAGTTTTACAAGGTTTCTATTTTGGATGATGTCCTTTATAAATATGAGATTTTGTCACTCAGCTGGTTGTCCTTTGTATATGGGTGGCTATTGCATCCGACTTCCTATGCTGATGTCGAGGGTTTGAATCCTGCATCTGTGATTATCTTTGTTACTGTTCTAAAAGCTCTATGTAATAGGTTATTGATGTGCAGTTTAAGAGGCAATAAAATAAAAGATTCTGTCCAACTGTTTACCTCCTAGAGATGTACACATAGATAGGATACAGGTGACACTTGGAGAGAATTGTGAAAAACTACTTTTTTGTGCTCAAAGGAACCTAAAATGTGCCTGATATAGTAAAGTCAAACACTATATAACATTGAAATAATTGTGTTAGTCCCTGAATATATTTTAACTAGTATAAAAGCCCATCAATATGATGCGAAGAAATATATTTACGTGTATAGTATAAGTGCCCGTCAAAAATGACATATCTCTCCCTTTATCTTTCTCCTTTCCTTCATCAAGTTCCATATTCACATCACAATTCTAAGTAATTTAAAAATGCAAATAAATAATACGCTGCACCGTATTTACTCTCATATCACATAAATAGTTCTCGATTCTCCTGCTCTTTAAGAGAGGTGCCACAGTCAAGCATTGAAACAGTCATTCAAACAAACACTTTGCTTTTATATAAGAGAATAAAAATGAAATGATTTTATATATTGTTTTAAGCACCATGCACTGCTTTGAAAAGCCAACACACCTCAATTGGTGCATCTGCAGTGGGTTGAGCACACCATCTGTAAGGGCTAAACAGTTCAATGGAATGTGAAGAAATTTTGCAATGATATAGAGAGTAACTCGAAATAAAAACATTACTGAAATCATCTATATACGAGGGGTGTTATGTAAGTTTTGGTGCCTTCGCAAATCGATACCGTTTAATTCAAAGAAATGAGAGCTACATTAATAATTAGCATCAACCTTCTTCTACTTCTTCTGATACCTGTCGTTGTGCTGCCAGCTATTGCACTGTGCCCGCATAACCGGATAGCATGCAGCGGCGAGCATGCTTGCAACTGAGCAAGTTCAGACAGGATGGCGAACGTTCGTTTGTTGGAGACGTGGACTAAAGAGGAGGTGCAGGCTGTTGACCGGTATGAGTGGGCGTGAGGCTTGACAGGAAGCACCAGTCACGGTAAGCTGGTGGAAGTTTATGGAGAAGATGTAATGTTCGAGCAAATGGTGCTGAGATGGTGTCGGCTCTTCAGCGAAGGGCGAACGAGTCTGGGCAAGTCTGCATTACCGAAAGGATGGAAATGCCTTTCTGCATCGTATCGTGACAGGTGATGAGAGCTGGGTGCACCATTTCACTCCTGAATCCAAGATCACATCAATTGAGTGGAAGCACACGACATCTCTCGTGAAAAAAAGTTTAAGGTGACACAGTCTGCAGGAAAGGTCATGCTGACTGTGTTTTGGGATGCCAAAGGCATTCTTCTCATGGAATTCATGAAAAGAGGAGCAACCATTAATGCTGAGCACTATTGTGAGACCTTGGTTCGACTGAAATCTGTCATCCATCAAAAGCGCCCAGGCCTCCTCACAAAAGGTGTCATTCTACACGACGACAATGCTCGCCTACACTCTGCCAGATTGATGCAGGCCTGAATTGAAGAATTTGGTTGGGAACGACTAGACCATCCCCCCTACAGCCCCGATCTGGCCCCTAGTGACTTTTATTTGTTCTCGGTGTTGAAGAAGGAACTACAAGGTCAGCATTTTTCAAGCGATAATGAGGTTCAGGAGGCTGTGTGCAATTTCCTTCATATGCTGGGCATGTGCTTCTTTGCAGAAGCATTTGAGAAATTGGTGCACCAGTGTGACAGATGTATAAATGTGGAAGGGGACTATATGGAGAAGTAGAGGAAGAATGATGCTAATTATTAATGTAGCTCTCATTTCTTTGAATTAAATGGTATCGATTTACGAAGTCACCGAAACTTACTTATTGAACACCCCACGTACTATCAACCATTATTGCACATTACAGTTCATTTTTCAGCCATTTTTGAGTAAGTCAATATTTTGTAAAAATCAACAAGAATAAATCATTTTCCATTGTAGCACATTATAGTTAATTTCAGCAATGTTTTTATTCTGATTATAAATACATATTATTGCATGCTAAAAATTAAGTAGTGCATCAAGTTTCTACTGCTAGAAAAATAGCATATGGAAAGTAAAGAGCTACTCATAGATGACAGACTCCTCACAGACAGACCAAAACCACTTTTTTGGTTATGTGTATATTTATTAAAATTTTGAAATTGAATTCTTTTATAATATATGAGAAAGTAAAAAGCCCCACACACAGCAGTCACAAAGTTCTCTCATGCATGAACGTCACTTAGAAAAGAGCTTTAGAACATCATCTCTAAATTGGGAGTAAGATTTCCTGTGCATCTTGTGACCCATGGGAATCTTAACATTTGTTTCTGTTAATAAAAATGCAAAATATGTGTATATGCACCAAAATGAATATAAAACTCGCATAAATGTAAAAGTATAAGCAGTAGACAAAAGTTCTATACAAACCACTCCAGATTGGATCTTTCAACTTTTATGGATTCAAAAATGTAAAAATGTTTAAACTTACAGTTGCCATCACTTGACATTATCCCAGTTTATAAAACTGAATCTCTTTATTTCAAAGCAGTCAAACTCTCAAATGGAGTCGATGTCAGAGAACATGGGATTTGCCATAATTTAAGACGAATAAGTTAATGTATCTGATGTGTTTGAAAAATGCATCATTGTGATTTGTTTCAAGTGTGAATGAATACTGATTGCTTTCATTCCACCATTATATAGCTAATTTTAAAATGTTGTTTTTATCTTTCCACTGCTAATTATATATATAGGAGTCTGAAATTGTTGGGGCTACTGACGGTTCCTTCCATGGTAGACGTTACTTTCGTTGCAGCCCAATGCATGGTTTCTTTGTGCCAATAGAGCATTGCTGTATTGACCGCCGTCTTTCCTCAAACTCCTTCCAAGGTAGGTAGGAAATATATAATGAGGTGGAGTTATTATAATTTCATGTGCTTTGTTGCTCATTTTTTAATTTCTCCATATGGATAATGCATTGTTTTCTTGAAAAAATCAATTTCGAGGTTTCAACGGAAATACATGTTTTGAGGTCCCCTGAACATGTTTTCACCATTTTCTTGATGATGTCTGTGTGATAGGAAACATGTGGGTCTTCTAACTCAAAAACTGTTAAGCAGATCAATGCAAAATTTTATATTTGACATTTTTATTGAAGGGACAAGAGTTGATTAGTTTTTGTTTAATATCGGTCACCCTGATCAATGTAAAATATTACTGGAATAAAAGTTGTAGGAAATTTAATTTTATAGCTTAGTTCATGAATCAACCAATCTGTTACGATTGTACTATAAACTAGGTTATTACTTAACCCATCGTGACTCGCGTGGGATGGATGGTACACCCCAGGCTACCATTTTTAACGGCATTCTTTTTTCTCTGGTTTTTATAATCCCTCCTTTACACTAACTAGAGTTAGGGATGTTTTGGACCTTTTCTGTGAAAATCTTTCATTTTACCTGGCTCTCCTCCGAGTTTGGATATTTTTTTTAGGTAGTGACCCTTGACTCTCCTGGGATTGCGTGGACACACCACCTACTATTTATGGCGGCATTCTTTTTTCTTTGGGTTTTATGACCTCATATTTACAGAAGTTGAGGTTAGGGATGTTTTGGAACTTTTCGGTGAAATCTTTTGTTTCAACCTAGGCACTCATATATGCGGATTCGTGCGCATTTCTCATAATTTCATAAATGATAGTAATTTACGTAAATAAAGATAATGAAACAACTTAATTGACTGATAAATTACCCCTATCATTCCAAAAATATTTTAAGGATCAAAAAGGAAGGTCGATGGCGGCGGGGTAACGTCCTTGCCTGTCAATCCGAAGGTCGCGGGTTCGAATCCCACCTAGGTGGATTTTTCTCCACCTAGGGCATTGATGTATGTGTTCGTCTATTGTTATTGTTAACATATTCCACTGTAAATTGGCTACAAAAGCTGTATGTGGAATTATTCAATAAATATATAAAATAAATAAAAATATGAGGAAAACTGAAAATTAAGTCGAAAAAATCTGATGTGGCCACCACATGACTTCTCCATATCTGTAATATCAATAAAAATTCCAAATAGGTTACATAATGATAAATATTTTAAGAAACCGAGAAATTTCATTCACAGGCGCAAGAAGAAGCCATTTTGACATTGTATTAGCGTTCCATTAAAATTGAATTAATAGCGAAAAACGCAACCTGATCCTTAATCTCAAACTCCTAATAACTCAGTTACTAAATAGCATTCACTGAAAAAATATTTAGTATTCTTCAGAAATTCTATTGGTACACATAAAATCAAAACTAATTTATTAGCTTAACATTTGGGACTGAAATTTGGAGGAATATCTAAAAAAACAACAAATGTGAAGTCAATTCTGGAAAATCTTGATTCGGCACAAAATTCAAACGAACAATTCCCAGGAATCGAAAATAAGAAATATCAAGTAAATTGCCGAAAACCAGGAACAAGAATTCCTGGCTCCAAAACTCTAGGTAGACCCCACGCGAGTTCTCGCGTTTGAAAAACAGGCACGAGTCCTGCAGGGTTAATAATCTAAGTAAATTGCCTCAAGACACTCTAAGTTATCATTATATTTTAACCTTATTTCTTACCTCTCCATCTCTTCATAGACATATGATAGACTGGTATGTTAATCCTACTGTCTCTATTTATGAATCAGGTAAATTCAATTTGGAAATCCTCTGAAAATTAGGAGGGAGATACTTTTATAACAATTGCTGAACTAGAGTAAATATTGTGAAATAGCTAATACCTTGTACATTGAATAAAGAACTACTTATAATTTTAACTGAATATACATATTGACCTTTCAGCATAATTTTGCATAGAAAATTTTCTAATATGTGCTCTTAATATAGAAATTTTCAGAAATATTTTTACCAGAAAAGTAATTTGGTTCCAATGATATCGCAATGTGATGTTTTTTCTAAAATATAAGCTGAAAAATTCCTACTCGACTTAATAATCATGACCAAATGATCTATTCCTCCTCTCCCTCTCACCCTCATTAAAATTCATTCCTCTATGTTTTATAGTCAACTAATGTAATTCCATTATGCTATACAATTCTTATACTCCCAAAATCTTTATATATTAATACTCAATGTCAGTCCGTCCGTCTTCCCTTTTGTCTCTTGAACAGTTTGTCATAGAGAAATGCTGTAAATGCCATTTTGTTTCTACGAACTAGGAGACCCTGGGAAAACTATTTTCGTTTACATAAGTGTCCCGGATTCGACTCAGGGAGATGATTACATTTTCCCATATGTTTACACAGGATTTTGATTTTTCAAGGTGCAAGGTTTATTTCCTTCATTCATTAAAATATGTAAATAGGGACCAAATTTCTCCATTTTTACTTTATTCGACGGCTAAAACTATACAATATCTTATTCTTGCTCATGGTTAGATGTTACACAGAAGAATTTGTCAGAAACACGCATTTCTTTTCAAAATTTTATGACTTTTTCATACTCTTTCCCGGTGTTGCCCAGGCAACCCGCATTGTTGCCTCCAATTGAATTAGCATCTATTAAGCCTTCAAATAGACAAAAGAATTGCATTATTCACTTTGCACTTTTTATGAAGCATCGAAATTATATTTGTATCATTGTCAAACTTAAGGTTGCAACGTTAATAATTGAAGATTATTATTATTCAGTAAACTGCATGTGGGCTGTGGGCATTTTTAACATGATGATTTTAAACATGCAGATTTCTGACTGTCTTCGCAAAAGTTTTTGCGGGTACCACTAGTTATTTTTAATTTATGGAACATTTAATTTTATCCCTCTTTCCCTGTCTCTCTCCATCTCTCTCCGTCTCTCTCCTTCTCTCTCCCTCCATCTCTCTCTCTCTCCATCTCTCTCTCTCTCTCTCCCACTCTCTCCCCCTCTCTCTCTCCCACTCTCTCCCCCTCTCTCTCCCCCTCTCTCTCCCCCCCTCTCTCTCCCTCTCTCTCATTAAAGTATTCAAAGCACACATTCCTTATGCTTGGTTTCCATTAATACAAATTTCAGAAGCCAGCATGTTGGCGAACATGTTAGCAAAATTTTAATACAAGTGGAAACAGTCTGTGAAATCTCAACTTCTTTTGGACAACATGTTGGATGTTGGCTGCAAAAACTCGCTGAATTTGTTGTGTTCATTTTTATTTGTAAAGTAGAAACACTTTCCTGACATGTATGCAAAGTGTGTGCATGCACAAGGTCAGTCTATCCAACTGTCAACCAACACTTGTTTATTGCTCACTGCCGTTGGTCTTCAGTTGTTCAGCAAACTAAATGAACATGCATATCTTTACTTATGGAGTGGACAAAAGCAAATACAATTAAACTAATTGAACATTATGAAAAACATTGAGTTTCATGGGATGTTACATCTAGCAAACATAAACAAGCAAATAATCAAATTGATGCACTAAGCCAATGGTCCCCAACCTTTACGAGTAAGTGGGCCACACTAACTCTTCAATTGTGCGGCAAGGGCTGCACATATGATAGCACAGTTCGTGGGGAGGGCTGCATATTTAAAACGAGACGAATATTATTACAACTTTTCCCTCATTTTAGTGTCATAAAGCAAGAAAATTGAGGTTGGATGTAATATAAATGAAATATCGATGAACCTTAAAACATCAAATTAATGAGAAAAAATAAAAATAGTCAACATGAAAAGAGATACGACAGTAAATGTCGTGAATCTTAATCTACAATTTCTTAACCGAGTAAAATAGTTGAAGAGTTAATCAAACTATACTACAGAATCCTACTAAAGAGTCATTACCGAATGAGTTTGGACCTTCTCATTGTTAAGATGGAGAATCAAAATTAAAAAGTGTGGAAATTATGAAACTAGTTAGTGTGAGTCACATATGCAAATGTGGTATGTTGCCCGTCCGCATTTGAGTAAATGGAATTTATACAAAAGATTGAAAAATTCAGATTACTTGTTTTAAATGAAGATATGATTAATTTTTAAATAAAATGCTACGGATGTAAGATGCCATATTTTTTTATTTTGGTTAAAGGTACTAATTCAGGTAATCACTCAATGGCCTATTATGGCCTGAAAAGCTGAGGGCCACACAATATCACCCTGGGAGCTGCATGCAGCCCTTGAAATGCAGGTTGGCGATCCCTGCGTTAAGCAAAATTGGATCAATGCTTAACTGTGATATTAATCATGTAGAAAAAAAATGCAAATGTGGTACAAATCTCAATATTGAAGATTTTGAAATCTTGTGATGATACATTAGACTTCCATAACTGTCACCAGTAGCTGAAAAGCATAACATAACAGCCAACTGTTCTCCTGAACTTTCATAGTTTGGTGTCTTCTTTTTGTATCCAAGGTGCAATTAGCTGCTGTAAATTTTGCCATGATTCAAATGAAATTTTCGTAACCACTTTGGAGACAAGGATCATTCATCAGTGAATGATATGCCCCTTCTAATTCACGCTTCGCAAGAAAACTTCGAATCTACCACCATTTTCATTTACAATCTTGATTCAAAAGTAGGTAATTTCCAGCATAAATTACAAATGCAGAAGACGCAACTAATGCCACTTTGTCCATTGTCGAGAGTTTGTTCACTACTAAACCAAAATGAAAGTTTCATTGGAAACGCACTGCAATTTAAGCCAGCATGTCAGCTCCACAACATGTTGGCGACTTTTTTATTAATGGAAACAGCTTTAAACATACAGTATAAAGATTAAGGCGACAGTACAGTCTCTAACATGGTCGGCAAGGCAACATATCATTAAAAAGCTTAAATTTTTCCAATAAATATGATTTAAATGTAGAACTTGAGCAATTTTGTATCGTAGGCAAAATGTGACAATAAAAATGAGAAATATTATTTATGTATTTTTCTTTAAAATGGTCCAGGTTGAAAGATTGTTGGTCAATTATTTATAATTTTAATTTGCAAAAGAGTAAAAGCCTGTAAGTCAAAATATCAATTTTTACTTGTTATCTTATGGGAAATGGCACTCCACTTCCTCTCTCCATGCAAAAATCAAAATTCTGGCCCCAAGGTGCACATCCCCATGGTCTCATTAGTAAGTGTACCAAGTTGAAAGTCTCTAAGTTTCTTGGTTTTCAAGATATGCTGTCCACACACACACACTGCCTTTTATTAATATAGATTCCATCCTTAGAAGACAGTATTACGCCTATGGTGTATGAAGCTGACAAATTTCTCCTGCATTGGAGCCAGTGCATGTGTTTTTTACCTGTATTAAACATTTTAATAAATAACACTAATAATTTAATCTAGTTCATTGGAAGCCAATAAATGTACACTTTATCATAATTATTCATTAATCCTATTGTATAATTATATTAGGTAAAAATTTAAACAGCATTTTTGTGAGCTGTTTGCAGTATTATCATTTTAAAATGATAAAAAAATTGTCAATAATTTCCAATTAAAAAGAATGATAGCATTAGTATCAATACCCCAAAAATTCTTTCTATTCAAGGTCTCCATATAAATGGATAAATACAGTATATCCTATTTGTATTTACATAGATAATATTCTTCACAAAATAGCATAATGCAACAATTGAAGCATTTAGTTTGTAATTTCAATAATTAAAAGAAGTAATTCCTTTACGTGTGAAGAATTATGACGATAGGGTAATTATTTCTTCTACTTTGCTGTTATAAATAGTTAGTTCCAATATCTCTCCTGCAGATACTGTATTTGGTGTTATGGATAGTCCTGTAGTCTCCGGAGTGGTGCCACCTGTTTCTGCTGTTTCCTGCCATCACAATGGGGAGGAAGATGCACCCTCACCAATTGGTCGCTATCGTGGGATACAAGGACATAATAATTCCTGCTACTTAGATGCCACATTATTCAGCATGTTTACCTTTACTAGGTAAGCTTATGATTTTACATGAGTATAGTTTTCCATTTGAAATACAGTAAAATTCTGCTATAACAAGTGTTGATAACGGTAAAAAAATCTGATGTGGCCACCACATGACTTTCTCCATATCTGTAGTATTTCTAAAAATTCCAAATAGGTTACATGATAATAAATATTTTAAGAAACTGCGAGAAAATTTTAGACTTGACAAAGAACAGAAATAAACTCAAACCATAGCCTTCTGATATTGGATATAGCCACAAAGCTCCAACAATTAAGAAAAGAAAAAGGAGCGTTACTAAGATGTAACTAAGTGTCAATTGTTAACAATAGTCATCGGTTGGTGGCGTTGTGGTGACAGCTAAAAATATAAGATATCTCTTAAGCAATGCATTATATGGGGAAATGTTTCAAACAAAGGTTGTAGAAAATTAAATTTCCTACAACTTTTATTCCAATACATTTTTACATTTATCAAATATTAAAGCAAATATTTCAAAATAACGGATAAGTGACAAGTAAACACCCACTTCCGGTGGACCGATTTTTACCAAAAACTAATCAGTTCTTGTGACTTTCATAAAAATGTTAAATATAAAATTTCACATTCACCTGATTAATAGTTTTTGAGTTAGAGCACCCACAAAAAAGCTATCACATATGCACACATACACCGACTTCATCGAGAAAATGGTCAAAACGTGTTCAGGGGACCTCAAAACGTGTATTTCCATTGAAATCTCAAGGTCGATTTTTTTCATGATAACAATACTTTCCCCTATACTACGAATGGAGAAAGTAAAAATTGCTCACTCGAACAACTTAAATATTGTAATATTTTTAACTTTTGCATTTTGTTTATAAAACAATTCTCAAATCAAATGTGTTCTCATGAACAAATTTTCTTGAAAATTTTACGCACAAATCTTTCAAAGAATGCTTCTCATTGAACAGTGTGCACACAGTCTTTCATGTGAATTTTATAGAAATCCTGGCCAATTTTGAGGAATCCATATATTATTCTTTTACTGCATGTGCTGCATTGCCAGGTGTAACTATAATTTTAATGTTTTAAATTAAATTAAACAATAATACTTAATGCCATTTTCTGTTTTGGGTAAAAACATTTATTAACAAGTGTAAGAAATGATGGGTAGGCATGAATGAAGTATTAAATTAAAATTAGAACAGTGGAATATGTAGGCCTTACATAAGCACTAATTCAAAATATCAACATGAATTAAAAAATCATTGCACATTGTCAACATCAGATCCTAAAAAAAATTTTATTTATATCTTTATAATTTTTTTATGATTTAGCCATTGATTAATGTTACTTACATAATTTTCCAGAGTTTCCCTTCAACAACTTTTGTCTTACAATATTTACACTAAAGAAAAACAAAGTCATGTATAGTAATTGGAAAGCAAACAATATCGAATTATTCCCATATAATTAAAATGCTGAATTTTTATAAAATAAAATAAAAAACTACAAAATAGCAGTTTGAAAATATTTAACTAACTTGAAATTGCACTACACAAGAAAAAGCATTCCATGCCACATGCATATTAATTATTTAGGTAAGCAGATATTGCTGCCCCAAATCTAAATCTAATTTGGTTTAAATAATCTCATGCAGTTGCCCTTAAAGATGAAAATTTTCTTTGCATTGCAGAATGATACACAATGGATAATATATAAATATATTTATTTTTTAAATCTTGATCAGCTGTTCAGCGTTGCTGTAATATGTGATATGTTTTCCCAGCAGTTCTAACAATTTCAAAATACAGTAGAACCTCATAAATCCGGCATTCAAAAATCCGGAATTTTCAAAAATCCGACATTTTTTGAAATGTGATGTTTCACGGGTTGCCTATTCTGCTACAAGTTGGTAAACACACCGCGTCGTAAGAAATTTCGACAATTTTAGAACCAATTTGGAAGCACATACAAGTATACATAAAGTAAACTTTTAATGCAGGAAATTGACTTGCTACATATTATGTTCCCCTTCTTTTTCCGAGCCATATGGCTTTCGGACTTCCCCTCCGTGCGCTCGCTTCCGTCCATGCAAGAATCATCAGGAAAGTAGTGGAGGTGAGAAATTAAGAGAGGGGGTTGTGATTAGGGGAATTTTGTTTTGTACACAGAAGATTGGTAGATGAGATGGTTTCGTTCTATCAGTATCATCAGTCTGCGTCCACCTATGAATACAGTCGTGTTCACGCTTGTTTTTTTTTCAATAGTGTGACAGAGTCATATTCGGTTGTCTTTAAAAAAAAGCTGAAAACCGCTCCAGTAATATTATGAAGCGTAAATATAAAACTATTGAACAAAAAGTGGACTAGAAAATGGCGCTTCAGTTAAGAGACTTTGTAAAGAGTATAGCGTAGGAAAGCCCACTGTGTACGACTTGAAAAAAACAAAAAAGTGAATTGCTGACATTTTATGCAGAAAGTGACACTCCTAAGCCTATGAGTAGCAGAAAAACATTACACACTTCCAGAGTCAACGATGTCGATAGAGTGCTGTTTGAATGGTTTCGACAAAGAAGAAGTGAAGGTGTACTGGTATCGGGCTTATTGCTAATAGAGCAAGCAAAGATATTCCATGATGATTTGAAAATATATAAAGCTTGCGATTATTCACAAGGTTGGCTTTATCGCTTCAAGCTTCATCATGAAATACGAAAATTAGCTGTGTCTGGTGAAAAGCATAGTGCCAATTCGGATGCTGCCAAAAAATTTGTAGACGAGTTTATGATGTTAATTTCAGATGAAAATCTAAGTGCTGAGTTAATATATAACACGGACGAAACAGGGTTATTTTGGCAATGTCTTCCTCGGAGCACACTTGCAGCTGGTGAGGAGGATAAGACATGTAGATTTAAGGAGTCCAAGGAGCGGCTGACTGTTCTTGCATGCACAAATGCAGCAGGTACGCACAAACTAAAGCTTACCGTAATAGGTAAAAGTGCACGCCCTCGTGCTCTAAAGAGTGTAAAAAATTTACCTGTCCACTATCACGCTAATAAACGTGCATGGATAACTTCTCAATTAATGTCGGATTGGTTTATGAATTGCTTTGCACCAGAGGCGCATGCTCATTGTAAATCTGTTGGACTAAGTGACAACTGTAAAATAATTCTGACATTAGATAATTGTCCTGCCCACCCTGATGCATCACTTTTGGTATCGGGAAACGTACGTGTGGTTTATTTACCTCTAAATTGTACATCTTTAATTCAACCCATGGACCAGGGAATATTACGGTCACTAAAATGCTATTACAGGTGGCAGTTAATGCAGAAATTACTTGTTGATTGCAATAGAGGCCAAGGTGTGGACATTTTTAAAAAGGAATTCAACGTTAAGGACGCGATTTGGACTCTAACTAAGGTGTGGAATGATGTAATGGCCACAACACTGAAAAATGCCTGGCATAATTTGTGGCCTGCGAGCATTTTTGAAACAATCAATAATTCCCCAATAGAGTTTCTAGGTTTCAATGTTAGCGACAAAAAGAGACTGGTATCTGAAATTATGGAGTTTGCTAGGTGATCGGCAAATAACGCTTTCACAAACGATCTAGAAGAAGAAGACGTAGAAAACTGGATGGAAATTGACAAAGAAGCGCCTGTCGTGAATCAACTAACTGACGGGGAAATAGTTGAAATGGTTTAGAAACCCAAGCATGAGGATTATGAAGAGAGTGAAAGTGACAATGATCACAAGGCAGCTACTAACAAGCCTTCAATAAACCGCTGCATAGAATTAGTCACTGATACAATATCGGCATTAGAGCAAGACCATGAATCAAATCACAGGATATGATGGATTTATACAGAATTAAGGACAAATTGGTCCAGAAAAGATAGCAATGCATGAAGCAAGCTAATTTGTGTGATATATTCCAGAGAGTTTCTCAGAAAAACCGTCAAAAAGCTTCCACTTCTAAAATTGATGGACCTCCCGTTTGTGTTACTGAAGATGCTGCTGATTCAGCGTCATCATCTATCGATTAGGAGAATAAATGAAAAACGTAAATTGGTTAGTATGCATTAAATTTGCATGGATGTAATTTCAAATTTGGATTTTTGTTAAATATATGTACCTACATATTTGCTTTTATATGTTTTGATGTAAACTTTGGATTCTAACATTACACATTTCATTGTTTTACTTATAGACATGATATGAAGTGAAGGTTAAGCGTAGCCAAGGGAGGCAAAGGAAGAATCTATTATAAACTTTTAAAAATATTTATCATATTTTTGTATCTGTGATTACATTTTAAAATACTAATGCTCCAAAGTTTAACGTGTTTGTACATCAATTTCTACGACATTAATTTTACGGCGCATATTTACGTACATTACTTCTGGGTGCATATGCAATTTGCAATGATTTAAAAAAAAACGGAATTTTCAAAAATCCGGCTCACGCTCGGTCCCAAGGATGCCAGATTTATGAGGTTCTACTGTATGTATATCATGTAACTCCGATGCCTTTTAGCCGCTTGTCTTTTCTTTGTTTAACTCCTTCCCTGATATACCCAAATATACTCAGAAGAAGAAATGCAGAAAATTCTGACAAGCTCATGTATACATAAGCTATTGTTTTTTTCCTTTAAATGCATAACATTACCAAGTGTTCTCAATCCATGCCAGTAGTTTTCTATTTGGCTTTCAGGAGTCAGAAGCAGATGCAGTTTGGATCTCTTCAAGCAGATTTTTCAAAATCTGTGTGCAATGTAATTGGATGGTCATTGTTACAGCTAATAGCAAAGATTACTGTTTACAACCTTTCAACTCCTGATATTCTTTGTTGTACCAAGTATCCAAAAACCTTGAGGTTATTCACACTCAGGGTATTTCTAGATGCCTTTCCTTGACCTCAGTTCCAGGAAGATCATTCAAAAAACCACAAAAGTTCCTTTTGCAATTGTTTTTGAAGAGTCTTTCACAGCAGTTATTAGCAGATTTTTAGGGAACACGGTTATCATCTTCTCTTACAGTTGCGATTCCTTACAGTTTTTCATTGTTATCATATTATATTTTGTTATTTTTTATCAATTTTGTTGCTTTTTTGTTATTTTATATACTGTCTTACATGCCCCAAAATTGAAAGTAATGAAAGGAGAAATATAATGTTTAATAAAATATTTATACAAAAAATTAATGCTTTTTACTTTCTCATATGTAGTATATAGGAGAAAGTATTGTAATCGTGAAAAAATTCGACTTCAAGATCTTGATGGAAATACATGTTTTAAGTGTCCCCGAGTCCATAAAAGTTGTTTTTGACATGCCGTCTATCTGTTCGCGGTTCTAGGGCCCAAATGCATACATAAAACTGAATGGAATCTCATATTTATGCAATACATCATCTTTTGCAGACCCTTTTTTTCATAAAAATGATATTGTACAAAAATAAAGGGTAGATTATACTTGGTGATTTTTAGAAAAATTTGATTTACTCAAAAATGGCTCCAGGAAATTTGATTAAAATCAATCCAATTGTAGAGCCTGATATCGCAAATAATACCATGTAAGCCATATATCTCTAAAAATCACTATATGTCGTCCAGGGACATTACAATGTATGCTAGGCTACCTTACCTAATCCTTATGACATCACGCCTTCGCAGCGATCCACTTAAAATCTTACTACAGCCTAGATGGTTAAACTAAGTCGAATGATATCTCATATTTGTGGATAATATCATTCATCATTATATATCGACGTTTTTTACAGAGGAGGATATAGAAGGATACTAATGTTTAGGCACTTCCAGATGAGCTGGAGTTTCGAAATTTTTTTCTTAGTTGGGATTTTGTGCAAAACCGACTAGAATAAACGAAAATCTTGAAAAAGTGCAACAATGCGGCCGCTAAAAATTCGCAATTGTTTAAACAAATTTTCAAGAATTATGCATTTTCAAATGTGCTACGGAGCTGAAATTATTTCTAAAGATATGATTTGTAAAATAACGAAATAGGGATTATAGAAATTTTGATATTTTAATTTGTTTGGCAGTTAAAAATTCTTAAAGTTTAAACAAATAGGTAAATGTTTAGACACTACGCGGTGAGGTAAGAAGCTGAAATTTTTAAATTATTTAGAGTTTATTCTATATAAAAGAAGAAACATTTCAATATATCCATGAATTTGTTATTGCGGCCGTTAAAAATTATTTAATTTTAAACTATTAGATAAATGTTATTTCACTTCTAATTGTGCTATAAATTTAAAATTCGGCAGAAATGTGTGGCATTATTAACCCAATGTGGGAAAAGTATAATATTCCTAAAATTGTAAAAATTAGTGTTTGTATAACTCCATTATTGTTCCATAATGAAAAAACTAAAACCGATCCTGAGGAGAAATCTTTAGAATTAAAGAAATATTTCTCATGATGAAATATCTCTTTGAAAAATTAATGTTTTTTCAAGATGAGATGAAATGCTTGCAGTATGCAAGCACCTTCTACTAGTAATAGATACTCTGAAGAGATGACCAATATTGCGCAACAATTAAGGATACTTGATTCTTGGATATTTTGAAACAAAATTCGTTTTACTCAAAAATGGCTATAAGGATTTTGATTAAAATCCATCCATTTGTACAGCTTGATGTCACAAGTAATACTAAGCCATATGTCCCAAAAAAATTACCATATATCTTTCAGTGGCATTAAAATATATGCTAAACTACGGTTAACTTTGATTTATAAGCATACACAGTCGATCAGACGTGTATATGTATGTATATGAGATATTTTGTGCACTGTATATTGCACCATTTATTTCTAATTGTCTCTTTGTGGTATTTTCAAAACCAAAATTACTAAAATGTGACTTTTTTGACCACGTATTTTTAAAAACCCATCTGTTAAGGAGTTAAGCAGTTAAAAGATTTCATTCAACATCCTAAAAATATATTTTTTGGCTTGCAGCGCTTTCATGAACTACCACAGAACACAAAGGAACTTGAGTTTGCTAAAGTGAAGTATTAAAAATAATGCACTTGTTACCACAACATAATTTCTCTATGATTAACATTATTAAGCTGATGATGCATATAAAAAGTCTTGTAATATCAAACTTCTCATCTTGTACCTTACTCATTATAGCAAACTTTTGATAATTCCTCTCAAAAATAATTTTGTATTTATGATTAATATCCTAACCTGAGAATTGACAAGGTTTTACTGTAATTTGTAGTGATGTTATTATTTAAGAATCATTAAATTTCTGAATGCAAAGACAAAAAATTCTTTTTATTCCAGAACCAATTTTATGTATACAGTGGAAACTCGTTTATATGTTTTTCACGGGATGCTGCAAAAATAACATTTATGTGAGAAAAACGTTCAAGAGAAGTTTTTCTCATAATTGTGATTGAACTGCAGTAATACTCCTTGCTGAATTTCATTAATATGTACTTTCATACGCAACCACAACATGTTATTCAGACGGTACAATGGGGAGATACTCGATTGACTCAAAATTACGGTACATATGACACATGAACAGGTGAGCATGGATGCACCTACATTAGATCGCGTGCCAAACCTGATCACAATGCCTCCATGATGATCAAAGTACTTGAAGACGTGTGCAACATGAACGCATTTGCCTCTAGTTCGATTCAGATCACCTGAGCAAAAATGGAAGAGAAGTGGTGATAAATAGACATAGTTCTGTACATATTCTTTTAACAAGACAGCCTTTATTTTTATGGCTTCTTAGTATTTTTGCTCTTGTATTCTGAAGTATGTCATGAGGACAATTTCACAATGGTAAAAATCACATCCAATACAAAGAATCCAAAACAATGCCCGGGTAAATTTTCAAATAAAATAACACAGAAAAGCTCAAAGAAATTGATTTCTTAATCTTCATGGGTACACTTCTATGTAGACGGGAAGCAGACAGTACATTGTAGGGGTTATAGGAGACTAGTTTTCCATTTATGTTCAGAACATCAAAAAGTTGCCTAATGACTCTAATTCTTGGAAAATCAGCTATTGGTCACGTATAATTGAGAGGAAATGGCCACCAGGGAACGTAAAAGTGAGAAAAATGTGCAAATGAGCATTGCAGAAAAGAATCGTTTTTATATGGAGAAGTGTTCTGTGCCACGTGAAGATTATGTATGTATAAGTGAGAAAAAAGTACATGTGAGAAATGTATAAAGGAGTTTCCACTGTACATTATATAATTTATTTTAAATGCATTCATATTAATATAAATTGACCAAATCAAGTATTTTTATGGCGAATAAAAATATTATTATTAAATAATTCCCAATTAAAAGTAATATCAATTATCATCACTCGCTATGATAGGGTTCTATATTTTTGCCTGGAAATGTTTTAAAATTCATATGCTTTGTAAGGTCCATAAATATTTTTAGAGAGCATGGGGCCAGGTGCAGTCGGCCATTTATTGTCATTTGATTTTAAAAAATTTCGAATGATTCATATTTTAATGTTATTCATGAAATATATTTTATTGGCAATGAAAATAAGTATAAGTGATGGGAAAAAATGCTACTTGAACGTTATTGTATGTATCTAATTTTAAAAATAATTTATTTTAATGATGTAATTAAGAACAAGAAATGTTTTTCCTAGCTCTGGTTAATTTTAATCTTTTTCTATCAATACCCACATATTTTTGTCTTTGATTTTACAATAAAGGATCTCATTGCAGTGTGTTCGATGGCCTCCTATTCCGTCCCCCATCTGAGGATGACGTGCCTGAATATTCAGAAGTGCAGAGAGTATTACGTGAAGAAATTGTCAACCCTCTTCGGAAAAATTTATATGTCCGTGCTGATCGTGTTATGAAGCTTAGACAGCTGCTAGATAAGCTCAGTTCAGTCTCTGGTCTAACTGGTGAAGAAAAAGGTATGTACTGAGTATTTTCTGGATTTTCTGTAATTAGTTATTTGAATGCAGCTTACTTAATGAAAAAAGAAACAAGGATACCTGCAACCCATATTCAAAATCACAACTTTTATCATTTTTAGTGCTGCTGAAAGGCACTTTTATATATATACTAGCCTTCTTTATGAGGGTGTACTAATATTAATTGCCAAGTTCTATACGGTAAAGAAAAGTTTTTTATCATACCAATACATGATGTAACAGTATAATGTCTTTTGTAATTTGAATAACTTTTTCATCTAGCATAAAATTTTTAATTTTTTCATATATAGACCCAGAAGAATTCCTTACCTCTATGGTTGCACAAATTTTGCGTGCTGATCCTTTCCTGAAGTTAAGTTCTGGCCAGGAAGCCTTTTTGTATCAACTCTTTGTGGAAAAGGTATGCTGAAATTTTTTTATAACGAAAAATACATATGTCATAGCTAATGATCATATTCATACTTTAGGAAATGGTTAAAATGACCCAAGTTGAACATTTTAACTCAGCTTCGTTATTCCTCTTATTTTTAAGAAATCATGTGTATTACTCAGTTAGTGAAGCATTTAATTAATGAAATCTACGATTATATGTAAGAATATATTATTTTCATAACTCTTTTATACTTATTATAATGTAAAAACATTCTCATACCTTTTAATGCAAACATTATTTTTCCATTGATATAGGATGATAGGCTAACTCTTCCAAGTGTTCAGCAGCTTTTTGAGCAGAGTATCCTGGCTAGTGATGTTAAGTTGAAGGAGGTCCCATCTTGCCTTATAGTTCAAATGCCTCGCTTTGGAAAATCCTTCAAAGTATATCCTCGTATCCTTCCTTCTCAGCTTCTGGATGTAACAGACATCATAGAGGACTGTAAGTCAATGTTTCAGGTCATATTTACTTAATTTTCCAAGTCGATTGTTGATAAATTTTCATTATAAAATGAAAAAGAATTTGAAGGTATTGTATGACTTATAACATGGCTTTTGGAGTAACATTTTATTTCTTTCATATATCTTCACATAAAATAATTTTGCAGAAAAATATTTCTAATTTGCGTATAGTTTTAGTAACTTATTATGGATATTGCTTGAGTAAACCTTTAAGATACTGAGATTTGCCTCAAATAAGTTTAAAGCATCAAAAAAATTCATTGGAATTATGCATATCTACCTAATAAGTTGCCTTGTTGGGTACTCTTTTTTGAAGCTCTGTTGCTGTTGAGCAAAATTACTTATATAAATTTCATCTTAATCCTCAAGTTCAGTTTTGACTGTTGCAACAAAATACTAATTGCAGAGTTTGGTATAATATTGCAGCCATAAAAGTATTGTTTTCTTTTTCTGTTTTCAAATCACATTAATAGCCGAACTAGCATTTAGGAAAAACTAAATGGCTATTTGCTACTTCAATTTCCAGCCACTTTTAAAATCAGTAGTTTAGATTAATTAACTAAATCTCAGTTTTAAGTTCTTTAAATGATACCCAATTGCTCTTCAAATTTAAATTTAAATCAATGGCGCAATAAAGCTGCTAACATTTTAGCTGATAACCGTTGAAAAAATAAATCTTAATATTAATTCTTTTGAATAAAATGTGCTAGATGAATTATAGCCTATTTGCATTGTCTTCTGTGGCATAGGCCCATAGCAGGAGGATTGCAAATGCAGAGAAAAATACCATATTGCAGCCAGATAGATAAGTACAGTAATTTACCAGCTTGCTGCAAATTTTTCAGCCTGTCCAAATTAAACTTTGTCATAGAGATAATGCATCTGAGCACAGAAAATACTATGGTACATCACATGCACTTTGTTCTTATAAAGCATAATGTACTTCACCAACATAACTGAAAGCAAGGTATTTACAGTAGGAGATTGCCACTGTGGACAATTATGCACTTCAGTGCTTGCCAGGCATGAATGATTACACACCACAGGTCAAAGAACTGTTATATCACGTGAAATTATTGTCTTTAATATTTTGTTTGTTAATGTCGTATTTAAGAAATGACATATTTACTGTAAGTGGTTAGTTATTTAGAATGTAAATTGATAATATCTTTTGCCAAAAAATGTACTAATTTCTAATGGCTCCATGTTCCTTTACATATCAAAGTAGAAAGACAGGTTTTGTTGATCAGAATTTTAATATATTAATTTAATGTAGATTGATTTTTACATTACAGGTATGCCTCGTTTAGCATATGTTCTTTTAGCACATTTTTGATATAGCACAGTCGGCATCCCGAGACTAAAATTTTAATTTTTGAATTTTTTTTTAAATAAAGCTCCTAAATGCTACGGTCTTTTGTTATGATCTCAACATAATTCTCACTTACCTTCAGTCATACTTCACTCTCTGTTCAGTGATAGTCATTCCACTCTATTTAAAGACAAATTTGTTGTTATTTATATGTTTATTAGTTTTATTTCTATTTCACTCGTTCACTTTTACTGTTTTTTTACATTGATTTGCCTCAATTCCAAAGTCTTTTGCAGTGAAACTAACATTGGAAGTTTAAGTTTTAAACTTGTTAATGTTACTGTTGAGATGTGCAGGATTGGGTTTGCTTTGGATGGGGTTTTGCTTGGGATTTGGTTAGATTAGGTTCATGACTGAATTTTATCTTTCATTGGGTTCGGTGCAGATGAGTATTTGGGTTGGGTTAGATAAGCTTCATGACAGCTTTAACTTTCGTGAATGTTATTATGCGTTTTTTGCAGGTAGTGAACGCATATAGGGGAGGTTGTCTCCATCCATCTTCATGTTTCAACTCAGGAACCATTGGACGTATTTTGACAAAATTTGATATTGGGGAGTTTTACTAAAATTTGTCACCAATTATCGGACGATAATAACAGCCACTTTTCATGAAGACCTACATGTATTTTACAACGTATCTTGCAAGCGTCTCGTTAAGTACTCATCTGAGTGAAAAATATTGACAACAAAAGTTGAATCAAATAATTAAATACACATTTTTTGTCAAATAATTTTTCCCACAAAACAAGGTTTACGATAAATTACGATGGAGTACACCTTTCCATTGTTGTTTATTTGTTATTCTGATGTTATTTTGCTGTTGGTACTTATGCTACAGTTATGTGTCTGGAGCTGCAGTGGCACCGCTGAATCGTAATAACACTCGTATTTTGTTTTTGTTTACTTTTGTGCTGGCCAATCATCATCAAAGATCTTCAGTTTATTATTTTTCCATATAGATGCTACTTTTTGAATTTCTAGTAGATACATGAGCTATATTTCCATTCTTCAACCGTTTAGCTTTGTCGGATTTCATTTGATGTAAAGAAACATGTTGGTTAAGCTTTCGTAATCATGAATAATTTTAGGAATATGTCAAGATAATACACTATATTAATATTTTATCTAGTATATACGAGACATATTTATGATATTTTGTGTATCTCATTTATTTTATAATGCATCTTTTCATAGCAAATATTATTAGAAAATTGAGATTTTTCCATCATAAAGAATGTTTTTTGTAGCTGTTGTACGCCAATATGTTCATAATAAATAATTATTTAAAAGTAATTGTCATATACGTTGTTTTCTTGACTTTAAATTAGAATATAAAAATGGTCTATCATTATATAAGTTGCAAGATAAAAATAGTAACCAACTGGCTTAAGTGCTATGTTAAAAGTGTTCATTTAGCACAAATTTGGATAGCACACGTCTCGGAATGCCTCTCTTGCACTAAGTGAGGCATGCCTGTATATACTTCCCAAAAATTCATCTAAAAGTCAGTGAGAGAGAGGTTACTCTGTGATATTCCGAAATTATTTACAGCTTCTAAAACCATTAACCACTTATTATTCTTATTATTACATATTTTCAGAAACATTTAGTGATGAACCAAAACTGATGACTGCCTTGCATTTGAAAAAAAAACATCTTAAGTTTTCAAAGCACTTTTATGACTATAGTTGGCCTACATATATTATGACCATAAAGTAAATTGCAAAGATTAAACATTATAGGTATTTTTTATTTATATATATATATATATAGGTATTAAATAGTGCATCCCTGACGACCTATTCACTGGTCAGGAAATAAATTATCCAGATAGGGATGGTCATATGTGTGATAGTGTGTTGGTGCACCATCATGCTGAAAGTACACCACTCGGTCCAGAAACCACCGCACGAATGTCCCCACCTGTCTGGATACTGAATTTCCTGAATGGTGGATAGGTCATTAGGGGAGCACTCATGAATACCTCCTCAGATCTCCAGACCTCACACCTCTGGACTTTTTTATGTGGAATATCTGAAAGATAAAATGTACAGTTGTAAACCTCAAACTCGAGAATTTGTGAGAGATGATGCAATAAGAATCACATAACGTTACAGTTGACATGCATACTGCTGTATGTTGAGCTGTTGAGAAACGATGCTGTTCTTGTTTGCGTGCCAATGTTGGACATTATAAACATCTGACCTAACCTTTGCTGTGTCGTTTTTCCACATACTTGTGTAGCAACTTTGGGTCTATGTTTACTCATTAAACTTTTCGAGATACAACATCTCAAAGTGTTTATACATTAATCTGATTCAACCTGTATATCTCAATAAATAATCAGAGAAAAATATGAAAATTTTCATGATTGAAGTTTGATGTTACACAAAAATGTTTAGTTTAGAAAAATCTCAAATAAAATGTTGAAAGTGACCACCTCGCATGTTGGATGCATAAGTATGCTTTCCACAGCATGTTTCCAGACAGATTGCTGCATTTCTTGGGAAATATTCTCAGTGACACCTCTTATTTCCCTTAGTTCTCCAAGAGCATAGGGATTTGTGATGTATACTTTTTCTTTAAGGTTTCCTCAAATGAAATAATAAGGGGAGGTCTGATCTAGGGATCAATCAGGGTGACCATAATGTTTTTGAGACAGTATGAATCTAAACTCCTTCATGCTGTACCACGATGTGTGGCTCATGGATCCATCCTGTTGAAATCATCCTTGGTGAATTTTATCCTCTGTATGGTGCCATATAAATTGATGAATGGTGTTTATATACTACTGTGAAATCACTGTTTCCATGAAAAATGGGCCTATGACCCTAGAGCAACTTGCAGCACACCAATATTTGAATGCAACAGAAGTTTGTGTATTTCATGGGGTTGTTCACTTAGCCATTAATGGGTGTTTTGTTAGCTAACATAGCCAGAAAGATGAAACCATGCTTTGTGAAAAATATGACATCCAAAACAATAGGCAGGTCTCTTACAAGCTTTAGGAGTTTGTACATTTCTCTTTGCTGGCTCCAGGAAGTGTTGTACTGCATCCTCCAATTTTATAGATTCACACAATGAATTGCTCAATAATAAACATACTTTCTTCCACACTGAAAGCCTTTGCGAGATTAAGTGGCTGTTGGATTAATTTATTCAATTAAGTCAATTAACTGAGTTTAACTAGAGGAAATTCTTGTTACTCTTCTGTTAACATTGTAGAGATTCCACAGATGTTACATTTAAGGGAAAGGGTGATGGGAGAGAGGAGAAAGCAGTGGTGGTAAATCTTCATACTTTTGATGAATGAAGGGAGAGATGGAAAAATCCCCATACTCTTCACATTATCAAGATTGTCTTGTGACTGAAAACAAATCCTGTAATTTCCCTATACTCTTGATAAACTGAAGGCAAAAATCATAGATGTTCCTGAGAATATCACCCAGGAAATGCTGCAGTCTTTGTCAGAAAGGTGTTGGAGAGAGCACGTTTGTGTATCTAGCATGTTAGTGGTCACTGTCAGCATTTTATTTGAGATTTTTTTTAAATTAACAGTTTTATATAACATGAAACATGAAAATTTTCACTTAGTATAATATCAGTCAGACAACTTGGACGAAATTTTAGGATCTTATTTTTATACTTGTCAAATAAGTTGACCCTAATTTTTTGAGATTTTTTAAAAAGGTTTATATGCCATAATATTCAATAATTGTGCTCTTAAATTTATACTTTTCTATCTTTGTGTATTATATAGCTGAAGGAATATCTGTAGTTTTCAGTGGAAGTGTCATTAACGTATGATTTGACTATAGCATTGAAATATATTTTCAAGCACTTTGAAACAAGTATTTGGCAATGATGATTAATGACAGATGAAATACTCAATATCCATTCAGGAAAGGGATTTTTTCATTTTTAAATATTGTCTTTTGCTTTAGGAGTTGTTAAAAATAACTTTCATGGCATATTTTTATTGTAACACTATCTGGAGTACCCGGCATTGCCCAGGATTATTTAAACCCACCACCATGTGTAGATCACGCAGCTTCTGTCTTACGGTGCTAACATAGTTTACACGCCTTTCGTTGGAAGTACCATCATTGCCCTGGGACCATTTAACCACTCATCTGGGTATGCTTTATATATACGTCACTGTTTTCTCGGCTGTTTGCTATGGGTATGCTGTAATATTCCGTCATGCAGCTTCTCTGGCAACTAGCTGCATCCTTTTAGTTTACCATCTCAGCAGTAAATGGGCTTCACTTCTTTATTTGGAAAATATACGCTTCTCGTATCTAGACCCTGACTTTGCTTTGCGGGTTGCATTTCCGTTAACCTAATTTTAAAATTAACATCATTTATATGTTATTTATAATATTTTTATTTTTTAATCACTTAGTAATTGTGTAAATTTTTAATGTCTTTATACCATATTTTAGGAATTTGTGTTCATTAAATATTATTAACAAATTAAAATTTTATTGTAATAATAAATATATACAGTAAAACTCCATTATAACACGGGTTTCGGGAGACAGAGTGAACTCCTGTGTTATCAGCAACCTGCGTTATTTCGGAAAATTTCCCAGAAAATAATTTTTTTAAAACATGAAAGTACATATATGCTCCCTCCCCTATATGTGTTCACTTCATGCACTTAATGCAAAGAACGCGTAATAATCGTAATTTGTCTTCTTCTTTAATCCAACCACGAATTGTTTCTTCAGGAATGCCAAACTCCTGGAATAAACTAGCTTTCGAATAATCGCGTTTCACTCTGTCAATTTTGTTCAACTTTTCTTTTATTGTATACGTTTTCCTTTTGGTGGACATAATTAGTATAACCCTAAAATCGAAAAAAGTGAATATAGCTGTATAGGCAAGAGAAACAGTTGAAACCACACGTTCCACAAAAAGCCTTGGGAAACGTGTATTTAATGACCTTAGCCTGGGCGCGGTATTTACAACACTGGAGGGGTTTTCTCGAGCCCATACGAGATGCCGGTCAAAGACTGATTTTATTGAATAATACGACTTTGAGACAATGCAGAGAAGCATCGGTATCTCCTTAGCAAATCACGTGCAAGGTCATAGGGATTATGTCATAAATTGCCATAAAATTTGAAACAAAGTTGTTTATGGATAAAATAAATGCAATAATTTTGGGGGACATGACTAAACCTGCGGTATATCCGAATCCGCGGCATTGTGAGGTGCGTTATAACGGAGTTTTACTGTATTAACATTTTAATTCATGTCTTGTGGTAAAAATAGTTTAAGACACAAATTTTAAGAATGAACAACTCAAATACTGAATAATTAACGTATTTTTTAATTGATTTGCAATTTGATTCACCTCAATTGCAATGTAATTGTCCATCTCCGGTTTCAAAAAATTAAATACCCAAATGAGTGGTTAAAGCCACCTCCAAGTGTAGTTCATACGGCTCCCATCCAATGACTCAAACGTAGTTCATGCAGCTAACATCTGATGGTGCTAACGTAGTTCACATGGCTTCTGTCCAATGGCGCTAATGTCTATTGTAGCGTAATGCACAGCGCGCTTATAATATAGAACCTCTCCCCCCCCCCCCCCAAATTTTTTTATCGCCATATAGCCTGTTACTCCCAGGATAAAATTATATACTCATGCAAAGTTTCATGACGATATCTTCAAAGGTGTGGATTTGTATAGCAGACAAACAAAAAACAATTTCAGATTTATATATTATGATAATAGCCTTCAAAGAGTGGCATAGTTGTAGAAGTAAGACAATATTTTGATAAATTGATTTTCAAAGAAAGATCATATGTCTGATAGATTTTAAGAGTTGCTCATTGGACATCGCCAAAATATTCTCTTTACCCTTCTTAATGAAATTCCCCATGTTTTTAACATAATCAAGTCTGCTAATTCAATAGTAGTTTTCAGTCACTCAAAATATTCAAAATTTAGACAAAAACTGTTATTCTACCTAATGTTCTTTACATATGCCAACAATATTTATTTTTTAAATCTGATATATGATTTGTAAGTAGTGCCATAAAGCCACTTTCTGGCAACTTTTAGTTATTTTAATTTATTTTTAAGATTGATATAAATCCTCCATTTGTTCCACCATTCACTTTGAACATTCTTCTGAAATGATTTAAAGCAGTTTTGGCATAAAATCATAGAGCTCATTTAATACAATATAATAGTAATATATATTTTTTAAACTTCATGTAGTTTGGAGTTTCCAACAAGAGAATATTGTGACTGTATTTGTAACCAATTTTTAAATTATTTTAATTTTTAATTAATATTTTAAGATATACTTTTTTCTTATACATAAGTCCTTAGTATTTGGGAACTGACTACTGTTACCAAATTCAACACTTTTCTGAATAACTTGTCAATATAAAATATATACAGTAAATTTTTAAACTCATTGAGAAATCATTTTTACACATGCCCAGTTTTTTAGGAGGTAAAGGCTTGGGTATGACTAAATGAATGTAGTATATTTGGCAAATATGAATTAATTCTGTTATGAACCTTTCTTTTCTATTGTGTCTGATATTTCTGTGATTTACTCATCTCTTATATTGAGAAAACCATCATCTTTGGATTCTTTCAATCAATTGGACATAAAACATTCACCTAAAAATAACTAGAATTTCTGTTTGATGTATTTATGCTTTTCTGCCAAATCTCATTTTTTAGTCTACTGCAAAGTTAAATTTTCCTACATTATTTTTCTGCTGTTTTTATCATTCTTAACATACAGCTTTCCAAGCATTGAACGTTAGGTTTGTATATTTTTTATATCTTCAATTTTTATTTGTATTATCTTTTGTGGCTCCACTTATGATCTCCTGGTCAGTTCTTCTTTCTTCAATTTGTTGAAATATTTGTTACATTTTCTTTTCTTTGTTGTTAATCTTCACCTAGTGACTGCCATTCTCATCCAAAAAATCACTTGTAATTGAAAATTAATTTGTTTTCTTTCACAAGAGATTTTTCATTCCATGGTCTTGCAAGTGGGGTGTCAGTGGTGTAGTGCTTGGGGTGCTGGCCTACTGTTCTAAGTGGCAGCTGGCACAAATCCTGTGAAAGTAGGATTTTTTTCTGAGGTTGCCCAGCCCTCTATTTGTGTATATAAAAACTATAAAACCAAGGAAACGAAAAATGAGGAGAACACACAAATTAGCACTCTTTCCTTCAGAAGGGTTAATTGATAGTAGCTCAATAACTTTGGCCAAAACAACTAGAGGGCTGCAAAAACCCAATGCATTTCGCCCACAAGGTGGGCATCGTCAGTCACTGTTGAAACAGGTTCTACCCCTGACGATGCCCACCTTGTGGGCGAAATGCATTGGGTTTTTGCAGCCCTCTAGTTGTTTTGGCTAAAGGAGTATTCCACTTTTGTTCAGAAGGGTTGTTAAGCAGTTAGCCCTCTTGGTGCTCTTCATAAGAGTAGGCTAATGCTTGCACCGAGTTTCTCTCCTCCTCCTGTGTGTCTGGTGTGGAAGGCAATGGAAAACCACCATACCATGTATTTATATTTCCTGGTCAATTAAAGCATGCTAAGGAGTGAGAACCATTTAATCTTTCAAGTACCTTAATATAAATTGGTTTTAACTTCCTCTTTTCTTTCTTGCTGTCATGTATTTTCTATCCAGAATTATTAATTTAGCCCGTGAATCTGCTTATAAAATACATGACCTATTTTTCTTCCTTCCTTCTTTCTTGATTGGTTGCTATTTCATAAAATAAATGTTCACATTTTATTTATTTACATATTGTTCCCTTAAGTCTGCAGATTAATCATCGGCAAAAACAACTTTCATATTTGAATTATGCTCGGTATATGGATAATGTCACATGAGAAAGACACTCTTTTCGCCCGTCATAGTTTGTTAAATAGCTTTTCTTTTTCATTTTTTTCTCCGTACGCTTCAACCTGTTACATCAAAAAATCAGAATAGGCAATGCATTTTCATGATCAAAGATATTTGCCATCTAATTAGAAGTTCGTGAGTTTTCTAGATAAATAAGTCTTGGAGCCAGAATAGATAATTAAGCATGGTAATTTCTGGTGTTGTCTACTGGTTTTATTTTGGGGGATGATAATGAAAGCTTTTCTGCAGATATGTGTTGTAGTTAAAAGGATGTTTTACACCTAAGATCACCATTTCTTCTCTCTTTATCTCCTCACTGTTATTTATTTTCTACTTACAGCTCCACGTCAGTGCATTGTGTGTGGAAAACTTGCCAGTCATGAATGCCGAGAGTGCTTTGGACAGTGTGGAAGTGGCCTTGAAAGCATTGCTTTCTGCTCACCTTGCTTAGAAACGGTAATGGCAGAAAGGATTTCAGGAGAAATATTTTTGGTGCTCTTTCTCATATATTTTAAGGTTGCTTTGCTGCACTCATGTCAGTTATGAAAAACAATTCATCCACACAATGATATAAAACAAAGAAAATGCAGATAGAAATATATTTGGGGATTATCTGCATACGCACAGTGACTAAAGGTTAATAGCACTTGAGGGAAAGAAAATTTGCTTCAGTTACTATATATGCACATTATATTGAAAAAAAGATAGCAATGCAGTACAGGATGTTACAATGCAGTTAGAAATATAATTCAAACTCACTTCAGGGCAAAATATTTTTCTAATTTTGTCTGAATTTTCTTTTTGTCATTCATTTTACAATTGGAAATGTCCAAGGCTACAACCTGCTTCATTAAGTCTTTGTTGTCTGAGTTCTCTTCAAGATATCAACGAATTTTGTGAAGACATATTTCAGCCTACGTAGCAGTCACTATTTCACAAACTGTTGTTTTATCTTCTTCACTTTCACTGTCAAATGAAGGCACATACCCTTGCATTAGTTCCGCAATTTCCTTGGTTTTCATTTCTTCAAAAGCAGATTGTTCTTCATCAACTGCAATAAATTCTTCTGAAGACAAAGGTGCACTTGCAATTGGAAGATTTTCCATGGCAATCCGCAACTCCTGGATAGGATTCTCTTATTCTTCTAGTTTATCTGATTGAACTTTTTCAATAATTCCAGTGTGTGCCCAACAGTTGCTTATTCTTCATGGTGAAACTTCACCCCATGGCAGTTTGATCATGTACAATGCATCTTTCAAGGATAACTCAAGTGAACAATTATTTCTGATGCTCTCTACTATCTTCTTCACTTGATGTCGCCTATAGTGTGCCTTAAAGCTCTTAACAATTCCAGCATCAAGAGCCTGTAGAAAGCCAGTGTAATTGGGCAGTAGGAACTCGAGTCTCACATTAATAAGGTCCAAGGTTTTATGACAAGGTGCATTGTCTAGAAGAAAAAGCATATTATGGTTCTTAATTTTCATCTTTTTGTTGTTGAATTTTTTTGCCACTCACAAAATTCAATTGTAGTCATCCATGCTTTACTACTGTGTCTATAATTCACATAAAGTGATGGTTTGAAATTCTTAAACAATCTCTTTGTCGCTTCCATCAGCATTTGTACAGAATACAAGGGTTTTTTTTACATCCTTTCACAGACGCACTTGAGATGGTTTTTTCTGACTGCATTCTGTAAAATAGAGCAGTCTCATCCATGTCATAAACATCTCTATGATCATGTTTTTAAAATCTCAAAAATTCTTTTTCGACCTCTTTCAATTGCTTCCTTGCCAACCTCAGCTGTTTCACTGTGTCTCTTTTGTTGCATCAGTTCATGGCACTGCTTAAAATGATGCAACCACCCACTGCTGTAAACAAAGTCTGTGATGCCCACCTGATCTCCCATTAATTTTGCCTACTCCTTAATTACTTCATCAGTTACTGTCTGTATCTTTTCCAAGGATACACACCATGGGACGCACACTGGAGAGGGACAGCTAATGGAACCGAACTTCCAAACAACCGGCGGCACTTATATGTAGAAGCTCCTTTTCTAGTCACTATCAAAATTCTTTTTTCCCTCTTGGCATCCAAAGGGTTGAAAGAGTTCTCATTGAGGAAAATCTATCCTTTCGGCTCATAGAGAAGACGGTTGATAATATCTAACCATAGACAGAAGACCACCTTTTGCATAGTAAATGGAGTGGACGACATGACGCCCTCAAGGATTATCGGAAATGGGGTAGCATGCCTTTTGTCTTGTGTCAAAATCTTTAGACCCCTGGTCGCACAGCATGAAATAAGTGTGAGGAATGCATGGGAATGTGAAAATGGTGGGTAACTGAGCAGTGAGGAAGTTTCTTGTTTCACTTTCTATATTTACGAGATCTGAAATAAGTTTCCAATATAGAATTTCTTGATGGTTTGAAAAATATCTGAGGTATCCTAAATCCATCAAATAAAAAGCAATGGCATTAATGCCTTGGCCTTCAGTTAAAGCTTTGCTTAGGTAGATATGGCATTAAATCGGATTCTTTTGCTATGCAAAATCATACATTTGTGCATTCACAGATGTGGCATATGGTGGCTAGTGGAGGTGGTGCTTTACCAAGGGATTCTTGATGTAATCATTATTCAGAAGTTCTGTTCACAAGGATTCATTGGCGACATATAGGGGGCACTAAATCGGGGTTTGACTGTAGTATTTTTATCACAAATGAACATAAGAATGGTAATTATGGAATAGTATAAATCTTTTTGAAATAATTTTTGAGATTTTAGAATACAGTGGAAACGGTATATTTTGATATTTTGTTCTTATAACTCAGGATATATAATTAAAGTTGAACATGAGTTTATTAATACTCATTACTTCATTTGGAGAAATCCTGTGTCTTGTGACACATTATTTTAAGTTTTAAGGAGAAATGATGGTTTCAGAAATAACTTTTTGAAAATCATGAAACAAAAAATAAACCAGTTTTATTGAAACAAATTAAAATTTATTTCCATTATGTACCTATGTTTCACTTGAATATAAAAATCATCATTCTTTTCCATTTTAAGGACAAGTAGTAAATGTTTCCTTTTCTTTTTAGGCGCATGGACATGAACGTCGTCGCACCCATCATCCAATTCCGCTCTCTGTTCCTCCAGAATTTGCCATCCTTCAAGATCATTGTCCAATACCACGTCTCTATATGGAGCTGTTTGCTGTTGTTTGCATTGAAACATCCCATTATGTGGCCTTTGTCAGGCAAGGCTCTGGTCCTGATGCTCCTTGGTGTTTCTTTGATTCTATGGCTGACAGAGAAGGTTAGAAAAATATACAATTCCAAGTTTCTGCTTCCTAGTACAGAGTGTCACGAAAGTCCATTTACACCCAGGTATTAAGATTGAGTAGCAAAAATATTGCACATATACAGGGCCGCGCTTACCATGGGTGCAATGTGTGCATTAGGGTGTATCGAAAAAATCGAAAGTTTGAATTTGAATTAGGCACTATGCGGAAAAGTTGTGGGACCATGGTAGTATCTTGTACAAAAACTTTGGGCTCGATCAAATAAATGTTGCTATCCCCGAACGAGCTTCAAAGTTTTGAGAATTTGACTAAAATTGAGGTTTTGTATAATAAAGTTCGGATGGACTTTCTGCGTGTAGATTTTGGTACATGTGCAATCTAAAGTCACTAAATACTAGATTAAGCCTAGTCAGAGACATAATCCTTCCCAGGTATCATTGTATGACGCTTTTCCGTGTCATACTCAGGCCGTGGAGCGTACAGTTAAGGAGGTCACAAAAGCTTCATTAAGCGTCTGCGGAGCTGAAAATCGTGATGGCTTAATTCGAAATGCTTTAAGATCAAGGCAAGTGATGCCATCGTTTGACACCAAAAACCAGTTTCAAGGCATTGGCACTGATAGTGACACTTCTTAAACAAACACTTGTTTCTTCAAATGATTTGTCTAAGCCTTCACAAGTCTCATTTTTGGTACATACCAATACAATTGTCATTGTCTGTAGGCATTAAACCCATCATTGGTTGGTAGGTTGGGATGGGTTAGGGTGGAACTAGATGTGCAGCCACCTTCTCGTGGTAAGTTCTGAGTCGGTTTCTTCTTTATTCTTATAGGAACCGGGCGAAGAGCTGCACTCTCCAGTACTGACAAATGTCGCATTTGGGTGAAAACAGCGAAATTTTTAAGACTTTTTGAGGGGATGGAGCACCCCCCAAAGTACCCAAAACCTCTCATTATGTCTCTGACTAGGCTTAGTCTAGTATTTAATGACTTTAGATTGCACATGTACCAAAATCTACATGCGGAAAGTCCATCCGAACTTTATTATACAAAACCTCAATTTTAGTCAAATTCTCAAAACTTTGAAGCTCGTTCATGGAGTACACCTTTCCAATCTTATTTATGAGTGTAATTGCCGATAGTTGAGTTGTTGAGAGCAACTTGCAAGTACTATTACAATCATATTTATTATTCTGTATGGACACATCAGATTTTTTGTCATATTTATATTTATGGTTTCTTTAGTCATCAAAATTATAAATAATCAAGAACATCAGTGAGGGTGTCCCATAAGTCCTTTACTTCTGCCTGTATTGAGCTACAATTGCAATTTGGTGTTTTTTTCAATTCTTGCTTTTTTCAGGATGAAGTTGAGTGACCAGTTTATTTTAAACAAAAGAATGTTTTATTTTTGCTATTCAGTCTTAAGAGCTGGAGGTAAAGGGACTTTTGGAACATCCTGTTAATTGACTAAAAATTTTCTGTATTTGTTACATCTTGGTATGTTCAAACAGGTAGAGGGGAGGGTCACAATGTACCAGCAGTAACTGCCTGTCCAGACCTTCCTCGTTGGCTGTCAGAAGAGGGGGTGCGCTCTTTGGGAGACTCCTCAGATAACCGAAGACTTCCAGAGCATGCTAGGAGACTTCTTTGTGATGCGTACATGTGCATGTATCAGAGTCCTGATGTCATGATGTATCGCTAAATCTTTCATGTGATGGCTTTATGTTTACATGTGCCATAAGTTGTAATTATCTCAAGTGATCATTGTTAAATGTACAGCCGTTCAGTAAATTTTGTTATTGCACATTTATATGTTATAATGTAACACATATGAAATGAATTCCCAAATGGACTAGTGAGTTTTTGTGATTACCTGGTGAAGGAATATTACTGCATTAACTATGTAAAGAGTGAGAATTTTTCATATATTTGGTTCATTGTTGTTGCTATAAAATGGAGTGAATTAAGTGACTGAAATGCTTATATGGAAACTTTCCTTCAAGCCAAATATAACTGTGCTGAGATATAGTGTATTTACATTATATTAATGAAAATATCTAATGTTATCATGTATCTTTGTATTATTTTAATGTTTTGTTTAATTTTCCATAAAATTTAGATCATAGTCCCTGATCATATATCTAATATGTTAAATTAAAATTTGACATATTTTAAATAATCTGACATAGTCATGAAAAATGCTAATTATGTAATTACAAAAAATATACCTTTTATATAATTTAAAATTTAGTTATTGGATCTAAATGCCATGAAATTTTGTAATGCTGGATTTAAAATGGAGGACATTATGAGCTTTACAACATAAAAACTGTTTTATTGGATTGTTCCTAAGCATATAAAAATTGAAATACAATGTATCATTATGGGAATTGCTATGACAGGTATATTATTGTTTGGAGTTAATGACTAGTTAATGAACCTTAGTTTGTACATAAAGGGTTTGTATTTCTATAAATTTGTTTCAAAAAATTAATCTTTTAAATAACTTTAAATTTTCAGACTTTTGACTAATGCACAAACTAACCTTTGAAGACTGATAATGAGATGAATGAAGCATTGCTCAAAACAACTAAAAACACTGACACAAGCTAACAGCTGGCAGAGAGAAACTTAGTTTCCTTTTGTACCAATCCCAGTGAATGGGCTAATAAGCTAGCAAGTTTTTTAAATTGAAAGAAGCATGAATACTGATGGTTAAGAGAAGTTTGTTCATGAACTTGTGTCTGTTGAAAGTATTATAGAGAAATCAAAACACTTGATTCTATAGAAAGATTCAGGTTTCTCAATTTGGGTATAATAGATAACTCAAAACATTTTCAGTTATTTGATTTCACTAAAAAACTAAACAAGTTATAACAGGGGTGGCCAATTTGTGCCTGAGCAGGAGCCACAATATTGTAATGGACATCACCAAAGAGCCGCAGTAAAATATAATTATCTGATAAAAAACTTTTAACATATGTAGCTGTTGTAGCTTATAATAACACTAACAATAAAAACAAACTAACTTTTATTTACTTGGACTTGCAGCAATCTTTGACTTCAACAATTCCCCTACACAATATTATCGAAAAATTACAGCATTTGTAGGGCAGCCCAAGTTTCAAAAGAGCCGCTGGTTGGCCACCCCTGGGTTACAACATGTATGGAAACTAAGGGGTAATTAAGTATGATGATAAAGACTATGATACATCGTTCATATTGAAGTAGATACCATAAGCTCTGGAAATTTTATTAATTGTGTGGAAGTTTATCCCTTGATTATATTTGTTACTCATTATAAAAATGTCTCTAAAATTGGGTTTAAAATAATTTGAGGGAAATATGAATATATATTCAACTATAGGAAATCTCTTATCTTGAAGCCAAAAATAATATGCAAGGTTGTGGGTAAGTGAAGGTTGAGGAGATTTCGCACCATTTTGAAAATACCATTAATATGATATCGTAAAATCGTTATTCCAACTGTCCTGCCCTTGCTTATCTATTTTTAACTTAAACATTAACTATGAATGCCATTTAAATGGAGGAGGGCCTAAAAGAGATTCTAATGAAAATATTTTATCAAAAGTAAAGGATTCAAATGAAGGAGCACTAAAATAAAATGGAACCAGCAAACAATTGACCCAATCCAGGAATTCTAAGTGGGCATTTCATTAAGAGGTAGACTTGCAATATTTTTAGATAGTTCCTTCACATCTCTAATTACACTGACAAACATGTTTCTTTTAATTGGGCGTACAAGAAATGTTGCATTATCATCTATATACCTAAACCTCAATGAGTAAGATTACCTTCTTTTGGGAAGGACTGCCCCTTTTCAAACAGTCTTTAAACTTTTTGTCCTTCCATGCCCTCCTTTTGGAACTTTTTTCTGTTTCCGTCATTACTTTTACCAATAAAAACAAATATGTCATTTTAATAGGTTGGCTGTCTCCTTTTTGAACGTTTTCCCGTTTTCGTCCTGACTTTTAAAAATGAAAACAAGTCACATGTAATTTTAATAGGTTGACTGTCTCCTTTTTGAACGTTTTTTGGGCCAACTTTTACCATTAAAAACAAATGTCATCTAATTTTAGTAGGTTGGCTGTCTCGACGCGCATTAATAATTACATTATGTTGCCCACTGTGTAGGACGGGGTTTCCCGTTTATGAATCGGTAGCTATTTGTACTGATGATATTCGTTTCGTATTTTTTCTCGTTTAGTTTCAGTGTGACTCATGTAAAACGTAAGTTAATATTTTTTGTGGGCTGTCAAAAGGTCACGGGTCATATTTTTTAAGTATGTATTGGGTTCAACAAATTCATTTCTTTCGACTGTTATAAAGGGCATTACTCAGTCTCATTCACTTCTTAAGATATGGACAAAGGCTAAAAATATCTATTTGTTCCGATTTGCAGATTTTTTTACTAACTTCTAATTCTCGTAAAAACGTAAGTTTTATATTTGTGTCCTTTACACCGCACGTCAAAGACTTTTTCCATGTCAATATGATATTTGAAAAGCGGCAAATATGCATTACAACAATATTAAGTAGAGTTGCCACCTCTCCGGGTTTGGGCAAGTCTTCTCCGGGCTACGGGTTGTCATAATATCTCCGGGTTGGTGAAATTTGGAAATTTTATTTAAAATTTCGCATTCAAAAACTATATCAAAGGCGAGTTGCGTAAATATGATTGTGTGAATAACAAAATTCGACACAAAAGGTGGCAACTCTAACTCTGCGTGTTTTGTTAGGTTAGAAGGGAATTCACGAAATTGAGATGTCAGTAATATTTACCAACTAAAGTGTTTTGGGTTATTTGTTTGCATTACATTAAATACTTTACTACAGACGGTGCAAAGTGCATGACGGGTCCTCCTTGTGTTTGTGTGTCCGCATGTAGATATGAGGGATAAAAAGCAACAAGTCATTTCTGAAAAAATTGACTATATTTATTAAAAAAATAACGTGTCAATCTTAAATAGCCAAAACAATTTAATGAATATAACATAAAAATGAAACAAATATAACGTGTATACGAGTTAATACGGTATTTAACTTATGAGTAATTATCGATTAAAATATTGTTCCTTAAGTAAATATAGCTAAGGATATAAATAAATAGCTAGCGATTACTTACCTTTATTGTTAATCCCAATTAAACGGATTTAAAATATAAGTCCATATAATTTATGCTGGTTGCACTAAAATATTGAATACATACATAGGAAGTACATATTTATGCAGTGTGAATGACTGTGATAAATAGATGTTAACACCAGGAATACTAGGAAACCACTGAGATCTCTATTTCCGGTCACTCTAATTTTTGTTAACGTCTTTCCCGAACATCCACTTTGTCAACAATACAAGTATACTTACAACATACCGGTATACCCGGCCGGGCCCCTTGAAGAATTGCGGGCACGGGTACTGTAGACCCCCTCTCAACGGGCCTGACTACAGATTGAATATAAAAAATGACAATTTGAATTTTTATTTGATCTATACACAATATAAAGTGTTCCCACATCTCCAGATTTGTCTCGCAGTCTCTGGTGGTGGCAACTCTAATATTAAGGTCAAAGAAACGTCATTTATTTATAATTTTATTCGTCTATTTTATGTGTAAATTACTTTTTCCTTTTTTAGGAATACCCTCAAAATGTCCTCAAATAAAAAAGAGAAAATGCCATTTGAATTAAAAAAAGAATTTCCACAAGTAAGAGCTGTTGAAAGAGAAGCTTCTGCTGTAAAATGTTGTTTGTGTTCAGTAGAATTTAGGATTGCAGTAGGTGGGCGCTTACAGTATAATGAAACAATCATTTGCTTAAACACTTATTGATGTAGAAGTAATACTTCCATATTTCTACGTACTCTTACATCGTAAAATGAAATGAAATATGTACAGCTGAAATAAAATTTATTCTTAAAATTTTTAAGGATCATTTGGAATCCAAATTGTCTTTGCAATTTGTGTGATATGATGTCATCATGCAAATACGGATAAACGTGCCATGTGGTATTGTGAAAATATTTTTTCGAAAATTAAATATAGGCATTCATTTTTTCTTGTAAAAATTTTTATAATGTCAAATTCCTTAATCCTGTTGTAGTGCATGGACTCATTTGCAAACAACATTTTATTAAAATAAATATGAAATAAGCCATATATTTATAGGTTTTTGGATCATCATATTTGTCCTTTTTGTTAAAAGAAATTGAGTCTATGTCCTCCCTTTTCGTTTATATCTTCTAGTCATCTTATCTATAGATCATCTTCCAAAGAACGCTCTTTAAATCTCCCCCCATTTTAGCTGATTCCATCAGATTCCATATTTGTTCACCCGTTGTTATCCAAGGTGACCACGATTCTAGAAAATGCCAATGTCATTAGGCTTTCCAACGTAATTTACTTATGAGTCAGAAATTACCATTTTTGGTTTATTTCATTCCGAGAAAATATAAGTAGGGCATATGACTCGAATTTTTCATGATTTCTTATTTTTTTATTTCATGTCATAGCTGACACCTACGCTCGTTCAAATCTCCCAGTATGTATTGTTTTTTATATTCTAATTTGACGTAAATTTGAATGATGAATAATTTCGAAATTTAAAAAAAAATATTTAATCATTGCCGTTAATTGTTAAACTGTAGCAAGGAAGTCTTTTAATTTGATTGAAAACTATCTACAGTACCGCTATCCCATGTCTGTGTTCGTAGTTGCATTCTATCCCATCTGTTTTATATCCCGTTTAGATATATAAAACTGATGAATTAAATCATTTTCATATATTTAATAAATTCATAATAAGTGCTTGTTCACAAAAACAAAATATCAACATATTTCCAGTGTTGTGTCATTGCCTATCGCCCGTGTCTGGTTTGAAAACTCTCAAAACTGCTTTATTTTAAATTGATTTATTGATCTAAGTTTAAAATTGTAATGTAAAACTTATGGTTATCCGAATAATATGAAAAACTATAAACCTTCAGACTTAGATCGCACCATAATTGGAGAGTCGAAGACAATTGATACACCCACCCATTTTTGTTACGCCCACATGTTGACTATATTTTAGTCGACATCTTTCTTGTCTCGTGTGTTAAAGTGAATATTTGTAATTTTCTATTACGAGGTAGTTTGCAAATGTGTTGCAAATAACAAACTGCGTTATTTACTGCAAGCTCTTCTGTTCGCTTCTGATTTGGATGAACGCTTGAAATAAGTAAGTGCAATGGAGATATCAGTTATTTATAATATTTAAAATGATTTCTTAATTACCCATCGAAGATATTCATTTCTCATTCAAATTTTAATAATATGTTTTTATGTAACAATATCTCATCCTGGTTCACCTATTATTTCAGATCTATATTTCTTTTTGTAATAGTTTCATTTAAATGAAAAATATCCTTCGTTTTTAAATCGTTTAAAAATTTATTCACAAAGGATGATAGGTGACCATTTCAGAAATACCGACAAATGTTTATACTATACCACCAGATGTTTTAAAAGTTTTGTATTCATTTTGTTAAAATGATTAGTATTGCTTAATACAATCTCCATCATGACAAGGAAAACTAAACTGAAATATTCTTCTCTAACTGTGAGCTTGGCAAACATACTTCAAAGAAATATTCAAGATTAAAAGATGTTGCACACATCAAATTGTTGTCAAATGTTAAAGTGGTAGCTTAACAATGCTCCTGCAACCCACATTGCCCCAAGGGGTCTGAGCCAAAATGTTGCCAGAAGAACCAGAGTTATAGCTACAATAATTGAGAATTACATAGTGTGGAGGGCCTGATCAATTTTATTTGAAGGGCATCCTTTACAGTTTTGCCTCTGGATTAAAGTCAGGGTACAGCAATGGCTATATATATAATTGATGATGAGGGGTGTAGGTATTATTATTATTAATTGGTTCAGGAGGTACTTAATAACTTACATGTACATTATATTTTGTGATTAAAAGATAACTAATAGCAAGAAGAAAAGTTTTTCTGGTAATTAGATAAAAATTAAAATTGCCAGTTATGTTTATATTATATTCATCTTCTTAGTCAAAATTTCCATTTTAATAAAACTAATAGCAACTAAATTTTCAATAACATTAAATCTGTCAAAAAGTATCATTAACGTTTTCAAGATTTAATTGTAGTAATGACAAAATAGTGCCATATTTACAGCTTATTTGTTAGTATTTAAAAGTTACTTTTTAATAAGTCAAATATGGGTAATCTTAGATAATGGCTCAAATGAAATGTTTGTGACAGTATAAGCTTAAAAAATACATGCTTAAGCATCTTGAAAACAAAGCCATTTATTATTAGTTATTTAACAAGTTAATTTATCAGAGTGAACTGGTAACCTATCATTAATATATTTCAACACTATTTACAGCATGCAGGGGGTTATTGCTGGAAATCCCTATTGGTGGCTGCATTCTTTGCTCCTATTCCATGGATTGGTGATCATTTCAGAGGCGCAGCAAAGGTAAAGCAAAATAAAAACTTTGTTAAAGTGTATCATTTAATTTATTCTATAATACTTTGATTTACAAGCATTCACTTCACAATATGCTAAGAAAATAAGTTGATTTTTTTATCTATACATATTATTTCATACAAAACGTTACCAAAGAGCATTTGCAGGAAAAAATAAAAATCTCGGTACTACCTCTAAACTACTAAAGGTTATTTTGATGCATTATGGTAGCCAGAAATCGTGCTTTTTCTTGGAACCCTGGATATTTGAAGGTCACTACAGGTGTTTGGTCACATTCGTATTTTATGAAATTGTATAATATTTTTCTACTTATCTAACAAATTGTATTCATGTTATACAATTTTTTTAATAAATAAAAATAATGAAATTCACATTTTTAGTTTTTCTTCCTTATAATGTTTCATTCCCTGATTTTCCCCTCAATTTATATGATAGGATTATCTCCTTAGTTACGTAAAGTCATCTAAGAAAGGTCTTTGTCATAGATAATTTAGATCAGACAACAGCGATTTACTGTAATTTTTAAAATGCAAAAATATTTTCATTAATTCTATTTCAATTTAAAGTCTCTTACCTCACAATGAAGTACTAAATGTTTCAACTTTTTATGCGGTCTTTGTGAATAATTACTTCATCCTTAAATTACATTTTAGGAGCCTTACTGAATTGCATCTTTATTTGAAATGAAGTTGATGAAACCAAAAATATCTTCTTATTTAGAAATTTAAGATGTAAGAAACAGTATCCATGTTTTCTAACTATGTTATTGCCTTAAATTCTTCAGCATCCTCACTGTGGTTGCGCCCCGTGCTCTCAGGCCTCATTCCGAATATGTGGCTGCTGTCACCCTACATGGAGATGGATCAAGGATAGATGAAATTATTACAGTTGAAGTGAAAGGTTCACAAGAAGATGGGAGACAATATCAAAAAACCAAGGCTGTATCTGTTCGTGGCAGGTCTAGTATGCTTGCAAATATTTCGGTAAGTGCTCAAAAGGCTCATCATTAGAAATTAAATGTATTTTTGTTACTATTTCTAAAACAAGTAGGGATGTACACGGGTTTCCGTGGTACAGAAGTGCTTTTCGTCAAATTCGCCGTAGTATAATCATACACTAATGTATTTGCTTTGAAATCAGAAAATTATTTTTCCTTATATTGTGGTAGCCCTGCTTTTTTGAACAGTTCTAAACCTGTCCATATCATTTTTCCATTCTATACTCGTCCAATACACGAAATTTCTTTGAAATCGGATCATCCAATACCTTCAAAATTCATGATTACAGAAAAATCCTAACCTTGATATTGTGGTAGCCCTGTTTATTTGACCTGGTTGAAATACGCTATTTTGGTTATTTATTTATATCATCATCATCATGCTTCTGTCCGAAGACAGGTTTTAACTGAATCGCTGCCTCCATTTCTCTCTCTCCCTAGAAGCCTCTTTTATACCTCTATAAGTATTATATCCCTGCTTTATATTATCTAATATTCCTATTCTTTTTCTCCCTCTTCCTCTTCTTCCACTAATTTTTCCTTCTAAGATCGTCCTTTGTAAACACTGTCTTCTCAATATGTGCCCTATCCAATTTGCTTTTCTTTTCCTGATTGTTTTTATTAGCGTCCTTTCTTCTCCCACCATTTCTAATACTTCTTCGTTTCTCTTCCTCTCTGTCCATTTCACTTTCATCATTCTTCTCCATACCCACATCTCAAAACTTTCTAAATATTTTTCCTCCTTTCTCCTTACCGTCCACGTCTCTGCACCATAAAGAGCTATGCTCCATATGTAGCATTTTGCTAATTTCTTCCTTGTTTCTAAATTTATTTTCTTGCTTGTGAGAAGCTCCTTCTTCTCGTTAAATGCTGCTTTTGCCATTGCAATCCTACTTCTGATGTCCTGTGTACTACTTCCATCCTGTGCTAAAATACTGCCGAGATATTTGAAACTACTTACTTGTTCCAATTTTTGGCCATTTACCATTATATTTAATTCTTTATGTTCCTTTGAAACCACCATGACTTTCGTTTTTTCAGCATTGATCTTCATTCCATATTGTTGGCCAACCTCCACTAGTCTGTCTGTCATCCTCTGAAGCTCTTTCTCGCCTTCTGCTATTAAGCCCTGATCATCTGCGTATTTAATGGTGGTAATACTTTCACCTCCTATCTTAAATCCTTTCTCTTCCATCAACGCTTCTTCTGTTATTGTTTCTGCATAAATATTAAATATCGCTGGTGAAATAGGACAACCCTGCCTCACTCCCCTCCCTATTGAAGTACTTTCTGTTTCTTCTCCTTCAACCCTGACTCTAATCTTTTGATCAAAGTAAAGGTTTTTAAGCAGTCTTTTATCTTTCCAATCTATTCCTATTTTGTTTAAAATACCCAGCATTTTATCCCATTTCACTCGGTCAAAAGCTTTCTCCCAATCTACAAAACAAAAATACATACCTTTATTGACTTCTAGCGCTCTTTCTGTCATCATCCTCATACATCCTATAGCATCTCTAGTCCCCCTTCCTCTTCTAAAACCAAACTGATTATCTTGCAGCTCCTTTTCTATTTTACATTCAATTCTTTTGGTTATTATTCTGGTTAGAACTTTAGCTGTATGAGAAATTAAACTAATAGTTCTGTAATCCTTACAACATTTTGCATTGTTCTTTTTCTCCAGTGGTACCATCACAACATCTAAAAAATCTTCAGGCCATATGCCAGTATCATATACTTGGTTAAAAAATTTTGTGAGTTGCTTAACTGCTTTAGACCCTAAAACCTTGAGAACGTCCACGGGTATATCATCACTCCCAACAGCCTTCCTTCTTTTCATGTCATCAATTGCTTTTTTAACTTCAGACTCGAGAATACTTGGTCCTAGCTGATCTTCTTCCACATCCTCTTCTTCATTTAATTCAATATTTCTTGGCTTTCCTTCTTTGTCATACAGAACCTCAATGTATTCTTTCCAGACATTCTTTACATTGTCTGGCTCCGATACTATTTTACCACTTTTGTTCATGATTCCTTTACGTCCTATCTTTCTTGCTTTTTTCTTGAATAGTTCCCTTGCTTTGCTATACATGAGGTCTGTTCTACAAATTCTTTCACATTCGACAATCTCCTCGCATTTTTCATTTATCCACTGCTCTCTTGCTTTATCTGTTTCCCTTCTTAAAGCATTATTTAACTCCTTGTACTTTCTTTGGCCTTCTTCAGTGTTTATGTTCTTCCACTTTCTCCGCTCTTCCATTTTTTGCAGCATAGCTGCTGTGATCCAGGGTTTTTTGTTTCTTTCACCCGTTATCTTTCCTACCTTCTTTTCCATTACCTCTTTAATGTTGCTATGGATGTATCTCCACTCCTCATCTACATTCTTCCTATTTTCTTCAGCTCTCTCCCCCAACCTTTCCTCCAGCTCAGTCATGATAGCCTCCTTGTTTTTAAGGAGTTCCTCTAAGTTCCATTTCTTGTTAACTCTTATGTTTCTCCTAACGCTCTTCAGTCTACATTGTATATTTGCCACCAATAGGTTGTGGTCAGAATCGATATCTGCCCCTGGTAGTGTTTTCACATTTTTAACGCTATTTCTAAATCTTTCATTGACTAGTATGTAATCTATCTGGTATCGTCTCTGGTCTCCTGGGCTTCTCCATGTGTAAAGTCTTCGCTGGTGATGCTTAAACCATGTGTTAGTTACAATTAATCTATTTCTATGGCAGAATTCCACAAGTTTATCCCCTCTTTCATTTCTCTTCCCTAGTCCATATTTTCCCACTATGTTATCTTCCTGTCCCTCTCCGACTACACTGTTCCAATCTCCCATTACTATGGTGGTGATCCTTCCATTTCCCTCATCCTCCAATATCTCCATAATCTGTTCATATATTTCATCTACTTCGTCGTCGCCAGCATTAGTTGTTGGCATATACACTTGAATTATAAGCATATCCACTGGCTCCATCTGGAGTTTTACGGCTATTAATCTGTCATTAACTGTCACTACCTTACTAATTCTTTCAGCTATCTCTTTTCTCATTATAATCCCCACTCCCCTTTCCTTTTTCTCCCCTCCCGAGTAAATAATCTTAAATTCGTCTGAATTTATCTCGCCTTCTCCTTCCCACCGGACTTCACTAAGACCTACTATGCTTACATTATTCCTTCTCATTTCCCTTTTTAGGTTCTCTAGTTTACCCCCTGAATTCATAGTCCTAACATTCCATGTACCTATTTTTAATTTCTCACTACTTGCTTTCTTATTAATCTTACATTTCCTCTGTGCATCCCCTAGGGTAGTCCCCACCCGGAGATCCGATTGGGGGACTATTTTACCTCCGGAATATTTTACCCCAGAAAGATCCATAGAGGTATTTTCAGCTTTTCAGCCTATCATGGGAAATATAATGAGGTAGTTTCCCCTTGCTTTCCTCATCGCAGTTTCACAGAGTGATTACCCATCTGTAGCTGTTCAGATCCACATGATCACCACCTACAGAGGTACTGTGCAAGCTGCTGCCCTTGCACAGGGGGATGTAAAACCCCCAAGACTGCTTCTTAGTCTGACTCTTCCCCTCAGACCTTTCCGGCTTGGATGGTCCTACCAGGAGAATTATCTCCCGCCGGCATAGCTCTTTGGTTCGTAAGAGTACACAAACCCTCCCACCTCTGTAAGGTTATGCAGTCCTTAGGGAGGGATATTTATAACAAAATATATATTTATATATGAAGACTATATATACTATATATTTGCTTAAAATCCATGCGGTCAGGTCTACAAATACGTGTAAAAGAAATATTATTTAACTTTTTACTGTGGTAGCCCTGCTATTTAGCTCCACTTTAAACATCTCTATTTCATTATGGTATGTTGTACAAATCATATTTACAAAATTTAATTGAAATCCATTTAGCCAATTCCTTCCAAATCCCTAATTACTGAAAGTTTAATTTGTAATTGTGGCACCCCTGTTTGCCTAATGCTAATACTGTTTTCTATATACATATGTGTACATTTTAAATATTAAATTTTGTTATACTTGATGCAGACAGTTCAACACAAATATGTATAAAAAGAATGGTTTTTATTTCTTGTATTGTGGCAGCCCTGCTTTCTATATCTATACTAATCATCTTGATTTTGTTAGTTGCACACTTCGTTTTTACAAAACTTTGTTGAAATCGGTCCAGCCAATTCCATCTAAATTAATAATTACCGAAAAGTTTAACTTTGCAATTGTGGCGCCCCTGCTGAGTGGATCTGATCAAATGTCATTTTGGTCGTTAATTTATGTGAACATTCTATGTACCCAATTTGTTTGAAATCGATTAAGCCAATTTCTTCCCTGATATATGTGTATGGACGGACGGACATCACAAAGATAATAGTGCTTTTCAGCAATGACGAAAAGCACTAAAAAGTGGGTACTTTTCAGTTATAGGGGCTGTTTTTTTGAAAGCTTTTTTGGGTTGGATTGTGGTAAGAAAAAAAAACAGCCAAACCAAAACCAGCATTCAAAAAACAGCCCATACAGTCAAAAAGTTCAGAAAATAGTTTTTTTATGACCAGCAGCCCATTGAAGCTAAACTTGCAATTAATACGTATTAATCTTACCACATCATTCTAGTGGTGCCTGCGCAAAATTTTGTCAAGTCAGTCAGAAGCCTGAATGTTTACAAGTCATATTAGAAAGTACTTTCAAAGTTTTTATGTTATTATTGCCTTAAAATTGTTTCTTTTCATTGAAATATATGAACATCTTTTATATATAAATAATTCAACTATAAAATCTTGCACCTTGAAAAGACTTAAATCCCTTGTAAACTTATGGGAAAATATAATCATCTCCTGGAGTCGAATCTGGGACTTTTTCGGGATGTTTGATTTTTCTAGGGACCACCTTGTGGGGGTTTAACGATTGTGAATGTTTCAGCTCTTAATTCCATTGCGAAATGTCCAAAAGTACCATGACAGACAGACGGACACTTGAGAATTATTATATAAGAACTAGGGAGATGCCCGTTGAAATTCAATGGGAAAGTTTTTTGTGAAATTAAAAATTAAGATAAATATACCTTGACTTTCTTTAAAAGGCAAGAAAACAAACTTTCTTTCTTTTGGCATTCGTTGTTTCAAGTCTCAAACTCCTACGATGATTCTAAGTACCTAATTTTAATATGCGAATGATTAATGTTCTACATTCAAATGTATTCTTTCTCCTAATAACACAACGAATTTTGTTTACATTGGTTGCTAAGAAAATAATTTCTCTCTCCTCTCTCTCGTACTAACTGTAAGAGCATTCAAAGAATGCTTTCATCCATAAGGATTGAAATAACAATAGGATTTCGAGGTTCAACAATGTAATTGGTTGGCAAGGCAACATCCCATTAAAATGCCAAGATTTCCCCAAAATATGTAAATTAAACGTTTAACATGAGAAATTTCGAGCTGTAAGCAGGAAAAAATGAACAGAATAAGAAACTATATAATTTTTACTTTAAAATGGGCTAGATCCAAAGGTCATAGGTTAATTCTTTCTAATTTAGATCTCAAAAGGAATAAAAGTTGAAAAGTCGATTTTTACATGTTATCATATGGGAAATGAAAATGTCTATCTTGGAGTCGAACCTAGGACTTTTGTTGAGATTTCTTTTTGTCATCTTCTTACAATATGTAAATCAATCATTCCTGCCAAATATCAACAATGTATCTTGTTCCATTATTGAGTTAGACACATTTTTATAGCGTGACAGAGGGAGCCACAAAGGGACAGAAGTAGGCTTTTATAGATTTTAGATCGTTCCAACTTCATTTCAATAATTTTCAATTTTATGAAATTCTGGTTCAATTTAATCTGTTTAACAAATGTGCGCATAATTTTTCCATCTTATTTTTAAGAACCTCTCTATGTATAAACTTAGTAACAATATTGTTTACAAAACTGTACAGAGCAATTGCTCTTTTTCTGCTCGTCTATGCATAATATTTAATTCTATCTAATAAGTGAATCCTTATAAGTTATTATTTGATGATTATTTGTTTAAAAATTTTGAATTTTTTTAACATAGATTGGAGAACTTAGGCCTGGTGACTACAATTTGACTGTATATGGCTCAGGTTCCTTCATAAGCTTCAGAAAGTCAACAAAGCTCTTATATGTTCCTAAGAGTGTCTCCGTGTTCATACAATTGGATCGATCAGTTTACAAACCAGGAATCTCAGTGAATTTCAGAGTTGTTGTCTTAGACTCGCAACTTAGGCCAATCTCTCAACAACCTGTAGATATTTTTGTAATCGTGAGTATATTACAGTGTTTCAAGTTTTAACTGTGTACCACAAAGAATTTAAAAAAAAATAAACTCTTCTAAAGATTGCTTTATATAATTTTAAAACATTTACAATGCATACATTTATTAATCTGCTATAAAATATATTTTTAAAATTAAGGATGGTAATGGAAATGAGGTAAGGCGCTGGAACCAAGTGTTGACCCATTTTGGCTGCTTTATCGGAGATATACCATTGTCAAATAGTCCTGTTCTTGGCGAATGGAACATCAGAGCCAATGTAAATACAGAATCCTACAACAAAACCTTTTTGGTGGCAGACTATGTTCTCCCAAAATTTCAAGTGATGATGGACCTACCAAGTCATGCAACATTTGAAGAAGCTGAGTCACTGTCTGTCAAAGTTACTGCCAAGTGAGTGCTTTATACAGATCAAATATGTATTTAAACAGTCGACCAATTTTGTGGATATAATACTGTGTGTCCCATTGCATCATCTAAGAGGAATACCATTTTCCTCTTCTGAACTATTATCTGACTAATTGGAAAAACTCTCACTCTTAATTCAGGTATTCAAATGGTAGAGATGTGAAAGGAGAATTGACCATATCAGCTACTCCTACATATCACACAGAAATTCTTCAACCAGTTTTCAATAATCCAGTTAGGAAGGTATTGCCTATAGATGGGGAGATCACCGTTAACTTCAATTTGGTGAAAGAATTTGGGTAAGGCCTCTTAAAAAAATAATGTTTGGCTTGTAAAAACATATTCCCTAATTAATAAGAAAGCAGTTACACAAAACAGTAATTTATATAGGAAACACGTGTAGACTATATTTTACAATTTCCGTAAGTCATCAGATATAAATCTCATTGCCTGTCCTTGCTTTCATGTGGTTTAAAAAGCTAAATTTTAAATGCTATTCCTTTCCAGATGCCTTGTAGAAGTTTTTAAATTAGTGCTTTTATTTCAATGAAAATATAGGCTTGGCTAATGTGAAACAACATGCTATAAAGTCTTCAACATTTGTTTTCTTTCTTTAATACATTTATTAATCCATTGCCTATAGTTGGCATTTAATCATACTTCAAATGCACACATGTGCTAGAATAGAATTATATAATAAAGTTGTTCTCCCAGTTTGGTGATTATTGTACAGGCCTAGTCGAAATTCTTGTTTAATTTTCTAATGGAAATAAGATAATTAATTTTTCCCTCAGAACAATGTTTTCTATCTTGTTAAAATAAATTGTTCCTTTAATCTTTTCTCATATAAAATTTTTGCAGAATTTTTGATGACTTCCAAAGGCTGGTTATTTTTGATGTTGGAGTAGAGGAATCAGTGTCTGGTAGTCATCAAAATGCTTCAGCTACAATCCTCCTCCATAAATACAGCAATAAAATTGAATTGATCAAACCATCAGAATTCTATCAACCTGGCCTCTCATATCAGCCTACGGTGAGTGTTAACGTTTTCTAATATTTTCTATTTGATCACAGGTTTTGACATATTCCACAAAAGGCAAAAAGATTTTAATGTACTTGATGTAATGAAATGGAGTGGGCTGATTATATTTGTGGAAGCTGTTTTGATTTATATTTTCAATCATTTCTCAGATCAAAGTCACCAAATTTGATGGCTCTCCTTTGGAAGATAGGAAAAATCCTGTGGCAATAAAGGGTGGCTTCACTCATGATGACAAGGAACGTCCAGTGGGTCATATTTCATTGAATCGAGATGGAATGAAAGAACTGGTTTTTGAACCCCCTCTTAACTCTAGCTCTTCTTCACTTTTAGAGATCGAGGTAAGCCTACATGGACATTTTAATATAATGTTAAGTAAGGAGAAAGATTAGGTGTGATGAGCTAAAACCCTAAAATACATGTAACCCATAATTTGTCTGCCTGTGTTATGTACATTTTGCAGTTTTTTGAATCTACATGATTTTTAAAAGTGATACAAAAGTTGTTTTTTTCCTCTGCAAACTCTTCATTCACTTATTTTATTTCATTTTTCTATTTAGGCTGAGTACCCAGATGCAAGTCCTTTGCGTACTGTAATACATCCTTCTCAGTCACGAAGCAATTCTTTCATTAAAGTTCGCTTGTTAACTAGCGATCCTAGAGTAAGTAATCAATATAGTCTAGTACCTTTGCACATAAGTATAATTTTATTGTGTATTTTATCAAATCAATTTGTTCTTAAGATTCAATCCAATTCAGCTGAATTCTGCTATATATTTGTTTTGAGATAGGGTAGAGTAGAAATAATAATGATTAAAAACAATGTCAGTATTTTCAGCACTAAAAATATCTTCAAAATGCCAATCTAACTGAACGTTACAAAAGTTTGATTTGAATCTGTAACATTAGAAGTATGTATCAAGAGTTAAAGCTCTGTTGAGATAAAAAAGTAATTCTAGCTCTAGTAAAATATAATTACTCTATATCATTTACAAAACAAAGATACTTGTAATATAATAAAATGAGAAATAGTTGTTAGTTGATTGACTAAATCAGTAGTGGGCAACCTTTTCTACTTGGTGGGTCACATTGGTGGCAGTGAAGCCTTCAGTGGGCCACATTGGAAATTGTCAATGCTTCGGCAGACTGGATTAAAGTTTAATCGGAAGTTAACTAGAGATTCCTAGACACTATATGAGTAAAAATCAAGTTAACATTAGGTTTTCAGGGTTAACATTACAATATTAAGAATCATGATGGAATTGAATCGTAGAAATGCCTTTGAAGAAAGATCTAAAACAAAATTAAAAAGAGCTTATTTGAATTGAGAAATATTTATTAAGGGCTCTCAATTTAATAATAGACATTATAATAGATTTTGCTAGATATAAAATAACATTTAGTGGATAAATAAAAAAATGAAAAAATTTTGAAAACTACGAAACACTAGGGGTGGGCCACATGAAATTGCTAATAGGCCCATAGGTTGGACACCTCTGTACTGAATCATCTTTGATGGGCAGTAAAAAGAGCACAAGTCAAAAACTCACATTTTTCATGAGAGCTTCTACAAGTTTGCAAAAAATGCTGCAAATCAGGACAAAGAGATAATACTTAGAGCCTTAATACCGTGTTCCCATCTTAAGAAGTGAATAAGACTGCCATACACCCTTTATTCCAGCTGAGAGAGGTGAATTTTCTCAACTAGAGACAGAACTTATCCTGATACTAAAAAAATATGACTTGTGCCCTTTTGATCACCTTCCAAAGGTATATACCGTATTATTGTTCCGAATACAAGGCGACCTCGAGTATAACGTGACCCTAAGATTTTTGGAAAGTTTTTCAGGAAAAAATTAAACCTCGAATATAACGCGACCCCAAACAACCTTCAGTCAATCTATCACAAGTTCCTCGTTCATTCATCCCTTGTCCTGCACGCGAAAGATTACACCTGATGGCAACTTTTCCTTTGGCATCCTTTTACGATTAAAAATTACATAGGGAGTCTGTTTTCGCCCGTCGGCCGTGACTGCAAGCATAGCAGTTATCCTTGATTTTTCATTTCCGGTGGATTTTAACAACACTTTTTTCGTCGACGGCATATCAAAACATATCGCAGTTTGATCTGCATTCCTCGTCTAGCCTAGCAGATAGTTGTTTTTTTTCGTGAGCTTATGACATACCTCTGATAAACGATCAACTTCTCACTGTAATCAGACGAACTAGGGAAGTCCGGCATCGTAGAGAAAGGCCTTTTCTCTGCATCATCCGTCTACATCAGCCTATGCTTGCTTTGAAATCAGTGTGGAATTTTACATTCCCTCTTCTTCAACTATCCAGATGAAGATCTCCTAAATGCCTTTCTGGTTGAAATTGCACATTACAATTTTTCTAATTCCTTCCGCCATAGACGTATATTTACTTTAGGAACATCATAGGTTTTCGAAGCTTGAATATTGGTCGTTTTTTCCGCCTCTTGGGCTATGACTATTTTAAAATTCATATCATGACTTCGTAGGATATTCTGTTAACCTGGGATTTGGAAGAACCTTTTTTCTCAACATAACGCCCTTTTTGTCACCTATTGTTAAAGTAACGGATGGGCAAAAACTCGCTAAGGCTACAAAGAATACGCCAACGCACAGTGTGTGATTGGCCAATCTAGGTGAACAAAATTAATATTTTGGGAATAATGAATTTCTACGTAATATTTTGAGTTATATGCGTATATAGTACTATACTTCTGTTGGTGATTGTCAAGAATTTAATTTTTCTCCTACGACATAAATATTATAGCCATGTAAACTATGATTCGTATAATAATATAAAGGACGATCATATGAGGGCTACGGAACCTGAGTTTAACATTTAAAATTATTGGAAAAGGTATACATACTTCGGCTACTATTTGTATGATAATAATTTATTTATTTATTCATTCTATAATTATTGTATAAAGAATTTGAAATGAAAAACAATTGCAATTAGTATATTTTCAGTCTTATACAAACGCATCGCATAGTAATATATAGAGGCACTATAAATATTTGAGTGGCTTAATGTAAAGTTGTAAGTATTTGGTACCAGTATACAATTAAGAAAAGAGGCGCGGAAAAAACAGGATAAATTTAGTAAAAATTAATTAAAACGAATGTAACTCACCCACACAGTTTAGAAAAAATCCACGTCCACTGAAGTCTCACATACACACGTACCCCGAACACCTTTATCCTATGTAAAAGGCATTACACCAGGGGAAATATTGGAGGGTGTGGAATCACACACATGCATAACTGTTCTCACGATTAAATCTTCGCACCTTCGCAATATCAAATTAAAACAACAAAATCCTGCAAATATCTGTGTGACTAAATAGATCCCTGTCTCTACAAGCTATTTACTAATGATATTGAACACTAAACTAACAATAAGACAATCGTGTGATATTACTTTTATTACATTAACTCTTTATTACTATTCGCTATCTGTATCAGAAATGGTGCAAGAGCTGCACTATTGCTCTGCAGAGAAGGATTGGCCAATAGACTTAAAATTTCGGTCGATAGACTTCCACTATATTTCCGTGGGAGCTTCCTGACACTGGAGATTACTGGATCCGAAGATACAAGAAGCATCGATAACAAATCTTTGTTTGTGTATTCTCACGACATTTTTCGTGTGTGGTCTCTATATTGCCTGCAGTCCTTGTTACACGCCTCTTGAGCCGCCTCAGATAATTGTCCGATCGGCAATATACAGGATCCAATTATATCTGCCCCGTGTACTAACATTTTTTGTAAACTTGCGAGCATGTAAAACCAAGGATACAAGCTAATGTAAAGTTTCCTGGTTTCTTCAGTATACTATTTAAATGCCTCTAAATTGACCGCATACCCACATGAGATTGTTTCCATTTACTCTGAAACGGTGAATAATGCTGCAATGAACACCAGTAATGGAAGCACTTTGAGAGGGGTTCTTGAAAAATCTTCTCGCCGTGTTACCATCATTTGTTGTACCACTCCCAGGCATCACTTTATCGACTACTAGTCCCATATCAACTCTGAGGTGCTCGTTGATTAGTTTTTTTCTCATTTCAAAAGTTGATTTATCTTTTTCACCTCTTACCTGCCATTTTTTAAAGTCTAGTGTATATGCTATATGTAGCAAGCACTCAAAACAGCAAATCCAGCCGTGTACAGAAGAGAGGCCGAACGTGAAGATTGTAGGATCTGGAACCTTGACTGGCGCCACATCTTTGTTCATGTCCTTAGGAGACGCGTCGCAAATATAACATTTTTGAGATGCCGGATTATTAGTTAAGGCGTTGCATACTTTACCGTCAACCATTGTCATAACAAGTTTTTGTGTGATGACAATTTCTGTACCTTCAATCTTTATCCTAGTAGGAATGAGAGATCACATATTTGTTTCTCAATTTTTTCAGTTTCGTTTTTAATCAACGAAGCAGATTCTTTCGCAAATAATAGGTTTATTGCCCTACAGTACCTAGTTGATGAAGTCCGTGGACTTTCATTATTACAGTCTGTATGCTCTGGGTCCTTAAATCCTTGTTTATAATCACTGTGACCTGAGTTACCATCACAACCCCACTTGCACACTAATGTAAAACAATGTATTTTCTGTTGACGAGCAATTCGTGTCAACACTTCATTTTGTACTACGTATATACGCTGAATCGCATGATTTAGAAGAGCTTGCAACTTTACTTCGGCGCATATGTCGGTGATATTAATTGATTCATTCTCTGAGTAGCACATTTCCTTTGTCTTTTTTATTGTGATACACCGGATAAAAAATGTTGACGCGTCTTTCCTTCCCTTGGCGTTGCAACATTTTATACTGATGTGTAGTGAGCTTCGCATCAATGTAAAATGCTATAGCTTCCTCATTTGTCAGAGAGACAGCTCGAAAATATGACACACCTCGGGCTCTTTTAATCTCTGTAGCTCTTTTTGGTGATGCAGTTGACAGTTCATTTATAATTTTCGCAGCATCCCTTTTGCCAGAAGCACGCAAACTGGCCGCAGTCGCGAAAGCAAGCTCTTCCCTACTTTGCGATTCCAGTAATGTTTCTACCTTTCTTCTCTTACTCTTTTTGCTGCTTTCGCCGAAACTTTTCAAAGGGCGACCTCTAGGTACTGAGGGCATTGCTGATATTAATGGTAAAGGCGAAATGATTGAGTACACTTCATCTGAAAATACTGCACCCTTTTCAAGTCACTTCATAAATGTTTCTTGGCGTCTGCCATATTTCTTCCATCGATCATCAATTTTTGTTCAAATCTGACTAATAGTCAACTTTATGCTCTCTTTTACACCTTCACAAGTATTTTCTATCCCAAGCACACTTACAGTATAGTCAAATATGTCTCTATTTTGCGTACTTTTATCACTACGCTTCCAGACCTCGAAAATGCCTTTTCTCGTAATCGTGCGCTCAGCCACTAAAAACGGAATAACTATTAGTTCCGCATATTTCCGCACCACATGACTATTAGGTTTGTAAACCTCTATAAACATCTATAACACGACAATAATTTTTTTTACGGTATCACGTGATTTTTTTGTTAGCCTCGTTAAAGTCGCAGAATATTTTTAAAAATTTAATTGTGAAGCATCTCACTTGTTAGCCTGTCTCACACTATGTGTGAGATTAAAATTTAAAAATTTTGTAAATAATAAAATTTAATGCCTGAGTCTATGTGCTCCATTTCACTGATTTAGAAAAATAACACTTCTTCAAAGTTTAAACGTCCAGTACACACGGTAGTCAAATTACGACTATCGGAAGCTCGCCAGTAGAAGCGCGGAGGTAATAGTTGCCGCTGCTGTCAAATTTATTCGGCATTGCCAACATGATAATTGAGTTATCAGCGATAAGCTCTGTGGTCTTAGGGATAAGTTCATCTGAAAAAAGGTGCATATAATCGTAACTCAAAAATGGATTTTTGTCTGGCTAGATTGGCCAAATGACACACTGTGAGATGCACTGATAGCTTCAACGCTTCAATGCAATGACTATCGAGGGGTTCAGCCGCCAACAGAACTCGATCTATTCTCTTCTCAGATGCCTTTCAAGTACAATGTAACATGTACGCTTAATGTGTCTACAATGTAACAAGTATCTTGTATTTCGTAAACGTGCGGAATGTATGGTGATTTTTCGAAACACGATTTTACGATCTTTTAAAATCACTATATAGTACTTAAATATAATGCGGGGGCTACTTTAAAATTTCATTTTTTTTTTAAATATCGCATTATATGGGGCAATGCGGTATTCTGCCGTGTAGAAAAGTGTTGATTTCCATCAGAAATGGCTAACTGATAGCTTGCAAGCAATCTATGGCTCTCAGGAATCTCCTTTATGGTTAATATGTTTTCTAATTATTAGATAATATTGCAAAATATATCATGTGAATTGGTGCCTTTCAACCTTGCAAGTTCAAATTGTATTTGTGCCCGAGTCATGCATGTGATAATCACCTACAACTGCAAGTCTTTGCATCTCATAATAGTAAAAGTATTTCGATTTTTATTATGCAGCCCTTAAAAGAGAGTCTCATGTATGATACAGCCTCTTATGATTTATGATTGTGCATTCCAGTTTAAGATGAAGATTAATTTTTAATTGGTAACTAATATTTCTGGTGTTGTTAACCTGTTTTGATATAATCCATTATTCTCATATAGGTATTTCTGGCATGCTTATTTGGTGGGAATTTCTAATTTAAGATGCAGCTGATGGGCTTTAAAAAATATAATTTACTGAAAATTATAGTATTTAAGAATCACAGCATTTTCCAAAGCCAATGTTCGTACTTTTGTGATGCAAAATTTTCAGGCAAAATTTTTTACTATGATATAAAAATGATTAATGATCAAGTGTTGTCTTATCTCGAGTTATTTTTTTCATTTTTCAGGATAATAGTAATTAAATTTTATCATTTCTGTTTTTATTTATTTTGGTATGGTTTAAAAATTGAAATGCAAACAAAAAATTTAACAAATTTTCAAGCAGTGAGTCGGAGAAATTACTCTCTCTGTTAGATTGTCACATAATTATCGTTCAGAATAATTATCAAATATAATTTTATATGTGAAGATTTGAAGGCAGAACTGGTTATCCATAATGAATTTCTTTACTATCAAAGGAAAAACCATAAACTAATCCCTGCCGTAAATTGTCACTTTCAGGTCACTGAACAAGTGCAAGTTGAAGTTGTTTCAACGGTTGCCCTTTCTCATATCACGTATGTGGTGATGGGACGTGGAGAGATTTTGTTTACGCGCACTGTAGTCCCAAGCAATCCCTCTCAATCAGAAAAGAGAATCACCATCAACTTCCTAGCAACTCGAGCAATGGCACCAGTTGCCCGTTTCATTGCCTATTTTGTCCCTCCTGGATCTAAGGAAATTGTTGCAAACGGTCTGGACATCAGATTCTCCAAAACCTTTCAGAATTTTGTGAGTGAATGTTGCAACTGCTTATTAATGGTTAATCATTATTTACCTTTTGTGTCATTCTTTACTTTCGCCATATGTAGTATAGGGGAAAGTATTGTTTTTATGAAAAAATTAATTTCGAGATTTCAACTGAAATACACGTTTTGAGGTCCCCTGAACACATTTTGACCATTTTCTCGATGATGTGTATATGTGATAGAGGTTTTGTGGGTGCTCTAACTCAAAAACTATTAATCAGTTCAACGCGAAATTTTATATTTGACAGTTTTGATAAAATAACAAGAGTTGATTAGTTTTTGATAAAAACCGGTAAACCGGAAGTGGGTGTTTACTCTTGTCACATCCATTTTTTGAAATATTTGCTTTAATATTTGATTAATGTAAAAAAGTATTGGAATAATTGTTGTAGGAAATTTCATTTTCTACGACCTTTTTTTGAAATGTATTCCCATATAATGCATTGTTTAAGAGATGTTTTAAAAATTATATTTTTTAGCTACCACCACCATGTTACCTACCGGCGACTATTGTAAACACTTGACAGTTATATCTTAATAATGCTCCTTTTTATTTTCTTAATTGTTGGATTTCATTTTCTACAACATTTTTTTCGAAAAATTTTACCATATAATGCATTTTTAAGAGATATTTTTAAAATTATATTTTTTGCTGCTATCACCACTCCATCTGGAGGCAATTTTGTAAACACTTGATGCTTAATTACAACTTAGTAACACTTCCTTTTTATGCTTAATTGTTGGAGCTTCATGGTTATATCTAATATCAGAAGGCTACAGTTGGAGTTTATTTCAGTTCTTTGTTAAGTCTTTGAATTTTTCTGTCAGTTCCTTAAAATATTTATTATCATTTAACCTATTTGGAATTTTTAGAAATATTACGGGTATGGAGAGTCGTATGGTGGCCACATCAGATTTTTTGAATAAGTCAAAATGGCTAATGAATATTAATTTCACAGCCATAAATATAGTTTAGTTTTAAAGAGCTTGTACAAAGGTATAAAGTGCTGGTAAGTAATTTTACAAGTTTTATTTATAATTTTTTATTTGTTATGAAGGATTAATCTAGATTAATGGCATAGCTGACAGAATTTTAAAAACTGTTTTCAATTGAGAATACTTACTGTATATGATGTCGAATCTTTCTGTTTTGAATGGAAGTTATTTATGTACACATTTCGTTATTGTGAAGTCTAAATATCAAACATCGAGGACCATACCATTTTTGCATTGAATCTCATTTAATTAATTTTTTCTGCAGGTGACCGTAAATATGAGCCCAGTGGTTGAATCAAGACCTGGATCTGAAGTGACCTTTACATTTTTAGCCAAGCCCTATTCTCATATGGCCATAATGGCTGTAGATGAGAAAGTTCTTGCACTTGGAAAAGATTATAACCTTTCTCCTGTATGTACCAATGTGATCATCTTTGATCTTTCTCTCAACTTTAAGCTCTTCAAATTTTACTATTGAAATAATTTAATTGAACGATGAAATTTGTTAATCATTTTATAAATTATTTTTTTAATTTTTTTATATAATTAACCCTTTAACTGCTAAGTTTATGAAATGGGCGAATTGGGGATATGCCGAGTTTTTTAAAACAAAATCAATATTTAACAGTATTAAATTATAACAATACATGTAACTTTATTTCATACAAATTGGTATATTTTTCTTTGTTAGTCATTTAAAGATGTTTTTTTGCTGTGATATAATGCTTGAGAGGTACTGAAAGAACAAAAACAAGACGCGTATACGCGTTCACAGCAGTTAAAAGGTTAAGTTGCCTATTTATGAGTATTAGAGTAAATTATGCTCATCTGAAATTGATGTGTAATTGTTATACATTATGTTTATACATGTGATGAACGCTTTGGTATTAATAGTATTTGATGTTGTTTTCTTGTCAGAAAAAAATCCTGGAGGATTTAAATTCCTATTTTGGGAGTCAGAATGATAACGAGTTATTGTACTCTTACATGGATAAATCAATTTACTATCCTCCACCTGAAGCTGTTTGGGATGTATTTAATGTAAGTTATTGAAAGATTAAAAATGAAATTATTTTCACTTTAAATATAAAACTTTGTCTTTGACGAATGACTATTTTTTTCAATTTTCAGAGATATGACGCAGTTCTTTTGACCAATGGGCAAACAAACAACTTCGTTTCCAGTAAGTAATAAATTCACATTAAAAATAAAACAAAAATCAACTATACATTGGCTATGCGTATTAACTTTATTTCAGACCTCTTTATTTGGAGATATTGTTTTTGTCATAAATATTTATTGAAAATAATGTGAACTTTTTAGTCGTGTTATTATAAATGTTCTTTAAAGATTACTATAGTGTAATTCATATTCTGAATGATAAATTTGTTCACAGATTTAAAGCTAATGTTATCAATAACCTGACATTTTCACAAAAAGTAAAAAATGTTCAGTTATTTATGTGCCTCATTAAAATTATGAAAGTTGCAAATTTTTGGATGGATAAAACTTAAGTAGATATTGCTTATGTGCCATTTTTTCGTCTTTCTCCCTTTTTTCTTCTTGTATTAATTTTATATTGACAAACCCATCTTTTGTCATTCCCTTTTACCTATCTCAGAAAAACTTTGTGGACTAATTTGAATTGTGTTTTAAAATTAATTGTAATTTTTTGTGCGTTCTTTGGTTCATCCCGATTTTTGTACAACAATTTTAAGTAATTTTAAAGTGCAAACAAAAAATGTCCTACACTCATTTATGTGTTAATCAAATGGAGAATGTAAATGATCCTGATGTTGAACTCATGCTTTTTTGGCAGATGACTACACATTTAAAACCTAAAAATCATGCAGAATATTAAGGTGAAAGATTCGTTGAAATCGTGCTGATTGTTCTTGTTTTGTTGTTCTTTATTGTGTAGTGTTTGCTGATTAAGCATCAGCCGGAACTTTTTTAAAGATAGATTTAAATGAAATATATATATATATATTTATATGTGAGATTCATTATTAAATAAAAATTTAATACCAAGTAAAATTTCTATCTTTTTCAACCATCCAGATCTCTATATTCAGTTTTAAAAAACAGCTGTCTAAATTATAAATTAATTACGTTTATATTTTTATTATTATGATTTAAAATATTTCATGTTTTTTCTATAATTATTGTTTAAACATAACATTCAGGGGAAAAAATCATAAAATAACAAATTGTATATATTATAATATTCATTCACATTATGCATCTTATTTTCTTAGATGATGGTTCTTTTTTCTTCTTTCCTTGGCCAGCTACTCCTTCAAAAGATCAACCACAATTTGTTGGCAGGATAGGAAGTGGTGAAATAAATAGGAACCCAGGAGGAACAAGACCTCCATTGGCTGGACCGTACGCCTTTTCACGTATTCCTGCACCTTCTTGGAATTATAGACCTCGAGTTCACCTCATTATGGAGCCTTCTAATACTTGGTTCTTCTCTAATGTTTCTTCTGGGTAAATTTCCGAGCTTTAATTTATTTTTTCTGTTAATGATTTAAATTTCATTCATCCGAAAAATTTCACTCACTGCTGTAGTCTTCTGTAAATTTTTTCAATGTTAATAAGAAGCTAATATCTTCATTTTATATTTGTTTCTGTGATAATTTCTATTTTTTTATTTTGTAGAGCGGATGGGAAAGTAACACTTAAGCGCACTCTTCCCAATAACATGACTTCTTGGATAGTCAGTGCTTTCTCTCTCGATCCTGTGCATGGAATTGGGTTACTCAATAAGCAGGTTAAGGTAAGATGAAGAATAAAATTTATTAATGGATTTTAATGGTAATGTATTGAATAAGATAAAGGGCAAAGCATTTACTCTGATATTTATATCTAAGAGCTAAAATTCCTTTTTTAAATCTTATTTCAATATATTTGATCAAATTATTAAACTTTGATAGAACTATCTTGCTAAATAATGCTTAAATTACAAAGGCTAGTTAATGGTAATATATTTTTGAAATAAACAGCAATATGCTGGTGCTTGATAATGCATATCAATTGTGTATATCAGATCTTTGGAACAAGAGCTGGTATAAAATTTGCCAAAATAGAGATTTTGGAGAATTTCTTTCTCATTCTTATTTTCTCCAATGATGAGCCACTTGTCAAAAATGAAGTAATAATAATAAATAATAATATTCCCTCCCTCTCCCCGTCTCTTTGTCTCCCTCCCTTTCTCTTTCCTTCCCTCTCTTTTCTTCCCTCTTTTTCCTTCCCTCTCTCTTTCCTTCTCTCTCTCTTTCCTTCCCTCTCTCTTTCCTTCCCTCTCTCTTTCCTTCCCTCTCTTTCCTTCCCTCTCTCTTTCCTTCCCTCTCTCTTTCCTTCCCTCTCTTTTCTTCCCTCTCTCTTTCCTTCCCTCCCTCTCTTCTCTCTCTCTCTCTCCCTCCCTCTGTCTCTCTCCCTCCCTCTGTCTCTCTCCCTCCCTCTGTCTCTCTCCTTCCCTCTCTCTCGCCTCTCTCCCCCTCTCTCTGTCTTTCCTTCCCTCTCTCTGCCTCTCTTTTCTCCCACCTCCCCCTCTCTCATTCCCTCCTGTCCCAATCCATAGCTCTCCCTCTTTTTCTCCATCTCCCTCCCTCTCTTTCCTTCCTCCCCTCCTGTCCCAATCCATAGCTCTCCCTCCTTTTCTCCATCTCCCTCCCTCTCTTTCCTTCCCCCCTCTCTTTCCTTCCCCCCTTTCTCTCTCCCTCCTACTCTCTCCCTCCCTCTCTCTCCCTCCCTCTCTCACTCCCTCCCTCCCTCCCTCTCTCTGCCTCCCTCTCTCTGTCTCCCTCTCTCTGTCTCCCTCTCTCTGCCTCCCTCTCTCTGCCTCCCTCTCTCTGCCTCCCTCTCTGCCTTCCCCTCTCTCTGCCTTCCCCTCTCTCTGCCTTCCCCTCCCTCTGCCTTCCCCTCTCTCTGCCTTCCCCTCTCTCTGCCTTCCCCTCCCTCTGCCTTCCCCTCTCTCTGCCTCCTCTCTCTGCCTCCTTCTCTCTCTGCCTCCTTCTCTCTGCCTCCCCCTCTCTCTGCCTCCCCCTCTCTGCCTCCCCCTCTCTGCCTCCCCCTCTCTGCCTCCCCCTCTCTGCCTCCCCCTCTCTGCCTCCCCCTCTCTGCCTCCCCCTCTCTGCCTCCCCCTCTCTTCCTCCCCCTCTCTGCCTCCCCCTCTCTGCCTCTCTTTTCTCCTACCTCCCTCACTTTCATTCCCTCCTGTCCCAATCATAGCTCTCCCTCTTTATCTCTGTCTCCTTCTTTATCTCTTTCTTCCCGTCCTTTTCTAATTCTATATCTCCCTTACTCTCTATGTACCTTCCATTCTATATCCCTTTCTTCCTATCTCCCCACATCCCCCTCTCTCTTACTCTACATCTATATATGTAGTCGTTTAGATAAGCAAAAGAATCCAAACTAAATCCCAGTCCCATTAGGATTACGTAATTTTGCAAAAAATCCTACGATAATTTAAGTCAATTTATGCACTAGTATATATTACATGTATGTGGGTTGAGACAACAATTAATTCTCGAAGTTTAATAATGACGTGGTCGGCAAGGCAGCATCCCATTTAAAAGCCGATATTATCCCAATATATGAGATTTAAATGTTTAATATGAGAGATTTCGAATGGTAGGCGGTAAAAGATGAATAGAATAAGAAACTTCATTAATTTTCCTAAAACAGTTCAAATTCAAAGATTGTGTCAATTCTTTCTAATTTGAATTTCTAAAAGAATAAAAGCCTGGACTTTAAAAAGTCACTTTTTATGTGTTATTTTATGGGAAATGGAAATTCCCTCTGGAGTTGAACCCAGGTATTTTTTCGTATTTTTTTCGTCATTTAATTTTTATATCTGAATCAAACATTCCTGCAAAATTTCAACCTTCCACCTAATCGGGAAGTTTGTTAAAAACACATTTAAAAGTGCCATTGATGACGTCGGCATCAGACACACACAGAGTAATGCTTTTATTAATAGAGATATTTTGGAGTGAAAAATTAATTTAATTGAAGCCATTTTACAATAACCCATATTCATTATGCACGTAAAGGAATGTTCCAAAAAATCAGATGTAAAATATATTAAACAAATTAATGTATGATTTACAATAATACACGATACATTATTATTACAATGTAGTCTTTTACACCAATTATTGCTATTTTCATTAGTTTTCAGAGGAATTTGCTAACTTGTTTTTCTATGGTTTTTCTGTGTTACCCGTAGATTATTGGCAAGCGCCCTTTCTACATCAACGTAGATTTTCCTCCTTCTGTTTTCCTTAGAGAAGTGGTTTCAGTTTCTGTTGCTGTATCCAATTACATGAATCAAGATCTCAGTGTGGATGTAACCCTTGACAATAGTGATGGCTTATTTGAATTTGTGGAAAGTGGTGGGAAGGAATTTAAAAGTGAGTATTTCTTACCATAATTTTACCTAAAGCTAATAATGTGGATAAGGTGATTCTGTGAGTTTTCAAAGGTGTAAATGCTTTAGTTCCAGTGTCATCAGGGGATTATTTGAAGCTATAAGTTAAAATGAACTGATTTTAATACCTAACTGGGAATGTATCTAATAGAAATTTCCATATCTTAAAAATATTTTTTTCAGTTTTTATTAAATGTTTTATATGTTGAATAGTGCATTGTAACATGTTATTGGTTGTTATTCATTTAATGTAAATTATTTTTGGAATCACTGTGGATTTACATCTATTCTCAGTCATCACTTTAGTGCTGCTGACAGTTTCTTATTGTCTTTTTCATGAAATATAATTTATCATAGCTTTTTGCTTCTTCATTCAATTCAACTAGGTATGCTTCAGAAGAAGAATGTAGTGCTGGTGAAACCATCTTCAACTATCATCACTATTTTCATGGTCCTTCCAAAACAGATAGGGCAAATTGATGTCAAGATTAAGGCTGTCTCTTCTTCCCTGAGGGATTCAGTGACAAAGAAGTTGATTGTAAAAGTAATTATCTAGCTTACTTCTTTCTTTCTTTGACTAGCATTAGCTAATTTAGGCGCAAAATATAATGACATTAATAATACTATAAATTGTGATTTTTTTCAGAAGAGAGGGGAAAGAATGATGTTTGTAATAGACACACTTTCACACTTATTATTTATTTTCTAATCTAAACTCTTCACTATTGATAATTATGGAATTATATTTAATTTTGAAAAATATTTCAGGCTGAAGGAGAGACTATATATGAAAATAAGGCAATATTTGTGGATCTTCGCAATTCCAGAAGCTTTTCCGCTAATTTCACTGTAGATCTCCCCAAATACTACGTTGATGACTCTGAGGTTATTACTGTATCTGCAGTTGGTGAGTGCTTATTTTTAATATGACATTTATGTTGTTATTTGGTTGATTATTGATATAGATCATGATTGATAATATAGTTTTTTTACCATACAATTTTCTTATTTTAATATTATAGAATAATTGTATTATTGTGGTTTTTCTTTTATTTTGTGTACTTAATGATAATTTTACAAACAATACAACCATATTATTACAATTCATTGTCCTACTATAATTATCTTCGACTGTCTCTTACACATTCTTCTTTAAAATTATAACAATTATAAAAAGTATAAAGTTAGAAAACTTTCCTAATTAAATTTCAATATTTATTTAGGTGACCTTCTTGGAAATAGCATTTCAAATCTGGCAAAGCTTATAAGGATGCCATCAGGGTGTGGTGAGCAGAATATGGCAAAATTAGTGCCAAATATTGCAATCCTGGAATATCTAACGGCAAGTTTAACATTGTTAATTTTTATACATGATTTCTATTTTGATATATAAATAATTATTGATATTTATTAAATTCTTTTTAAGTAATTTAAAATAGAAATATATGAGGTAACACCTCAAATTAGGCACTTTTTGAGGCTGAAGTTGCCATTTTTCAGAATTTCTTGATCTCAGAAACATATGAAGAATTAAATAGCTTAGCATGGAAAGCTTAAAATCATTTCTTGTATTGCAAACCCCATAATTTTAAAAATTAATAAGGAAATACCATATTTCTCAGCATATAAGATGCATTTTTTTCCCATAAAAATGTCTCCCAAAATCAGCCTGCATCTTATATGCCCATGGTATGATTATTACTTTTCTTAATACTGGCACTAACAAACGCACTCATCCCCAAAATGGAATAATTGGCAATCATTCATCACGAAAACAATAATTAATTAATTATTAATTAATAATTAATTAATAATTAATTATTAATAATTGATAGTAAAAACTTTGTTAATATATAAAGTAATGCCTTTCTTTAATAACAACATTTTTCTCTATTCATGTTTTGTGTTCAACTAATAGCTATATTATCGGTATACTTTATTGAAAATCCTTTAACCAAAAAAGTTATGATAAACAAAATTTATAAAAAATAATAATTATTGATTTAAACATTTTTAGAATACCAAACAACTGACTAGAGCTATTGAGACAAAAGCTATGGAATATATAGAGATGGGCTATCAACAACAATTGAGTTACTGCAGAAAAGATGGATCCTTCAGTGCCTTTGGTTCTCGGGACCCTAGTGGAAGCACATGGTATGCCTTTTTTTCCTCAATTCAATAATAGGGTTGATATTGTTATTATTACCTGTGTAGATAATAATGTTTTGCTGGCATTACCAGTGGCGAGGTGTGATTACTGAAATAGGGGAAGCTGTTCTACACCAATACGCAAAATATAATGTTATAAAATGTACAAGTACCTCATTTTTTGTAGTGTAGTTCTACTCTCTGGTTTCTTCTTGCGAAGATGTCAGTCAGGTCGTCATAAAACTTTGGCCCCCAGCATAATTTCAGCAACAAATCCTTCACAATGCTTAAGAGAGCAAGAGATGACATTCGTTCCTGGCCTTGTGTGTTTCACTGGTAAGTTTTAATTCTCTTCAATGCAGAGAAGGACCTCTCCACAGAAGAACTGGATGCTGGGATGGTGATAGTTAGTTCTATGAGTCTGAGCACTTCAGGAAAGACATCAGTTAAGTCTGATGATTTCAGATAGCGATTTAGCTCTTCAGCGTTGTTTTTATGTAAGTTTGGTTCTTTGTAAAGTGCAGAGAGCTCACTTCTCAGGCTCAAAAAAACTTTCTTCTGGAAGTTGTTTTTGGAAATCCTGAAAATGTCTTGTATCTAACAAATTTAAGAATTTGAGTTTTGAAATGTCACTGAACCTGTCAGCAATATCCATACAAATGACATCAATAATTTCAAAAAATTTTCTCCTATACGATGACTTTTTGTCTTTGCTTGAGATGATAGTAAGTCCGAGTCTTTTTCTTTGGGAAGAATCATCATTATTTGGACATGCCATATTCTCTCTGTCCCATATACTATCAAAATCTTTTCTAATTTTCTTAATATAATTGGAATAATCCTCAACTTTTTTAATACAGAAACTGATATAAAAAACTTTTTTCTGGATTACTTAAAATAACAGGTCACCTGGGGGTATATAGAAGAAAACACAGCAAGAAGAAAATTAAAGTTGAAAACTTGTAGGTTTGAAAGAAGGCCTCTTGCTGTACAGATTGTTTCAGAATCCTATTTCTCAGCATCATCGATCATTCCTTCAGCAAACTCTGTATTTGTTCTTTATACTCATGTACTGTTTCCAGAAGTCTGTTGTTGTAATTCCAACGTTTTGGGACAAAAGTGGGAAATCGCTTCTTCACCTCTGCATGTAGAGCTTCTGTCCTTTTGGTTGATTTTTTGAAAAACATTCCAAAGCTAAAAAGTGTCATGAAAAATATTTTGCACTCTTTAATGTAACTCGCAGACTGTGATAGAACCAAATTTAACTTGTGTGCATAGCAATGTACAAAAATAGCTTCCGGACATTTTTCTCGTACTCTAGATTGTAAATAGCCATGTTCACCAGCCATTACAGCAGCTCCATCATATTTAAAGAGCTCTTTGATTCACCGTGGTCCCGAAAATCAAGGCCTTGTTTTCCCAGAAAACAAGCAACTTTAATTAGGTGGCTAAGAATTTGTTTTTCTTTACATTTTCATTGTTTTTCAGTCATCCAGACTGAACTTTCCAAATTGCTTTAGCTGCTTGAGTGACACGATATGATTTTGAGGCAGTTTGTGTCTCTTTTGCACCTTTGAAAAATTGTTTAAATCTTCAAAACCAGTCCTACTCCAAACACTTTTTTCTGAAGAAAACAAAAGGCCAGGCCAGCAAAACAGTTTCTATAGTTTACTGTAGCCACATAACCACGTCACAGAGTCATAAAGATTTCCATGAAAGTGCCACGTTAAAGACTTAGATTTGGTCTTCAAGTCTGTTAGTATTTGTTTTGATCTGCCACTTTCGATTATTTGCAATTTATCTTGATAAGAAAATGCGTTGAACGATTTATTGAGTACCTTTTCAATGGAACAGTTGCATTCCTGTCGAAGAATCTCACTACCCGCAGTCCCACAAGTAGAAACATCATCAGCGGGAGCCCCTGAATGCATGGTGGACTCTGCCGGCGTGAAGCTTCCCTACATCTCTATAAATGCGTCAATAATAATAAAACAAAACCACTTATAAACTTCACACTCCACAAGAAACTTACCCTATATTATTCAGTAACAGCAAATGAAGTAACTGAACACCAATAAATGAATTATAATAAGGCTATATGCACGAAGTGACACTTGAGGCAAAGTGGTCAATGACCCCATCCATAAGAACACGAACGCGTAGGATTCTGTGAAGCATGCAGGTTCCCTACCCCTACTCTCCCAGGAGACGCATGCGCAGACTGATCTCCAGTCTCGCTCTTTCACTGTCCATCATACGACTACAATATAATGTCGCCGCTTGCGCATTTTTCAAATATTACAGTTATCTAATTTGGCGTTTCGCTACTGACGCAACATACGGAATCAGCCAGTTTCTTTATTTTCAATCCGTGTTTTATTTTATTTATTCTTTTAAGGGAAGTGATGCTTCTCTAGCTTCTATGGATGCCTAGCCACTGGTCATTACTATTGTCACAGTTATAAACACTTTTTTTTCAGTTCTCTTCAAATATTAGGGTTAATTTTCCATATTCAAAATCTCATCTTGTAGTGGTGTCCTGATAAGCATTCAAGAAAATGAACATCAGATTCAATGTCTCATGTATTATATACCAAAAATTACTTTAACAAAATTACTATAATTACATTCAAAAGTAATGATATTCCACCAGTAATCTTATTCAATAATAGAATACCCATATTCATTCTGTTTTTGCTTATAATTAATTTACTTAAGTGGTTTTCATGTTCTAATTCTTTATAATTATTACAGAATAATCGGTACTTGTGTACTATCTACCTGCAGATGTTTCCCATAGAGAGTGGCTCCATAGGTGACAAGAAATGGAACTACATGGAGGTTACAGTCGAACGTGAACGGTAGCTTAATAAGTTCTCTTTTCAATAAGTGTGGTCTAATTTTAGAGATAGAAGTCATGCTGGAGATTGAAGTCGTGCGGGGCACCTTTGATGCCCTGCATAAATTTAGGTCACCCTCCCGATGCCAGTGGAGATTGGGTGCCCAAAGCAAAGCAAATGCCATAAAAATAAAGGTCTATGACAGTGGTCTCCAACATTTCAGCACCCAAGATCTACTTTTCATTTGTAAATTTACCGAGGATCGACCCAGATGCGTAACTATGTCTACATGGGCCATGATGCGAGAAATACTGTTGAGCGGGAGGGAGGGAGGGGGGTTCCCCACAAATTTATCCCAACTTTAGGAGACAGAAATCAGCGTCATAACATGTCCTGCTTAACACTCACTACCAATTTGATTGCAAACAACTTATTTGAGTTAAACAAACTCGAATATATCTTTTTGTTCTGAACAAGAAAATATTTTACTTTAAATAAAATTTTATTAATATCAACAGAAAAATCATATGTTATGAACCATCATTTATTGAATTAATGGGAACTCTGACACTGCATATTTTCTACAGTACTGGAAAACTTTGGTGTGTAAGTTGATACTTCAACTCGAATACTCTCACCCAATGTCAGATATTTATCTGTTAAGCTGGTGCGATGCTTTGTTTTGATACCATTCATACAAGAAAACGTTGATTCACACAAATATTTTGAGCCCAAGAACAACTTCACTTTCAAAGCTACATTCACTATTGAGCTATAAGAACTTCTATCAACAAAAGTCAAAATCTATATCGTCTCAACATTTCTTACTTGATCAATAAAAAGTAACAACGCTGATGGAATGCTTAGCGATCGACTGGTTGGAGACCCCTGGTCTATGAGATACACATATGTACACTATGTAGTTCCATTTCTTGTCACCTATGGCGCCATTCCTTACGGGAAAATTTGCTGGTAGATAATACACAAGTACCGAATAACCAATTACCTATTGTCTCCTGCAGATGGAAATAATTTACTTACGAGTGCGTTATCAAAAAGTTGAACACTTTTTTTACTTACAGGCTCACTGCATTTGTGGCAAAGTATATAAGACAAGCTTCTGCTTTATTAGAAAAAAATAAAGAGCAACCACTGCTCCTGCAGGAAGGCAATAAAGTTGTTGAAGAAGCCTTAATATGGCTGAAATCTATTCAAGCAGAAAATGGAAGTTTTCCAGAGGTTGGAACTATCAATTATGATGATATGCAGGGAATTTCCACAAAGGCACTTCCTTTGACAGCTTACACTATTTTGACGTTCCTTGATAACCAGGTTAGTGTTTAAATATTATATCAGCTCATTTTTCTAAGTTGTTTTGAAAAGAATTGCATCATTTAGTAAATTGTTTACTTATTTCCTCAATATTATTACGTTATAGCAAATTATTGCTTTATTAGATTATAGTCATGTCTAGATGACTATGTTTGTGTTAAATAAAAATTAGAAGTATTTTATTTGCTATTCACCTTTTATAATGAGGAATTTTAAATGTATTCAGTCGTGGCAGATCTTTCCCATGGTAACAATGAATATCAAAAGTTGTAAATCTCTTCTCCCTTGAGCATGAAATTCAAAATGGATTTTTATTTCAGCATTTTGCCTTTTAAAGTGATAGATTCTTCACACAATCATAATTTGTTCTGAAAAATGAGCATGATCCTTGTTACATCAATGTTTGTTTACTTTTTTGCAGAAAAATAAAGCAAAGGCTACTCATCAAAATACAATCAACAAAGCTCTGGATTATATTGCAAAAAATTTGGATGATCTTGAAGATCCATATGCTATATCTCTATGCTCATATGCTCTTCATGTTGCGAAGCACCCATTGAAAGAAACTACATTTCATCTTCTGGAGCCTAAGGCTAAAAGAAAAGGTAGGTTTCAACAGTGTTTATCTATTAACACTTTCGGGACCACCGATGCATATGCTGCGTCCGAGCGAGTATGCGTGCCTATCCGCCGATGCAGCATACGCATCCATGGTCCCACAATTTCTAACGGCATCCCACCCTTGCGGGGAGCTGAGAATGAGCTGGTAAGGGCAGTGGGCCTGTTTCAGCTCAACCTTCACTGCGGTAGCATTTGTCCTGAGTTTTTTTTTTGAGTGATTTTTTTCTCACTTTAAGGTCCTTGTGAAATTGCGTTATATGAAGCATTATGTTAATAGGAAAAAGGAGTTTAGGTTCTTGAATGTCATATTCTAAAAATTTTTTAAGAATATTCTTTTGACCTGTATTTAAATACGTAAAATAATACCGTATTTATCAGCATACTCCCGTAAATTCTCAAATAGTATTTACAATATTAAATAAAAATATTACTCAATCGCATTTTTTGTAATTTATTTATCCATATCAGACCCAGAATAAGTATAAGAAGTGGCGTAAGCAAATTAATACCTTTAGTTTAGCGGATTAAAAGGAACCAGATGATGTCATGGATCGGGGAAGCAGTCGCCATGGCCCGCCGACACAGCATATGCATCCAATTTTTTTTAAATTCCATACTCATTTCACTTGTAATGCATAATAATGACATTTTACGTATTATTCATGTATATATCTGCCATACAACAAAAAATTTCAAAGTGGGGAGATGGGATTGTCATGTGTTTTTGAGGTGGTCCCAAAAGTGTCAATGAAATGATCTAGGAAACATTGAATACATAAATAAAACAAATGTTGATAAAAATATGAAAGCCATTGTAGGCTTTTGAATTGAAATCAACCTTCAGGATATGAAAAAATATCATTATGTACTATGTTCAGCATAGTGAATCCACATCTATCATAAATAGCTGCTATTTCAATTTTAAACTTGATAGCTCCTTTAACAGTCAGTAAAAATAATATCCATCTGGTAGAAAACTGACAAATATGATAGAAATAAAAATAGAGACCAAATATTCATTGAGAAGATTTTTTTTAATTTTCAGGAGAAATGAAATGGTGGGAAAAAGAAATTACTCCAAGTGAAAGAAAAAATCCATGGTTAAACACAACAAGTAGGTCTGCTAATATTGAAATGAGTGCATATGCACTTCTAACTTATCTGGAACGTGGTCTTGTTGGGGATGCCCTCCCAATTGCAAATTGGTTGGTCAGTCAGCAAAACAGCCTCGGTGGATTTGCATCAACTCAGGTATATCTTGATTTAAAATGGTCCAATGAAAATTAAGTAACCCTTAAAATACAGGGCAGAATTTTTTCATTGTAATTGATGAATTATTCAAGTCATATGGTAATCTTATCAGATTCTTGAGACATAAAATGCTCTTAAATATATTATGCATAAGAAAATATCAGAAATTGATGGGATGTGTTTGGAAATGTAATAATTTTCTCTTTTATTTACAGGATACAGCTGTTGGAATATTTGCATTAGTTAGACTCGCTGAAGTTTTGCAAGCTGGGAATGTGGACATGACTGTAACTTTCTCACACTCTGGAAAAGAAACTCTGCCTGCAATGCATTTAACAAAGGAAAATTCATTGGTTCTTCAAAAAGCAAAGGTTAATATTTAATATTCTAAGGAAAAATCTTATATTAAAATATAATAATAATAATTTTATTTCATCCCCAAGATTTGCACAAGAACAAATATAGGACAAGTCAAGTACAGTAAAATTTCAGTCAGTCAGTCAAGATACTCATTAATAGAATAATAGCACTTCTCAATTAAAAAAGACTTCAGCTTCCTTTTAAATTTAGGTAGTAAAGACTCTTCTTTCACATAAGCCGGAAGTTTGTTGCACAAAATGCTACCCATATAACGAGGACTTTTACTGTACATTGCTAAATTATGTTGCGTTCCAATTAGATCATTCTTAGTCCTAGTGTTGTAACTATGAACATTCAGATTTAACTTAATATCTAGTAATTACTGGTTATCTTTGACAAATAAAATACAATGATAAATATATACACCAGGAAGAGTGAGCAGTTTTAGATTAACAAAAAAATCTCTGCAACTGTCACGCTTTTTTTGCATCCCTAATTAGGGAGCATTGTGTTTATTCATATAAATAAATATCTGAACTATTAATTAAATTCCCAATGCTCTCATATTTATAAATACTAAGTGAAATTAAGCTTTAAGTTGAAATTGGAAAGTATGTTAACTACCCAGCATTGTGTTAATATACACATTTATTATGCATTTTATGATTGAAAGAACACACTAGTCATTTAAATTTAATCTTATTTGATTTCTATTAAATATGTAACTCTCAATCATAAGTCCCTTATTTAAACATGAAAAAATAATTGAGCCAATAACAATCTTATGGGGGAAATAAACAATGCTTTGCAATTTATTTGTTCAAACTTCGATAATAAATCCAGTCAATCATTTGTATTCAGATTTGATACCAGCCAGCGCACATTTGTGCAATTGAATCCCTTTGAGCTTAAGAAAACAAAATACTTGGTAACAATGTCACTTTAAATATTTACCTTAATCCAACTTTGGTTTCATTCCGCTGCAACACCCTCACCTACAAAATTATACAAACAATTTGTAACTAAAGATATTGCAGTACAATTAAACCTAGATTAAATTAAAGTGCATCTTTTAAAAAGAAATTGTTACTAGTGAGAATTTTGTTTTCTTTTTTCCTCATCCAGAATGGAAAAATTGCATAAAACTGAGCTGAATGTTATTAGTTCCCTTTGAGCTTATTTTATATCATATACTGATATTATGTTGTTTTGGGCTATATACAAGGAAAATCATGTTCATTTTTGGGCTGTCAGATGTTAACATGAAAAAATCCATGGTACAACATGTATGAGTACAAAGAGGTAAATGTTGTTCTTGATGAGTGGAAAAATTTATATAACTTATATAATGGCTTATTATCCTTAATTATAAAATTCTATACCTTAAAAAAATTAATTGATTGATAAGGGTTGTTATTATATTATTATTTCTTTCACTTCATCAGTTGCTCAGTTAACATCTATACACATCACTGTATGCTTTTTCCTCTTTATTAAGGAATTCAGGAACTGGTAGGATAATGTAATTTAGCTTCATATATACTGAAAAATAAAAGCCAAAAATACTTCTTTGAGGATGGTTTCTTCACATTTAACTTCTACCTTTGTGACTAAGATCCACAAAGTTGTCAAGATAGTTAAGCAAAAATTCCTTCCTTATTTAAACAATAAAGAATCCTCCCAATTTTGCATGATCCATATATTTTTTAAGCAACCATATAATAATTATATAATAGGAGCATAGTGTTATTGTCATCATTTGGCAAATTCTAGCGTTGAAGATTATGCCAGAATAGTGCTAGAATTAAAAATGGCAATTTTATTAAAAGTTTTTCTCATTTCACTCAACTACATTCTTTCAGGTCCCTCAAAGTGCCCGTGAAATCTCAGTTGAGGCCAAAGGTAATGGAATTGCTGTTGTGCAGATGTCATATCAGTACAACCTTAATGTCACTGGTGCATGGCCTCTATTTACTCTTGATCCTCAAGTTGACAAGAGCTCCAATATTTATCATCTTCAGCTGTCTGTCTGTTCAGGGTATGCAAAAAAAATATTGTTACCTTATCATTGTATTAATTATAAGTGAACTTAAACTTCATTACTTTTCTAAAAAATAATCCAGCAATTTGCCTGTAAATATTTAGCAAAATTATTTACAGTAGAGTCTCAATAATCTGGGGTAAACGTGACCAGAGCCAACTTGGATTATTGAAAACTCGGATTTTATGGAATGATTAAGTACAAAGTTGTAAAAATAAAATATGTATTTAGATATAAAAACAATTATAAAACAAAATTTAATAGTCCTTGGGAAATTACACATAATAATAAACATCTATAGTAGATTAATGATGAAAAAACGATCGATAATCTCGTTTCTTTGCCATACATATTTTTTCGCTGCAATTTCTGAGACCACAACCTTGGATTAAGCGGAGCTCGAATTATTGAGACTCTACTGTACTTTTCAATAGTATCATAGCGTAAATTCTTCATTTTTTAAGATAACCAAAAACCATTTTTGTTTGTTACAGATATTTTCCTGGAAACATGAGTAACATGGCTTTGATGGAAGTATTTTTACCAAGTGGATTTTTTGTAGACATGGACTCCTTGCCAAGCCTTAGAGTATCTCCCAGTGTAAAGAGAGTTGAGACGCATAATGATGGTACCTCTGTTGCTCTATACTTTGATCAGGTAGGCATGAATTTAAAAAATTGCTGCTTGGTCTCCCTCAAAGGCAGAAAAGCTGAAACCATGTTAACTGCCAAATTCAGTTTTTTAGACAAATTTACTCGTAAATATATACAACTGCCATTATTTTAAAATTTTGGTCTTTGTCTCAATTCTTTAAGACCATCTGGTGGCAGGAATAATGAGAATCAGTGCATTTTTTTAAAGAACAATTATTGCTAGCAATTGACGCCTAAAGGGTGTATGGCAAAAAATTACAATTTTGTTTATTTATAGTTTTTCAATGTGAAATATGATTTTAAAGTATTTTTAATTTGGAAATTATTCAGTGTTTAAAAATTATTCATGAGTTAAATTGCTGATAGTTATTCTTGTGCATGCTATTGCCAAGAGCAACTTGTAAATAGGTACTATTGCAATCATATTCATAACCCTGTATGGAGAAATCCATGTGCCGGAAACATCAGATTTCTCATAATTATAATCATAGGAATATGTATTTGTAAAAAAACATTGAAGAAATTCGGAAAGCAGCCAATTTAAGTAATTAATGAAGTTTTGTACAGTGTAATTTGTAAGGAGAAAACCATAAGCTACAAAGAAACAAGTTAATGGTATTTCTTGAGAAATAATGATATACAGGCAGTCCCCAACTTACGTATTTAATTCGTTCCGCGAAACCTAACGTAAGTCGAAAATTTCTCTTACCCATACGTTCATGTACATTTAACAAGTTAGAAAAATGCATCCTTGCCTAACATAATTTAGGTGAATTCAGATATTGATTTTAATTCATTTTTGTAATTATTATGCACTTATAATTTCATGAAAATTACATATTCCAACTTTCAATAAATCTTAGATATAAGTTAAGTCACACCAAAAACGATTGGGATACATATTTCCCTTATAAAAGCATTGCACTCGTTGCCACACTAATAAAAATATTGCATTGTTAGAAATTTTCTTGAAATTACGTATTAATCATTTTGTAAAAAGCTGGTACATATACGTATACATTCAAATATAAATTTTTAAAAAGCATGATACACATGGCATGTCAAACCAACACCAACACAATAAGTCAAAGCAGGAATGTGCACTCTCAGGCAATAAATCGGCAGAAATTATGTATAAATTATTTTATTATAATTATATAAATATTTATTTATACATAATATATTTATAATATGCATCTATTTATTAAATAAATAATTAATAGTAATGTTAGAAAAAATTTTGTCATATAAATAGAAAACGTTCCCGGCAATGAACCTATATATTGTAAAGTCGGAAATAGGTAAGTCGAGGACTGCCTGTATTACATTTTCCCTATGCATTAGTAGTTCACCTCATGTAGATTCTTGCCCATTTTAATTGTGAAATCAAGGACCATATGCTCATTGTCTAATAATATTGGAAAGTATATCAGCACATAGCAGTTGGTAACAGCATGGTAGATGATTGTAACATGAGAATACACCCCACGTGCTTGCTCTCATACAATCTATTCCTTATTAACTAATTCTTAGCCAGAAACTAGATCAAGCAGTAGTACTATTCCTATCCTATCTTTACCTCCATTCTATCTCTGTCTTCTCCAAAATGACATTATACAGCAGTTGGTTTATAAATTTTAAAATCAGATCTGGTAATAATACCAAGAAAATATTTTTTGTCTCAATAAAGCTGAAGTTTCCACAAAGTTTTTTGTTTCTCATAAGATTCCTATTTACCTGAGTACATGAATTGAAAGATAATTAATACATGGGTTTACATTTCACTTTTTCTTCAGATGGGTCAGAAGGAATACTGTCCAACAGTATCAGCATATCGAACTTACGGAGTTGCATGGAATAGACCTGTACCGGTGGTCGTTTACGACTACTATGACATGAGTAAGTTTGTTGTGTTTCTTTAAAATCATTCCTTATTAATCTAGGATGTCATTTTTCTTTCGACGTGGCATTTTTAATTAATGGTGATTTTTTTCTTTAGTAAACATTTCTTTTCATTTTGTTTCACAGCTCGCAAGGCTCGAGTTTTTTACAAGCCAGTGAAAAGTAACCTCTGTGATTTGTGTAATGAAGACAATAATGGGCCTAATTGCTTGTTATCTTGTGGAACGCGTCCGCAATCGCAGAAGGGCCAGGGTGAGAATGAGGAAGCTCAGGCGGTGAGCAGTGCAACAAGAGGAAGATTCACAAGTCACTTCTTTTCTTTTGCATTGTTGTTTATTTCCTTGAATCTATTGCCATTCTAGCAATTTTAACTCTGCTTTGTTTTTTATGTCATTTATCAATATGAATGTGAACAGGTATATCAAGATCAAAATGGAGCTAAATTTCTACCATTTAAAAAAGAAAATGTCCAAGTAAAAATAATTTAACATGTTCTCTACAGAATGCATAACCAGTAACTTAGACTGTCTATATTATGAAAGTAGAAGATCATGTTGTTCTGGAACTGTTCTTGTCTTTGTGGAGGTAACTGAAGCAAGGTAAATATGTGTGAATGGTAAGCAGTTTATGCTGGTTCATTTGCTGCTTTTGTGTTTTTTGTGGTATTCAATAAGACTACAAGACTGCTTTATAGTTGTCTTTTTTGACTGTCTTGTCAGGATTAAGGCTATGATATTATAGACTAGGAAAGCAGTAGTCACTATGATATGCCTCAAGTCAAAAAATGTGACTGATATTCAATTGAATTGTGTCTTCCAAAAGCTTATTTTATGTATTATCAAAGGAGTGCAACCTGTACTCTTAATTATTCATCAATGATAGTTCTACATATTTTTTAGGTCAAATAGTCAACAAAATGTTAGCTAATACCTACATTTGTTGGGAAAGGTGTTGACAGCGTAGGAATCATAGTGATATATCCCATATCAAAATCTCGCTGCCACAATGAATGTGAGAAACAATTTTTTGCCTAAGTCGTTTTTTTAGTTTGACTTAGATTGATCCAGTGTATAAGATAATTTCATAGTGATAATTTTAGTCTTCCATACCTTAAATAGGTGTGAAATCTAAAATGTTTGTTTCGTTAAAAACCTCTCAATGAGTATGATGGTTTTAATTCTCATTAAAAAATTTGCATCCTAAAAATCTTTCTTAAATTAACATGCCGTCCATGCAAACCTTTCTGTATACTGTGCTGTCTACTCCTATACAGAATAACCAATAGATCCTTAATATGGTGATCATAGAAAATCCATAATCAAAACTAGTCTTTATACTAATGCTACCGAATTTTGCGACTTGCTTGCCCTTACCTGCATTACCACTTTGTTTAAAACATATTCTATTTTGTATGTCAGTTTACAGGGCAGATATGGCCTTTGAGAGCATTTTACGCAGCCCACAAAGCTATGATGAAAAAGCTATAAAATTTAACAGAAAAATTCATATTTTTTAAAATTCAAGTTATGACAGTAAAATGTTTAATATTGAAATGTTAACCATAAAACCTAATTTAGACTTGATTTTCACTCACTTCAGAATCTCTAGGTAATTTTAATCCAGCCCATCAAAACATTGGCAACTTCCAATGCAGCCTGCCATGTAGTAAAGGTTGCCCACTCTTGTGTTAATGCTTAAAATCTCATCTCTCCATTATTCCGTGGCAATATTGTTGATATCATGGATGTCACCAAATTTTCATCCCTTAATTTTACTCTTTGTCTGCTGAGTTTCCTTCCTAACAATGCAATTAATTTATTTTCTATTTCGGAAGCTTATACGACTTCAGAGTAAAAAGTTATTCCATTGATAAATTTAGATTCTCCTAGAATAAAAAATGCTGACAAGTTGTGATAACCAACTCCTAAGAGAATATTACAAAATGAAAAATACTTGTCTTGAGTGTATTTTTTAAATCGTTTATGCTTGTAAGCATGAAGTATTTATGTTGATTAATTTTAAATGTCTATTTTTATCGTTTCAAGTTTGGAAAATCAATTTTCATTTTTTACTTTTTTCAATGAAAAAGTTATTGAGCCGTCATCAGGTTTCCCTGGACTAATAAGATCTCTTACAATTATTTATAGTCTAAGTTTTTATATACCTATCTTTAGCAAATATATTACTTAATCATTATCAAATAAATCAAAAACATTTTAAATGCATCCTTTTGAAGTGACAGAAGCTAGTAGGATCTGGATGTAAACAATAACTTTTTTAAATATTCCTTTATAAAATAAGGATGTGGATTTATATCATTGTTTTATATAAGTGAATATGACAAATATTTTTTCAATCTACTGGTTTTTAATTAACTTGTTAAAAATATTTTTAATCCAGCATAGTATATTTGTATAAGATAACATTGTCTTATTAACTTGTTTTTGTTATTTTTATTGTGTTTAATTAACTTGTTTTATTGAAAATAATTTAACATGATTATTAGTGTTTTATGTTTTATTTTAACATATGCTGTATACAGCAGTGCAGTTTTATCATGAAATTGGAAAATAGTCCATTATTGTAACCTTATTTCATCTTTACAAATAAAGATATTTTTATCGACAATATTTTGATTAAGTAGTAAAACTGTCACAGGTTACTGACATCTCGCAATACCTAAGTCTACAAAAATCCGTGCTATGTTAGCTTGCAAATGCAACTTATGGAATGTTGAAGAGGATCCAAATCAACATATCAAGTCCATTTTGGCATTTAAAGGAGCCTATTTCTTTAAAATGGAGTGTTATATATTGTAAAATGATAAGGATTTATTGGAGTGTATTTCACAAAATCAGTACTATACACAATATTTCACTTAAGCCCACGCCATCATGTTTTTGGTGTTTGGAGGTCTCATTATGCTCCTCAAAACAATAGTTGAAGATTTTCCAAATTAAATTTTCTTCCTTCATTTGTTAAAGTTAAAACTTAAAAAAATAAATAAATAAAAATTCCATGACGAAAACTATAATCGCGTAAAATGATTAAAATTTACAGAATGACTATGTTATTTTACTGTAATGAACTAATATACCAAAGGAATTGATAAATTAGGTTGCTTCAGAAGCTGTAAAAAAAGTTGGAAAAATTAGATTTCCATTTCAGCTATAAAGTAGCCCTCAATCATCTAACAATAGTAGATTTTGTGAATGAAAGAAAAAGTTTACTATCAATTTATTAATTGGATTTCAGCAATAAGATGAGCATGATGTAATTTTTACTAGAGAAATAAATTGTGTTAAAAACTGAGGTTTCAACTTAGTAGCCTCTTTCGTCGAATAATTTAATTTATTTAATGAATCACTGCTGACAATCTTAATATATTAGCTTGTCTCTCATTTTTGAAATTATCAAAAAGATCTACCCATTATAGTCGCATTTCTTAAGGCTAGATGGATAAAATAATCTCTTCTGAAAATCATACTACAATCTTGATCTTATTTAAATGGTGAAATCTTCAATGTATATGTATACTTGCTGCACTGCAAAGATTACTGAATAGTGATCGATTTGAAATGAATTGCTGTAACCTAGGAATTGTTGACAGCCCATGTATAAGGTTTCATGAAACTATCGTAATATAATATTTATCGATGTGCATCATTTATAAAGCAACAGTTTCATAGTCATTACAGAATGTGACGTAGCACAAGTAAAATCCCGTAAGGCTAGATGCAATCAAAATATGGTTTAAAGGAGGGGTAGGCAAACTTTTTGCGTGGCGGGCCACATTAACAGTTGTCGCTTTTTAAGGCGGGCCGCATAAACAGATGGAAATGCGTCGGCGGGCGACGTTAGGGTTCACAACGGAAGTTATTTGTTAATGAAAATCAATAATAGATAATATGTTATCCCCATAGCATCACTGGAAAAGGTTTTCCGGCAATAATTTTTACTTACAAATATGAAATTAACTGTATTTTATATTACGGTTGGCGTTTATGATGGTATCGCGGACCATTTAAAATGCTCTCGCGGACCACATGTGGCCCGCGGGCCGTAGATTGCCCACCCCTGGTTTAAAGTAATATGTGCATAGGTTAATAATTGTCCTTGGTCACTCTTTAAGTTCATATGCAGCGGTAGAATCCATCGATCGGCTAAAATTAGCCAGTTTGGCGAAACGCTGGCGGCTACTCTGCAGGGCAAAAAAGATCTTTGACCGCTTACTCTGTGTGATGATGCGAGGCGATGTTTTGGCGGTAGGAAGTTAGTTCACTCGTCCCTAGTATCATTAGGTTGGGATCGGCGGCACAATGAACCTTGCGTCCGCTCAACTGCCGACGCTCCGAAGGGGAATAGGAAGCCTGTTTTAGAAGAGGGGTTGATAAGCGGCCGCTCTAACATTCGGTATGCAGCTGCGATTTTTCTGTTTAGTGTCAGCATGGAGGGAGAAGGTGAGCGGGTGTTATCCCGGAATGGTGAAGTACGCCGAGTGACGAAGGGACGGAGGCGATAAAGAGGCCGCCAAGGGAACGGGTGGGCGAAGCTGTGAGTCGTTACGGCCGTCGGAATCGACTATGTTAGCGTTTCTAAGAATATAGAGTAGCGTTCTCGACACGGAGCCGTTTTACAAATGCCAACAAACGCTTATACTTCTTTGAGGCCGAGGAGTTTTGTGAAATGCTCGATTTTATGAATGTGCTTCATCCAAAAACCACTATTATATTATTGTATGAGGAAAGAGGAAATCAAATCATGGTACCAGGGTACACAATGCCTTTTATTTTGTCAACTATTTCCTCGTGAGATTGGCGACAACGATGACCAAATAATTATTTTTTAGCGCTTTTTTAATCCGCTTATTCGGCCGGTTTGTCCGTCTGTCTGACGCGCTAACTCCTAAACGAAAGTAGATAGAGACTCCGTTTTTTCGCCAATCGATTCAGTACTCTGTCTCGTTATGCACGTTTTCTCGGTTTGTCCCTCTGCCGGTCTTTTTTTTGAATCCACCATTTACTGTCTGTTTCAGCAGCTCTTTCCTTGTTATTTAATTTCTTTTATAGGAAGATTGTAACATCTCTTCCTTCTGTTTCACCATAGTCATAAGTATCTTTTTTCATTCCGATAAAATGAAATAAGATATAAAATAGGGAGCTTCTCTTGTTTGTGTAAGCGAATAAACTACCGTATCTTTCCCCCGTGCAATTGCGGTTTGGTCAAGAAGAAATAAAAGTGGCAAGAGACCGCATCGCTCATTTTTATCAGTAATTCCAAAACCATGACTTTATGTTCTACAATCCGTAAGGTAAGTTGATGGTGTCGCATAAAATTCTCATTGGTATAATAATGAAATGTTCAAAGTTACGTCATTCACGCGTACCGTCTATAAAGCCTTTCAGATAATTTGCCAGCTTTGGTTTTATGCACAACTTTTTGTCCGTCGTATGGAAAATTATATTTTATGAGACGGGAGAGAAGAGATTCGCGTCAAATTTCTTCTTAATACTGGAAAAAATCATTTGTCTATTGTCCACAAGTGCGAATATATATTGTTCGTTGGCTGCGTTTATCGGAAGCATCTGTCAATCTATTTTCATAAATTTAATATTAAGATTACTTATTTCATCAAAATAATTTCATGGGATGAGTAGCGTCTTTTAAGGAGAAAATTTACTAATGAAACTTGTTTTCTTTATATACGCGCGATATCTACTTGTCTTTACCGCTAATTATTGCATATTATGATCTTCATTTCCAGAAGCATGTTCATTATTAGATTTATTTTATGCTCTAATGATATCTTTTTCATTATGAGCAGCTGGGAATTCCCTTATTTTCATTTTTAACGCATTATAATGACAATATTCTATCATTCCATTACTGTTTTTATTAAATTAATTTTCTGATCATATAAAACGTTCCAGAAAATTTATTATCTATATAAATATAAAATTTTTAAATCATTGGCGTACAGATTGGAGGGGTTAGCCCCTCCGAAAGCCCGTTCATGCAAGCTGTAATTTAAAATTCTTAAGTTAAGAGGTGCCCAGTGACATTTGTGGTAACGAATTAAATCCTAGTACATAATAAAAAGACAGCTAGATATTTCACGTCCATCAAACATTTATGTAAAGATATTTTATCAAGAAGATGAATAAAAATGTTATAGAATTTTACTCAAATGGCTGTGCAATGTTACACCAGAAGTACTGTGAAAATATTTGTACACTATACATAGAGTATATCTCAATAAAAATTTTAAATGGTTATAATATATCTTCACATATGGATTGTGTCAGTTACTGTTCGCCTTGTATGATATGTGTATACGAATATGTAAAAGACGTGCCCCAAGAAAATTTCCTGGTGCCTTTAGTAGACGTATTTTTAAAATGAAAACGCATAACATATTTTCAATCGAAATTTATATTTTTTACCGAGGACAAATTAAAAAATGTATGCTTATTATCAGCATCTCCTGCCACACACTAATAACCTTCGATTGTTTCCATTAATTCGTTTATTATATACGTCCTCAGCCTTTTAGAAATATCCCACGTCAAACTTAATCCCTACTACTTATCATTCCTTTCAAATCCTGGTAGCTGGCATTTCCTACAAGATAATCCAATAATGCCATTCTCCTTTCTCTTACCTAACATTCCTCCTTTCCTTTTGTTCCTTCTTCAAAAGAAACTCCCTTGACATCTTGTTATTTTGCACGATTGTAACACATTTTATCTATTCAAAACTGTTCTGCAGAACCTCAGTTGTCTGACTCTCTGATAAACATTTATTGCATCTCCATCTTTAAAAATCTTTCTCTTTGTACCCCTGGCCATGCTAACGTTTCTATGCCCAACTTTTTGAGCATAATTCCATCATTACACACCCTAAATTCCTTCGTAAAATATCCACACTACTTATTTGAAGTTTTTTATCGTTAGATATTACAGAATAACCAAATATACTAAATATCCGTTATGCCCAAGATGTCTCTCTCCGATTGTCACCTTAAAATTATCGGAAGATAACATTTTTTCTTTAATGCTTATGGAATTATGCAGACTCGTTTTGGCCGGCCAGTTAACTGCTTCCAAAGTCACGTTTCTTTAATACCCTTCCGGGAACTGCGCATAGCCCGTCCGAGTTTTATTCCCGTTTTCACGTTTTACTCACTTAAGCTTCCGTCTATTTCGCTTATTGTACCTGAAAATAGAATACGATCTTGAGGAAACCCATTCCCTTTTCTCCGTTTTTTCCATTGCCCCCTCCGGTTTTACAGGCAGAGCATCGTAATTGACCTTTTCTTTCTGATATGTCATTAAATTTTGAGTAATTTTTGAGTTCCGTGGTAAACCATATTTTTATTGTATTCTCTTGTCTGTTAGTTGTGAAATTCCCGATACATATTTTATTATTACCTTTATTTTGTCGTTTCTCTTTCATCTCTTCCCACACTTGCTTCTCTAATTCATGATTTAGATCAGTGGTCGGCAACCTTTTTTGATGGCGGGTCAATTAAAGGTTTTGGGGGAAATGCAATGGGTCAATTAAAAAAATTGACTGAAATGAAAAATCAAACCTGGACGTTTATATAAGCTATATTTAGCAATTGAATTATTCTTTTATTTATATTTATATATATTATATTATATATTATATATTATATATTATATATATATTATATATATATTATATATATATATTATATATTATATATTATATATTATATTTATATTTATATTTATTTTATTTCCTTTCTGGACATTTTTACCTTTGTGGGTCACCCAAATCGTGATGGCGGGTCACGCTGGTCATAGGCTGCCGACCGCTGGTGTAGATGAGCATTCTTTTTTTCTTTCTGTAATCATTTCATTATTTCTTCTCCTCGCCGTAACATTTTTTATATTATTTTCCGCTTAATACACAAATATTTTTCAGTAAGCAATCCATCGCAAATCATATGTTTTTCTTTCTTATTTCTATATAGAAACAAAAAGATTGGCCAATTCTTCGCTAAAGAAAATAACACCCTAAAATGTCGTCTAAGAACGTCTAACAATAAATGCCTTTTGTAACTTTGCCAACGTTTACTGTCCATTACACCTGACAGTATTTTTTGTTTCCATTAAGATTCGCTCCCATTAATACTACACGTGATCGGAAAGATACGTGATTTACATGTGAAACAAAGACGCTTTCTCTCGCGAATGACTCCGTCGCCTCAAGACTTTTCAACACCTCATAGATAACAGTAAACCCATTAAGTTTCACTATCCTTGTCCTAAGGCACTCAATTACCACTATACTGCGACCATTCAAACAGGAAAATATTGTTTTTCTCCGATTTTACGGACTTGAACTCATGAAAAATATTTATATAGTATTTTTTTACATTTGATGATGGAAATGCTTGAAATATTGCATGAGTAAGGTTTCTACGATGCATATTTAGTAAAACGTGTAAGCATTATTTTTTCTCATTTTTAAGGTAGGCTTACGAATTATTTAGTGTGCATCGTAAAGTAGATGCAAAAAATATTCATCTATTTTTCAAAAGTTCAGCTCTCGTAGGTTTTTCGGAAATTATCCACGAACTTGAGGGCCCTAATACTGGGACACTGGGGTACACACGGTGTTTACACACATGCCAAAGTAGCAATGTTCCTTTTTGTCGAGGGGTGGAGATATACAATTGCCACCGTCAACCTTGACTCCTTTTCCGAAGAAGCAATCCGTTAGCAGCCTAAAGCTCATGAGCTTAACTTTTGCTATAGTGGATCCATTCTTCTTGAAAAGTTAGTTAAAATTTAGTTCTAATCCCTCCAAATGTGTGGTGATAGTTATGCTAAAGCTGTTTCATGAGATGGTTTTAAATTTGTCTAAATTACTTACATATTCCTTTGTGAAAGGTATTTCAATGCAGTTAATTAATTTCAATGCAGTTAGTTAATGCAATATATAACATTTAATTTTTACAATTTTTTGCTAGACGAGAGTTTCTTATGCATGTCCGCTGTTTGCAGTATCTTATGATAGGTACTCCTCGGGCAAACAAACCAAACATTAGCGGTGTATCAAAAATGTAAAAATGAAAGAAGAAATTGACTGTATTGATGATCAACGAAAGGTCTATAGGTCTATAGAGGTTATAAATGTGTCACTGTGGCCTTTAATTGTAATAAAAACGGATCAATAGAATCACTTCAGCGCTGGATAGGACAGAGTACGCCCTACTGATAACTGTCCATTCTATTGGCTAGGTGCATTTCATGATTAAAAAGAGAAATAACAGCGTTTTCATGACCAATATAGTCAATGGCGCACTAAGGAATTTTCTATGGCGGGAGTAACAGAAATAAATTAATATTCACACATGCACACAATGCGTAAACAAAATATCAAATATCAAAACATGGCTTATTCTTAAATGCATACTTTTAAAACATTATAAAAATTTCACTTTGTTTATAAAAATTAAAATTTGTAAACAATATTATCATTGGGTTATTGTGGGAGCTTTGTTTGTTACAATAAAACACTTTATATTTTAATTTACAGCCGATTTTATTACCGTCAAAACATTATTGTAAATAAGAGAATTCCCTGGACGAATTCATAGGTATTCCTTACGATACAACCTCTTTTACCATAAATTTTAAAATACGTTAAAGAAATTAACTTACCTGGTATTATATTCATTAGTTAATGCGATGGGATCCAAAATAAAGCACTAACTGATATACTATCCATAATGTTTTCAATCAACGAAAAGAATTTTGAGGTAAATTAGATGTGCGTGAAACTCGATTTAGCATTTCTCTTTTGTTTGAAATTATTTTGTAGCGCAGGAAAACTGACCGTGGTTCTATGCTAAAAGCCATTCCGTTTAATCCCTAGCACGAAAATAATTTCAGTAAGTTTACGACAGCCATTACTTCAGTATCTGCCTATTAAAGAAAGAACGAGATAAAAATGCAAAAAAACGGTGAAGACGTCAAATTTCTATTAAGGCGAGAATTCTTTCGACAGAAAAATTTAATCATTTTCTGAAATAGATGTTCATAACATCACTAAATGAGGAATATTTCCACTAGCCTAGTACTAGTTCACAATAAGAGAATTAAAATCTGATAACCGTAGAAGAATGCCTCGAAACAGTCTTCTGTGAATATTTGATTAAACATTCTCTTGAAAACTCAGGGACAATCTAGCAAAATCACCTACTATACGACAGCTTTATAAAATCACGACCTTTATAAAGCCGCAAATAATTTGATGATATTCGGCGCAAAGTTTATTAAATGCAAAACAATCATTCAGTTTATATTTTACTTAACGAAAATTTTTTCTTTCAACTTCGAAAAAATAATACGTCGTTCGAATTTTTAAAACATTGATATGCTGTGTGAATATAATTCATTTGGGAAGACTCGAAATTGTGGAAAGATTCCGTAACAGAAATAAAACAATTATTGTAATTTACACTGAACAATTCAGTGGAAATTACAATAATTGTTTTATTTCTATCATGCTGTTTGAACTCTGATTCCAAATGTTTATTTATCTTTTTAGTCTGCTTCGTAAGCATTTTGACGTACCTTTTCTGTGGCTCTTGTTTGTCTTGCGCGCTTGGCACACGCCTATTATAGAGCGTGATCGCGATCATTAGATATAATACAGGTGCCATTAATGTTATAATCGCTTAACATATGCTTCATTCAATAACGATGATGCCCGTTGCTCCAGAAGCGCCCTTAGGAATGTAGTTTGGGAGTCCGAATGTTCACAAAAATCAAATAAAATCTTAACAAATTGAGTATTTACATCCAAAGTTATCCTACACATTGCTTCTTGATTTATCGATAGAAAAAATCAGATCTCATTACAACTTTTCCTGAAGTAATTCATGTAAAAACGTCAGATTCTTGCGAAAGCTCAGGTCAAGTCCTTGGCGTACCACTTTGTTGTTCTTATAACCTTTGAAACAGTTACTATTAGTGTTACACAAGGGTTCTCCCATTGAATTCAGCCGCACTTTCTTGAATTTCGCTCTTTATTAATCTTTTTTGCGCGCGAAAGATCACAACTTGAAATAATCGCTATTATCGATAGATATTTCTGGGCTTTTTTCATTGACGCGAGATAACGAGCGCAATATCTGTGTTACGCCTTTCAATTAACCTAGACTGATACCTCATGACGATGCTATAACATGAATTACAGATCAGTGGATTTAATTTTTTTATGCTCAAATTTCGGCCAGGTTTCTTTATTTTACCGACTGGCAGCGGTAGGAAATGAGACTATGTACTAACTTAGAACTTCATTATGATCGCTAATACTCTGAACCATACGATAAAATAATGATATTTAATTAAACTGTCGAAATGTTTTATCAAATGGCTAGGGATAAGAAGAGAACGACATTCAAGAGCAAAATAGTTCCCAGCTATCACATCTAAATGAGAAGTCAGCTGAATACACGAGGACCCAGGTTACAGCGCTGACCGGGACCGGTTTTGTGGTAGTCGCAATCAACGTTGTCTCTTTGGTTTTAGATACGTTTGTATTATATCTCTGGAATGCGTACCAACAATTACTCTTCGCCTTCCTATGGAAGAGTTCGTTACTGTTACACCGTAACACTGAGAGATTGTAAGGTTGTTGGATGTACATTACTATTATTTTCAGTCGTCTGAATGCTGCTGCCATCGCCAATTCGGTCCATCTGTCGTTGCTTTTGGAACAAACCACTCGACAAGGCGGTATATTCAATTCTTGAGCCAACATCGGATGAAGGTACCCGGCGATATGTTCAAGTAGTAAACTCCATGTTGCCGAAACACGCTGACTAATTCAGAAAGTTCGATATTGTTGGTGAAATATATCAAGAAGCATTCAGCGAATGTTTACTGTTCAGTGGCATCTCATCAAAGCAGCGTGTTAAATTTTACATATTACTACCCTAAAGTACATTTACCTCATTGTCCAATTCGTAACAGGAACAAAAACCTGAGGCAATTCCAATTGTTGGCACTTTGATAATGTAAGACGTTTGCTAATGCTGCAATGAATTTAACTTTAAAATATCCAAAATACTTGCATTAAGATCCTCCAACAAAGCGTTCTGAAATTTAAAGATTTAATACTTTATTAGTTGTAAACTCTCACCAATAGAACAACCACTTATACGTGCCAATTATGAAATGTTCGCAGAGTAAATAAATAAATCTAACAAATTATATATTTCATTTCAATCGGCTATGTTCGCTGTCACGTAGAAACTCCAAATATAATTCGTCAGCTAGCTTTCGAAGTAGTATATCTGAAAGATAAGAATGAATAAATAGGAGGGGGCGTTATTTCAGCTGCGACAGGATTTAGTGACAGCTCTACATTAAAAGATAATGAAGAATATGAAAAACATCGCCTTATTCCCGCTCATGGAGCTCTAAAAAATTTTATTTTTGCTCCTGAGTAGTGCGAAAATATTCTATGCATGATCGAAATGAAGCGCGTTTTTTTCTTTTTAAAGAATCGCAGAAGAATGAGGTCAAACAAGATTGTTTTTGTAATTTTTTTCTCGATAAATAAATAGGCACGCTATAAGCATGTAAAGTTTTGAAGAATTTTATATTGTGCGTCAATTTAAGCCTAAATATGTATATATTATTAAAATTACATACAAGTAGATTTGCTGAATTTTTGCTAAATTAGAAACGTCCTTAACAAAATATAATTCATCGATCATTTTCCGCATCATTCTGCACAAAGAGCTGCATGAAATCATTGTTTTCCTAAATTTCTTCGTTGCACAGCCTCAAAATTTCCATCTTTTTTTAATTTAAAAAAACATTTCGTTTCATACCGTTTTATCTGCTGGAAGTTACGTCGCAAATGGGTGACTGGTGGTAAAAAAACTAATTAATGCTTCGATTCATATGAAGGTCAATTTAATACAAATGGATTTTCTTATGATACAACAAAATTCTGAAGAACGATTGCAACTTCCTAATTTAATTAATTCGGTATATCCATCTGAGCAGTGTGACGTAATTCACGGGGGTTTCACCAATGAAAACATGGACACTAGATTTCATGTATTACAGGTTACGAATTCCCGTTCGATAGGATGAAATAGTTCTTATTTAAAGTTTCATTTTATCTCCTTTTAAATAATACTAAACAATTATAAATAATTAGGTCGTTAGTGTTCCAGGTATTTTGTTGGATATTTTTGTCATATAGGCTTTATTTTATGGCCTATATTCTATTGAGCGCAAGAATATATTGTGATGAGTTAAGTTATGTGGCCTGTTAAAGGGTGGTGCGTGTGAAGTTGATGGGCGAAGGAAGATTCAGGTATTAACTGGGGTTCGTGATCATTTTTAGGAATATATTCGGTAATTATTTATGCTAATGTGTGTGAATAAATACAATACTAAAGAGAAAACATGGCATTAAACAGTGTGTTTTCATGTGACTTAAATGGATCTGTCATATATCCTTCGAATCGAGTAAAGGCAATATGTCAAGTCACGAATAATGAAGTTAATCGTTGCCTTTTCCTAAAATGCTTCCGTCCTAGTTAGCTTGTTTTCAATTTTTTCGAATCGTGGAAATGTACTGAGTGAATTTATTTGTATCGTAGTTGTCACGTGCTTATACTTCAATTATGTTGATGTTAATGTAAACTGTTGTGACGTTTACAATTTCCGAGAAACTCTGTCATGCTCACGGAATTGTTGTTTCTAATTTAAGAAGTTATTATTAATTAAGAGGTTTTTGTGCAGGTTCTATTTTGCTGTTATCCTGTATGCCGTTAAATCAAGCGGAAACTTTAGTAGTTGTTTCTAAGATCGCTCCCCATTGGTCTTAATTTATTAGGTTAGTCAAGTATTTTTTCATAGATAAAGGGAAGGTATACTTGTCAAAAGGAGTTTTACATATTGTGCTATTTTTTAGATAGAGGATGGCCAATCGTCCGGGAGTTCAGAGACCAAATGGAGCCGCGCAAGGGAAAATATGCCAGTTTAAGCTTGTTCTTTTAGGAGAATCAGCAGTCGGTAAATCTAGTTTAGTATTAAGGTTTGTGAAGGGGCAGTTTCACGAGTATCAGGAGAGTACAATCGGAGGTAAGGATTCTCGTAATTATTATTGATTAATTTTAGTCAAGCAAAATTATAGATGCAATTTTGTCGTCGTATACATTTTTTTTCCGTCGTTTTACAATCGTGATTTTTAATTAGTTTTATATCTGCGTTATATAATGCTGTTGTTTTGTGCGCGGTAAATTAATTGAGTTAATATTTCAATAAATAATAAATTTCATGATGCCTAGTATTGTCGAAGAGCTGTTGATGATCGGTTCGTTTTTTTACAATTTTATACAAAGTTCTTGGTTGTATTTATTTTCTGAAACGAATTATTTAGAAAATGACCAATACATTTGTTATTAATCATACCACAAGTGTAACTTGACGGTCATCGGCTTTGTTTTAATGACTTAATACCGACGGTGTATTCCCCATTATAGTTACTTGTATAATATACCAAGTTCACCATAAATCACCCTTTATGAATACGTTAAATAACAAATATTTAGTGTTAGTAATTATAAAATTATGCTTCACATCGATATAATTAACCAAAATTCAATTTATCCTATTGCATTCGGAAAGGGACACTTGCTTATGTCACTATCGAGTAACATTACTTGGCCACCAATTTAATTACACCACTTTTGTTTATATTTAGACATCTTAGTTTTCCATTTGTTATTTTTACCATTAATTTATATTGCTTCTCCAAATATGTGGTCAAGACTTAATACGCAGTCATTTAAATTTAATTTTTCATCTTAAAAGTATTTAGCAGTAATGTAGTTAAGTGAAACACTTTGAATGTTAATTTTCTTTAAAATATTCATGGTAATTATATACTTATCTGATTATTTCAGAAAAAAACGGAAAGTATTTCGTAGTGATTTTAGTTTTAATAACCGAGTATAATATTTTTATCATTAACCAAATTTATTTCTTTTTTAGCTGCATTCCTCACACAGACAGTGTGCTTGGATGATACTACAGTAAAGTTTGAGATATGGGACACAGCAGGACAAGAGCGTTACCACAGTTTGGCACCAATGTACTATCGTGGTGCTCAAGCTGCCATAGTGGTGTATGACATCACAAACCAGGTATGTTTTATATAGAATACTGAGTTAATGCAAGAAATGCAATTTCTTTGCTTTAAAAATTAAGTGGATACCAGTTTTCTTAGAATTCTTGTTCTCCTAGACATTTATTGAAGGAGTATATGGTATTATATTCAAAGTCATTGGCATTTCTAACTGTAACATGTCTGTGAGTAACAAGTTAATTGAATGCTGAACATTCCAGTTGATTTGCTTATTGTGAAAATGCATGTTTAAGTTTGCAGTCATTGCAATTTTGGAATCACTAGTGTAAGAGTATTTTAGACACCATCATGCACAGTCAATTAAGAAGATAATGCCGGAAAGCAAACTACAGTCTTAGTTACATACACACTGAAAATTATTTATAGCGACTATTGGATGATGTCTCAATTGAAGAGACTAACAAGTAAAAATGGGAAACTTTCAAGTTATTTATGGGGAATATAGGTGTAACATTATTGAGCTCGAGTTTATTTGCTGGAATTTCACGTTTTGTTTTTTATGATTATTTAATATATGATGATATTCTGCAGTTACCTTAATTTGTAATTTCATGTATATCCTGCTACAATAAAAGAATGTTTTCTATGATAGCATTTAGCAAAGTTTTTATGATTTGTTTAAAAATTGTATTGCCATCTAAGAGACATTGTGATTGACTGGGTAAAATGTGTTTAAATGGTAAACATTCATTGAAGCAATCTCTGACTTTTGCATGCTGTGCTATCATTTTAGTTTTGATGAGGTAATTGGCTGTTATTTATCTTCATCAATCAAATGTAGCATGTCCTAATATGACCAAGAGCAACATCAGATTGAATTGGTATTGCGCAATTTAGATGTCTAAGATTCCATTATGTTGCTAGAAAAGATTCCATTTCGTAAGAATTGCTCTTTAATCAAAACAGTACATTTTTCATTAGCTCTCACCAGCCAATATTTCTGTGGATGTTTATTTGAATCTGCTTTGTGTTTAAAATATTTCATTTATTTAAGTTGCCATGTAAATTATGTCAGTCAATACTGTATTAGAAGAAATCAAGTTATCCAAAATGTTTTGTGTTGGCAAATACTGAATTTACCTCCATATATGTTAATGTTATGGCATCATAAAAACCAAATGCATCTTCTATTTGCATTATACGAAAGAACTTCCAAGTAGATTGTCATTTTTATATCAATTGCTGAAGCAATGTGTGATGTTGAGAAAGATTGAAAGAAAAACTGAAGTCTGTCATTAACGTGAGGAAAGTATTCCACACGCCCAAGGATAGGTGTTAGTGTGACAGTTCTTTTTGTGAAAATGTTTTATCAGTAGGTTGTTTTATATTCAAGTAAATATGGTATTTCTTGCAAAGCTACATAATGCAGATTATTGCAGTGGGATATTTAGTGATTGAGGTCATTTGTGAAGTTTACCACTGCCAAGATTTTGGAAGAGCAGCACTTTTTGAATCCAGTGTCATTGATTTGCTTGATAAGTCATCCCACATTGACTGGCTGTTAGGTTTATTTTGTTATTATATTGAATATTCCTAAAGATTGTTTTTATCAGAAGAACATGCTTATGCATTGAAGGTTATAAATTTTTTCTGTGGATTTAATGGAAAACTAAAAATCTTAATTTAACTGCAAATAATTATGATAATCAAATGTGATTTTATATTTGTAATCAATATTATACATTTTTGAAATTATTATAAATTATTAAACCTGCATCTATAGGAAGCTAAATAGCATCTTTTTGATTCCCGGCATAAACCCAATGACTTTTATACCTTGGTTGAAATTTCAGATTATTTTTGTCACATTTTATTTAAAACCATCTTATAGTTGGGAAATTACAGTATGTTGGGAATAGTAAAAAACTTTACAAATATTGAATGCTTGTAATAGATCCCTTAAAATGCCCATTTTTTCTCAAACTAAAAGTAATTTTACATTTATGTAAACACTTAATTTTTGATGTTGATAAGATTTTTGTATAATTAGCATAATTTAGCATTATGTTTTCTTGGTTGTCGATCTGGTGATGTATTTACATTATACTCTTCATTTTACAGCAGTCTTTGTTTCAATTTCTCACATGACCGCTAATTTTGATTTTCACAATTAATGTTGAATGGTGAGGATGCTGCTTTTAAATGCATGAATGTCAGTCCACTAAGATATCATGCATAATTGTACCAGACCTTCTTTTGTCCCATGAAACTGGATTACATGCGCAAATTGCCAAAACTTTTTGGTGGTGATAATTTTGTTTTTAATTTTGTTAGATTATTGCTTAAAATTTTTAAAGAATATGTCATGTTCATGCATCAGCAAAATTCAGGATGGCATTTTCTCCATACACTACTTACACAAAGAGCAGCATTACAAAATTCTCTTGAGTATGATCAAATGCAATCGTCTTGTGCAGAGTCTGCACCTAATTTATCAAGAGCACACTTTACTTAAATTTGTTTGATAATATAAGTTGCTAATTGTTATATTTGCTTCATCTAGTTAAAACTTGGTTGAAAGAAATGTATCTATCCACATTATTTGCATTTTTTTTACTTATGTGATTTAGTGCTGGTGGGTTTTATTGCTATTCCCAGTTTTTAGCACAGTATTTATTTAGCACATTCTTCGAATGTTTTAAATTAAACTAAGAAGAAAATTGTTACCAATTTTTCTTCCTATTACTGATATCAGAATTTTAATGTTAAGTTGGTGAATTATATTATTTTTTTGTTTGGTTATGATTAAAACAGGAAATAACAATTCTGAAGTATACTCTTTTAATTCTATTGATACATCATAATTTAATTTATATAACTTGTACACTGTTGGTTGTGGCTTAATACAGTTTTGTTCCGATTCAGTTTTTGTATACATCTCTTTACCCCAGTTTTGAATACACTAAGACCCTTGGGTTAGTTATGGAACCTTCACTTGGGTATAGATGTCTCCATAGTTGCTAACTGGTCTGTAAATGTGATAACTGCATATGGACATAAATTTTTAGTATTTTGTTGCTGAAAGCATTTTCAAATATTTGTATCCTCAGTCTTGTGAGAGGCATGTTTTGTTCAACTACTTGGCTTTTTTTGTGTAGTATCTTCCATGTTTTATGTTGTCCTTTCCACTCACTCTTTCGTCATAATCAGTCTTCTGAAATTAGAGAAGTGCAAGTCAAGGATGTGTGTGTGGATGTAGAGTTGTGGTCTGATTATGATTGTTATGTAGTGAAAATAAAGAAAAGGCACAAACTTGGATGATTGGCAACTGTAAAAGCAAATGAGTGAAATTATTATTCATTATTTTACTGGTGATGCTGATGGATTAAAGCAATGTAAGGTGCAGCATTGTTTGAGAATTTACACCATATTGATGTTTTTCATATTATTTTTAATGATGAAATGTTGGAGATTCTAATTAGGGGAGCAATATTTATCACCACTAGCTTCTAGAAATCCTTCAACAATAAACTTAAGTTACAATGAAGAAAGACTTGGTTACAATGCATGAAATCATTAGAGACGTAATTTTTAAAAAATCTTGAGGCAAAATTCAGAGTTTGAAGGATAAATTTTACCATTTGCGGCATCTTTGGCAAAATTATGATGCGAGTTGTTTACATATGTTACATTCCATTTTTCAAATAATTCTAATGGATCTTAATGCATTTCCATGTTGGGTGGTATTTTGTCAATTGTTCAATTTTGGAAGTCTCATTGATTTGTTTTTTAGCCCTGATTATTGAGAAAGGACATTAAAATTATTATATTATTAAAATTATTACCATGTTAATGTAGAATTACTGTACATTAAACAACATTTAATTAGGGTTTACCAACATTTTAAAATCTTTCAAGGAAGTATCAAACCTTTCTACAAACTATGCATTACATATTGTTGACAGCTAGTAAAAATGTTAGAGAACTGAGTATTCAAAATTATTCAAATATCATACAGCTCTAATATTAGCGTGCAAGAATAAACTTGAAGGCCAAATTATTGTAACTCTTGATCCTCAGCATGTTAAAATGAATATTTTTCAAGCCTTTATTTTCAACACGCATAATTAAAGCTATAAAAAATTTTTCATTATCTGAGTAATTTCCACTGTTTTTTTGTCTCTGGTAACTTGATCTTTTTGCTGTAAAACTGATCTACTGCACATTCACTAAGGGAGGAGAGGGGAAGAACAGCATAGTTGCTTTGTGTCCGGTGATGGGGAAAGTTTTCCTTGTTGATTATTCTTGGCCATTTGTTATTGTTTCATTGTAGTGTCTATTGTCTGCAGCTGTATTAATAACCATATTGAAATACACATTAAATTATTGATGTGGATGGTTTTTGAGTTTTTCCAAGTAATATCCGATGACTAGATCAATTTAAGAAGAAAATAGTTGGAAGTAGGTTTATTGGAATGGGATATGGGAGCAGATCGAAGATACCCATTGAATTGATAATAATAAAATTCCAAAGTGTGTGATTATTTTTATATAGTGTTTGTGAAGTAATATAAATTAGAATTGAATTAAAGAAATCAGATTATTTTATCTTTCATTTATTTAAATTACTGCTGCTCTTCTATCAAGTATACATTTCATCTGTGATAATCGGCTCAAACATCCTATGGCTTTAATTAATTACATCTGCAATGGAATACATATTCTCATTGAATATTACTACTCATCCATGTCTTCCAATTTTTTTTCATGGCATTAATTTTCTTCTTTACCTTTATTTTAGGATACATTTGGTCGTGCTAAGACGTGGGTAAAAGAGCTTCAGCGTCAGGCATCTCCTAGCATTGTGATAGCCCTGGCTGGCAACAAGGCAGATCTTGCCAATAAACGGGTTGTAGAGAAGGAAGAAGCCCAGAGTTATGCAGAGGAAAATGCTCTTCTTTTTATGGAAACATCAGCCAAGACTGCAGTAAACGTTAATGACATATTTCTTGCCATTGGTAAGGTTACCATTTCTGTTTAATTATTTTACATTAGCTTTGTTAAAAGTAAAATTATAATCATCTTATTTGTGTTTAGTGTAATAACTTTTAGTTACCTTTTAATTTATATGTCATGAAATTTTGAGCCAATTTATAAAGCTACTTGTATAAATGACCAGGAAATTTTTTCTATTAAATTTATGCAATATTGTTGTTTTTCTCTTAAAGGCTTGAATTTACTGTGAATGTTTCCCACGTTATTTTTATTATGCTCTGTAGTTGTTCTAATGTGAGGATTTGCCATAAATGGCTTATTGCAATAATCTGTTTAGAAAAGGGTTAGTCTTAGGTTTTTACGAGACTAAATAAAAGTTCTGTTTATGTTGGTATAATTCATATATCGAATTTTAGATTGAAGGAATCAACTTTACTGTTTGATAAGTTGAGAGGCATTGAATAATGTGTTGTAATCATGATTGTAGAAGAGCAGAAAAAATAGAGATAGTTGTACAAACTGCACAACTGCTATCACAGAATGAGCATTTTAAAGGAGAATGAGAGAGGATTAATCTATAAATAAGGTCTTTTTTAATCCTTAGTCATATTTTTAGAAAATCTTTAGTTATTTCTCTGTATTGTATTTATAAGATGTTTATAATGTGATTGTATGTGAATGTAATGAACGAATTTTTATTGAATTTAATAACCATCAAATTTTCAGTAATATTGTGGAAGCATTTTTAAGTGTAAATGAAAGACTTGGTTATTATAGTATGTACTTTAGTATCTATACAGCTAACTGGTATTTCACTATAACATTTACTGCAGGACCTACATTGAGAACTGTTATATTATAAGATATTTTCAAAAACTCCAAGCAGTAACAAGAACAATTCAAAACTGATTTAAGCACTTATTTGGTCAGATGTAAACAAACTTTCATCAACAAAATGAAGGCAATTGATTCATCTACATCTACAGTTTACCCTGCAAGCCACCGCAAGGGATTCATTTCACTTTTATTTCTTCTGGACACAATAATCAGTAATTTTTAACTTGATACTCTCTGAAAAGAATAAGTTTAAATGGCAATGTTATTATTACAGTTAGAGGCAGTATACTTTTAAATGATGGTAATTTAAGGAACTATAGATTAAATAATTTCCATGGTGTTGTTTACATGCTGGTGTAAGTGCAGTGTAGCATTACTAGTGGTGATTAGTAGAAGTAATAGATAGTGATGTTATCTCCCTTGCAGCAAAGAAGCTTCCAAAGAGTGAGCAGGGTGCAGGAGCTGCAGGGACAAGTGGGCAGGGCAGGAGACTGGTGGAGTCGGAGGGAGGTGCCCAGAAGGCTCCGGGAAGTAGCTGCTGCAAGTGATCCTTCCCCCAACCCCTCTGGGCTTGCCTGATGCGTCTGTGTCCCACTCGTACCTCTGTTCGAGTGAGTTATTATAGCACAAATTATTCAGTGATAATTTATGTGGGAGCTCTTTAAATTATCATAAGTCTCTTGGTTCGTCTGTGACAGTGGTGTAGAAGGAAGGATATGAGTACCAAATTGTACACTGTCTACCAGGAAGTGGTTTCTCAATATAATCCATGGTACTTTATGCACAATTTTTATTGTTATTTTTTAAAAGCAGCTAGTAGGATGTTATCACAGTTTCATACTTTTTCGGTCGTGTTTTGAAAAGTTTAAGTAGATGGAACTACACTGATTGTGACAATATATATATATATTGACTTAAGCTGTTTGTACACCTTCGTTTTGTACAACTATTTTGTATTCTTTAACCTTTTCACTTCCTAGCACAGTTACAAATCTAAACATCTGTTTTCCATGCTTGGATATTTTCCCTTGTATTCAAATTTTACTTTTGGAAGTGTCTGGCAGCACAAAAATTCATAATTATTTGTGCATGCCTGAAAGAGTGAGAATGGGAACCAAAACTGCAAAAGCTGTTAAGTTATAAGTAGTTCTTCGTGCTTTAATTGTTTGTTGAAGGAAAATTGCAAAATTGACTATAAATTTAGTAAATATTGAGTATACCATTTATCTAAAATTATATATACAAGCAACTGGTTTGCGCTAGAGATACTCTTATTATGTAAATATAAACAAGAGATAAGGGGAGTCTGCAATACAACAAAAATGAATTCCTATATTTTTTGTTCAAGTTTAGCTGTTTTGTATGCAGCTACATGCTTTTGAAAGTGTAATACTATAATTATTGAAATGTCTGCCTACTGCTGGTACTGTATTCAAGAGTTATTTAAATGGAAGTCAAGATTGAATATCAAGCTAGAACACCATTTTGACTGTTTTATGTTTAGTATTTGTACTTTTCCTAATATGTGACTTAAAGCTTCAAATTGTGTCACATTAAGTAACAACTTTATGAAGAATTCTGCTTCTGTATTCATTTAAAAATTGTATAATATATTATTTTGTGGGCAGTACAGAAATTTCTGTATTATTTATAAATTTTTAATTAAAAAATATTTGGCAAGTGTTTAATTGGAGACATCTGTTTTTTTAGCATACTAGTCACTTATCAGTTTAATAAAGCAACATTGACTCTGTTAGTTTATCATTACGAGCATTAAATTTTGTTTGGCTTTTATCTATCCACCATACTATTCAACTGGAATTACTGACAGCAATGTCTACATTAGATAACCAGAAAGATAAAGTTACCATACTTAAGATAGGCTTCTTACATGATGTCCTGATCTTGGATGCAGGTAGGCAGGTTCTAAAAAAATAGCAAATACAATGACAGGGTAGTGTGTTTGTTGTTTCAGAATTTTATAATAATTAGTCAATGAATAACAACTTAACCATTTTATTCCCAAGTTTTTGACGTGCATTTCTCTTGCGTTTCAAGTTAGTTTTCTGGTTCATTTATGGATACATATATTGAGAATTCTTTTGATGTTACTAATGCTTCAAAAGTATCTTTTCCAAGAGTTGTGTGCTTAAGACATTCTTGGATGTGTTGAATGGCAATAGTCATCATTTTGTTGGCATATGAATGTATGTCTTCAGTAATTCGTGAGAGAAAAGTGTGCTTCTCGTACAATTTGCTTGAAAATGGCTCCACTGATACCCAGGGCCACTAAACTAAAGATGTTTACATTAAACACTTAAAAATATCACTGCTTTGTAATCATGTAATTAATATAGTTGAATAAATTTCTACGTTTGAATGGTGACACTTTCTTAAGTTTGCAGTCCCCTTGTGGGATTCCTTTGTCATTTAAATGAAAATTTTGTTATATATGAAAAATATAAACTGTAAGGAGAGTGAGGTATGCAGAAGAAAGAATCAGGACAACATTATAGAATGGTGAAGAGGAAAAATTGCATATATTTATATAATGTACTTGTTGGTGTCGCATTTGATTTGCTTATATGATATGTTTATATCATATACTAACCTCCTTTACAGTGCCAGTTTTCTTTAACTAAATGGCATTACATGTATTTATCAATAAAATTACCTCCAAAGACACATTATGACTTGTTACTTGTCAGGAAGAAGGAAGCCTGTTATCGTTTGCAATAAACATTTTTTTATAGTGAGCCATAGGATTCATCTCTTTAAGGATTTTTGTCCTGAATTTGAAAGATATCAGGAAAACCCGGGATAACCTCAAATAGAAACAGGATAGAAAATTGTGAGGCATAATCAATGTTGTGGTGAAGGTAAGCACCAAATGTGGTTATAATTGATTCTGTGGAGAAAATGACTGAGGCTACTGTATATTTCTTGTGATGCCTATCTTCAACAGCATTGATCATTTTCACATTACATGATATTGGATTAATTATCAATCTTGGTTTAGACCAGGAGTTTATCTGGGAGAAAGGAAAAAAGTCATTACTTTGGGTTTGATGATAATGAATGATATTTGTCAAAAAATTGTCATTATTTACAGCAAGATAAATTAGTTTCCGGCACATTCCCATCGTTCTCCACAATTGATACCTAAGGAATGAATTTTTCTGTGTTCATTAAGTCTTTTGAATGAAGACATGGGCTATAGAAAACACCAAATTTAGTGATTTACTGGATAGTCAATCATTCATCAGTACAAATAGTAGTTTCTTCATTGTGTAGTTGAATCATTGTCAATGGGATTTCAGCCATTTTTAAATCTATCAAACCACACAAGCATGTTCAAGCAGCTAATTACTATAGCTCTAAAAGCAGTTGTTAACATTTCATAAGTGGAACAATATTTTGGAGTTTAACCCAGAATTTATTTCCTTCATTAATGTTTGCATTATTAGAATACTACACTTCTGCAGAAATAAGCTTGTGAAAGCAAAAGTATGCATTCCAACTAGGTTTCAGTAGATATAACTAGGTGATGTTGGTAGGTTTTCCCAATTCATACATCTTGCTTTTTATATCTGTGTAGTATTTTATTTCCCTGAATACATTCATTCATGGAAATTATTGATCAAATCTTACATGCTCTACCTATAAGTGACCTAACAACAATTGGACTATATCTAACATTACATGAATTATTTTCAATAATTTATGTAGAATAATAGGGTGAAAATCTTAGTTTGGCTATTTACATATGGCCGGGAGAGGGTTAAATTTGAAAGTAATGAAGTAGCAAAAATTATGTATGTGTAGAAATTGCAGAGATGTTAATACCTTGGATGTAATTTGCATTCTAATAACAATTAAACATTCATCTTTTCTTTATCTGCATGACATATGGTTTACTTGTTTGAAAAGAAATATTATGTAAAACTTGTAATCCTGCTTCGCCACTATGAAATTTTAAATGCATCATTAGCAATACTAACCAAACAAAAACATTATTGATGGTGTATATTTCTTGCATCCTTCATAACTTCTTTCCCATTAAAGATAGCATATTTAAGGATTAAGCTTAGCCTTGTCTAAATTTCTTCTTATTCCAACCTTTTGCATCTTTATCACATTTTTGTCAAATTCGCGCGATTTCTGTCCCATGCAAATGTTGCATGTAAAATAACTGGAATCGAGTCTACAATATGTTGGACCATTTGGTGCTCAATGTTAGATCAAATTATAATACACACAAAGCCCGAAAATGTCCAATTCTTCGATTTGGTTCTTGACATTCTGTTCTCTTACGTCAGCAGGTGCCTTTCAGGACTCTTGCATAATTCGTTGGTTAAAAAATTCTCTTTATAGATGAGTTGATGTATTTGTTTTTTGTCTGATAAAGAATCTCTTTTTCTTTTACTCACTAAATTAAAAATTGAAATTTTCAGGAAGTTCTTTTTCGAGAATGATCTAGTTGACAGAGAATTTAGTTTTGATGGGTTTAGCTAATTTTCTTGCTAAAATTTTCAGACTGTTACTTGCAGCCAAAAAGTCCTACTTAAAATGTTAATATTTTGGTATTTTTTTTTTAATTTGTGACTGGGGATCTCCTAACTTCCCTTTGTTTAGTGCAACTCATTGTGACAAGATTAATGACAATTAATTTGAAGTCGCCTAAGTTACTAAAATAATTCTTTGGTTAGTATATTTTCCATCAGTTAACAGTACTTTTTTTTCAAGAATAGCAAAAGTGTGTGAAAATGAAGTGCCAAATTAGAAAGTATGCACTGTTTAAATCAATTTAATATAAGCTGGTGAATGAGCATATTAATCATCACTAATCTCTTTAACATCTCTGGATTTTTAGCTCTCAAATCTGCTCTTTATTTTTCATAGCTCATATTGAAAACACTGACATGAATCGCAAGTTGAGCCCATAGATGGTAGGGGCAATTATTTTGCAAATTAAGGATTAGTCGACGCTACTTATTCTGATGCCCTCTCCCGGCAGGTGTCTCTTCTTTCTGGAATCTATTGGAAGGAGGCCGGGGTGCAGCTGTACAGGTGGCCAGAGGCGTCAATGGTGCCTCCGTGGGGTCCCAAAAAAACATTCCCAGGCAGTTTCTTCCTCCCTAGCCTATTATTCCCCTTTTTCAAATGCGAGAGTAATGTGATGATAATATGAAAAAAAAATTGGAAACGATGGGGAGAAGTGTATTCCGCCCCAGAGGGCCAACATGATCCACCATTGTCATCTGTCCCATCGTCATCATCATCACGGCAGGAAGGGACAATGGAAAAAGTACGAGGGAGAGAGAGTGAGAGTGTGATGATGATGCATCCCCTATGTGCACGACCCTTTGTCCCCACGGTGAAAAGCCATTACCAACCGCCACCCTGCATATAATCCCTCCCTAATGTCCTTCCCATCCCCCCTCACCCTTGCATCTCTCGTCTTTCCAAAGCTGAAAGTTTGCAAAGGAATGTATGTTCGTATGCCAAAATGTGTATGTGTGCAAGTTGGTAAAGGTGCAGGCCTGTGAGAGCATGAATAAGAAAAATGAAGCCCAGTTAGTTTTGAAAGTGATTAGCTAATTATGTAGAGTTGTGTGTTATATTATTAATAGTATAAAAATTATACATATAATTGTGTGTGGATATATATATGCATACATATATTAATATATGTGTGTATACATATATGTTTATATATATATATACATATATATATATATACATATATATATATATATACATATATATATACATATATATACACATATATGAATTATATATATATATATATATATATATATATATATATTCATAAGAGAAAAATGAAATTTCAAGCTACTTGCTCCTTTGTAATGCCAGATAGGCTGTGTGACTTGTGTGAATGAGACGTATGCTCTTATTTTCTTTTGCCTGATTTTTGGTATTGAGAAAAAGGCAGGTAGTCAGGGAGCTTCAGGATTCAATTCCTGGATGTGTGAATGTTTTTGTGTGCCTGTCTGCATGTGTGCACGCATTTATTGCCGTGTTGCTGTAAGATTCTGTCAGTCTTAATTTGGAAATGGAAACAAAGCAGTTTTTGAAACGTGAAGGACATTGATTTTTCCTACTCACTTGGTCTCTCCAGTCTGTGAGAGTGTATGTATATAACTATGCAAAAATGCATGCACTGTGATTTTTGTTTCATAATACTTCCATATTTTCCATTGCTTTTTGTCTATTGTAGAATGAAATGTACGTACATAAGTGCAAGGAAATTTCACTTAAACTAGGAGTCGTTAACACTTCTGGAAATTCTTTTGGGGAACGTGATAATTTATCACTGGATAAAATTCAACCCAATGCAGAAGTGTACATATATTCCAGTTGAGGCTATTATCAATGGCATTGATTATAATTATTTTTTCCTAAAATTTTGAACCAAAAACGGATATACACATTGATTATTGAGCTTTATTCCATGTAAAATTGGTGTCTAACACTGAATTAATGTTCATGTTTTGCGGTGAAATCTTTTAATACATGTGCAGTGAGCAATTAATGAAAATTGTTGCTATGTTGGTCTTACCTTACTCATTATTATTGACAATGTTTGGCAGAATATTTCGTAAAATACTTATTTACTTATGCTGTATTGATTATTTTTAATAAATAAATTTATGTACATTATCAGAAAAGGTAGGAAATATAATTATATAGATACATTTTCATTCATATTTTGTTCATTTAGGTGTACAAATATAGAACTATTGTTGGTGGCTGTACAGTTTTATCATAATTATTTTGATCTATATGTGAAGGATGGTAGAGGTGAGGAAAAGAGAATGTGATGCCACATTTGGGGTTGGTTGTGGACCTCAACAGGATTAGGCACTTGTATATTATGGAGAAAATGACTGTCACTTCCTCTTTGTCATTGCTGAGAAAAATACTTGTTTTGAACTGTACAGGAATGATAATATGGAAATAAAATTGATAAATATCTTGAAAATGAATTTCTGCCTTTTTGCCTTATTTTTTTATTCTAGTTTTGCACGTATTTTGTTTTGTGTATATTTTATTTTATATTTTGGGGAAGTGAATTTGAAAAGGTAGTATTTTAATGATTATTAAATGTTGAATATATGTATTGCTGTCAAATTAAAGTTAAGAGCGTCATATTGTAGCGGAATACCTATTTTTGTTTTCTAGTTTTTTCATGGTGGAATTTGGTTGCTTTCAGGTTATTTTCACTTGAAAAAATAGGAGTATAATTTGGTAATTCTCCAACATTTCCATATTCAAATTGTTGATTTACTATTAGGAGACATTATTCAATGTGTAAATATCTTTTGCCAAACAAGAGGAAACTTAACTATGGAATTATGAATGGTTGAGTATGTGAATTGTGAAGTTCTCTTTATTTATTGTTATCTGAAATAAAGTTCAATTTTAAACTTTAATAATCTTAACCCTTTAATTAGTTAGCAATATTTATAATAATAATTAAAAAGGCTTCTTCAGAAATCCTGTGACTGAATTTTATTAACCCTACATATCAACCTGAATTTGGCAGGCAGTAGTTTTCTTATTTACTGCCTAAACAAATTGCATTATTAAAAGTATCATAATGATCATGTCAAAGGCAAAACCAGTTGATTAAATCTTAGTGGAAATTACAATGATTCCTTTTTTACTATAATGGAGTCATTCTACAAAGTGGAACCTTCACAAGTTTTTCAAAAAATCATCTTGTGAAAGTTGATGTATTGGCTAAAACTTGCTATTCTGAAAGTAATGTAAAATGGAAATTTTTAATACATGTGAAATTATATTGCAAAATTAGTTGTTTGAAATGTGCAATTTGTCATGCAGGTAAAGAAATGTGCAACCAATTGGTGCTGTGTGTTGTAAGGGCGCATTTAAAAATAGCTATGTAATTGAGATAAAGAGCTTGGAATTCGGGTTCATGAACAGTTTAAATAACAATGGTTCATACGCAGAACATTTGATTACATTATTCATTGTGTAGTCATTTAGAATTAGAATGCACATTTTTTAACCTTGCAGTAATTGTGATTTAATCACTCGAAATACAGTAAAAACTCATGAAGCATGTTTTCAGTATTGCTCCAATTTCATTTTTGCATCAATTTTCTTGCAAGGTGGTCCATTTTCAGGCAATGTGGAGAAGTCCAACATAAAAATCCAAGAACTTGGCGACATTTTAATTTAGTGCATTTCCTCTAGTGCCTCAAATATTAACTTAATTTCTGTATGCATGCCAAAGGCAGACATTGCAAGGAGGAAAGAAATTCTTTGAAATGTATTGGCGCAAAATTTTGGTGTTTTGGCACTTGTCACGGGAGTATGGAATGAGTGAATTGACTATTTGCACCATTTAAAAGAACAAGGAACACATTGAAGGGAGTCTTGTGGCTGCCACTGCTACTGATTCCATAACGAGTACATATGATAATTGATAGTAGCTCAATAACTTTGGCCAAAACTAAACAAAAGTGGAATACTCCTTTAGCCAAAACAACTTGTTTTGGCTAAAGGAGTATTCCACTTTTGTTTTGTTGAGTACATATGAGTAATAGGTCCGTGCAGCAGAATAAGACAGGTTATTGAACACTTGGATTGGGCAGACAGAAGGAAGTGGCACTGTGATCCGGGAGAAGGTGCAATGAATCTACCAAACAGTTTGTGATAAGGGAGGAGAGCCTTCAAAATACTGAAAATTTAGTGATGGTTGGTTTAACAAGTTCAGAAAGCGTTCCAATCTGCACAATGTCAAGTTTTCTGGTGAGAGTGCTTCTGTTGACCACCAAGCTGCAAAGCGGTTCCAGAACGAGTTTTTAAGGATAACTGAAGAGAATGATTACCACCCCACCAAACGATCAATGCCGATGAGACACGATTATTTTGGAAAAGGATGTCATCGAGAATCTACCTCAGTAAATGGGAAAAATTGGTGCCTGGGTTCAAGACTTTTTTGTGCCAATGCATTGGGAGGTTTTAAGTGTAAATCTCTGCTGGTTTACCTTACAGAAAACCCCAGGGCATTAAAGTGTAAGCATAATTCCTTTTTACCCATTATTTGGTGGTCTAACAGGAAGGCATGGATAACGGCAACCATATTCACAGATTGATTTACCTATTTTGTGCTCCAAGCAAGAGAATATTTTGCTGAAAAGGACCTTCCATTCAAGGTTCTCCCTGTTCTTGATAATGCTCGTCATCATTCTGCAATTTTATAAAGTATAAACCCAGATATGCAGGTTGTTTATGTCACCATACACAACTTCCATACTCCAACCTTGAGACCAGGGAGTTATCATACCTTCAAGTACTACTACACCAGCAGGACCATGAGGAAACTTCTCAAGGCATTGGAGAAGAACACCGAGAATGGCCTACCAGACTTATGGTGAGTTATACATTGCCCACACAATTGCAGACATAAAGCATCATGGGATGAGGTGAGCCATTCAACTTTAAATGCTGGATGGAGCAAATTATGGCACAGAGTTGTGAACGATGCCCAATGTTTTTCTGCACTAACATCTGAGGTGAGGAAGATTGTGCAGCTGGCAAGGGATGTGAGGGCTTCAATTACGGGAGGAGAAGAACTTTTGAACTTGTCCCAGGAAGAGTTGACTGAGGAAGAAATGCTGCAGATGCTCAAGTCCCACGAAGACGAGGAAGAGTTACATGAAGAGGAGGATCAGCTCACGCCACCATTCTTATGGGAAACTTTGTTTGGTTTTGACAGGCTTGCAAGTGGTCTCATTGAAGCAGGGTTTAACATGGACAGAAGCCTTAAATTGAAACATGCTACTGAACAATGTACTCTACCATAACGTCAGCTATATAAATCTATGCAGACTATAGCAATGCAGAGACTCATTACAGATTAATTCTGCCAACCATCAACATCAAAAGACTTGGTGCTGCCAAAATGTTAACTAAGGAATTTATTTAAATTAGAGTTAAAATTGTTTTATCTTTTTAATATTATCTTATCTTACGATTTTTACATAAATCAAGTATACACATTACTTCCCAAACTATGGGAGCGTAACCCTATTTTTTCCGCAAGTCATTAAATTCATGCAGCGTGTTTTCTCCCAATGCAGATGCTTCAGGAATGTAACTACCGTGTTGCATGAAGGTGTACTGCACTTGTTACATTTTTGTGCAGTTAAGTATGCTGATCAAATTACTGTAAACATTTGCATATCAATATTATTGTAACAGCTTATGTGAAGCCTGAATTCAATATTTTTGAAACTACCTATATATATTTGTTTGATGAGGTCATAATATACGAAAAAACTTTTGGTCATTGTCTGTAGGGGAGTAGTTGCTGGTATTCATTAAAACTAATAAATTTTATTTGCATATATATGCAAGATTCAGGTCTTGAATTCCCTTTGCCACAATACATTTTATGGCTTTATAAGTGGAGGTGGTAATTTGGTAATTATTTCCTTACTCATGCCGTTATGTTTCAACTTCAATTTTTGTTTACTGGCTACTGGAACTCTTGTAAGTTAAAATTCTTGAATTTGTGGAATGCATAAACATTGTGGATGTGCTGTTATCATAAATTTGTGCTGACCTAGTCATGATGATATTGAATGGCATATTAGAGGAATGGTGTGTGATATTAACTTTCCAACTTGTGCTGCTGTCAAAGACTGGCTGTCATCTCAAAGGCAATGGAGGTTCCAATACTTGCTCAGTAATTTTCTTATTTTCTTAATCTAGTTTTTAGCAAGGTAATCACACATTAACACTCACTATGATTCTACAAAAATAAATTGATTCGAATTTTGACAACTTGCAACCACTGCAGGGCGGTGCCAATGGTGCAACTGTACAGGGACCCTCAATCTCGAAAAAAATAATTTGTTTTACATAAAGTACATATTTTTTAAAATTGGAAAAATATCAAACGCTCACAGTGAGAGAGGTTGCATTATTTATTAAAAATGATTGATGCGCAAGAGAAGCTAATAAAAGTGATGGAGCAAACAAATTTTTAAAAAGTGACTAGTTACTCATGTTTTTTTGCATGACGAGCAAGCAAGTCAGTTTGGTATGTGATGACTTAAGCTTTGGCAAGAATGTTAGTTTGCAGAATTAAATTTAAGCAAAATTAATATTTATATTCTCATAAATATTGTGCAGCTTTTTATTTATAAAAAAAATGAAAAGCATTTTTGGAAGTTGTCCAGACATGTTAGTCTGACAACATAGATGAAATACATTTGAACTAGATGGCCAAATGAAAAATATAAGTAATAAAAGAAAAGGACAATAAAAAGTGGGAATCTTTAATAGCAAAAACAAGGTCAACTTTGTAAAGCAACATAATAGTGCAGGTATAGTCACTAATGAATTTTTTCATTATTTTCTTGGTCATTGTTTTCTGATGTATCGTCATATTAAATTTTACCGTAATCCTTTTTGTTTTTAATGAGTGAATTGATTTCAGAAAAAATATTTTCAAAACCTTGCATCTCTGACAGTGAAGTTAACTGACTTGCATTCTTCAATTGTACTCCGATAATGATGCCAGTGACCGCAATGCCACATTTGTATCTTGTCCGAGTAAGGTTATCGAATTGACATTAGAAGGGACCGTCGTCATTATAAGAGCAAGACGAAAGGAATTACTTTACAAAACTGGCTTTGTCAGAAGATTACTCAGGGAATACTGCTTATTGTCTATAAGAAAATTTATGAATATAAAGTTTCGATTGCAAGAGCGTTTAAATTGGGTCATAAAAATTGGACGTAATTTGTTCCTCTCTTAATAAGTTTCATAGAGTTAAAATTTTAAGTAGTATTCGTAATACATTTGACAGGCGTAGGTACCTCTGTGCAATAGCAAGTTTATATTAGTAACTACACACATTTTTGTCTAAGAAAGATAATATGAATAACTTCGTTTCGCCTTGATTTTTAACTATGGCCTTTAAGATCTATTGTTTTTATAAAGAATTGAATAGTAATATCGCAATAAGAAACTGGCAACTTTCTGGAAAAGTATTCAAGTAAATGAACATTTTTCTAAATTTCCCAATCTCACCCAGTTAGTATTTCGTGTCTCACACTGGTCGCAAATTAGGTTTTCGTTTTTGGGATGCTCATTCGGCAAAAAAAGAAAGATAAAACCAGGCATGTATGAATATGAAATATAACTTATCGTAATTTAGTTCCCTTTACCCGGAATCGCTCTTTCGACCTTGTGTCCGATTTTTATGGAGAAATCTGCTGGCAACCCTTGTCGCCTGTGTACTCATGCTGAGAAATTAACTGATTAATATCTAGACTTTAAATAAATATGGAACATGAGTTGGTAACAAACTTTTCTATATAATTTCGCCTTCAAACCACATTCCGTTTGATTACGTCATTGCGCGTAATAGATATTAAAAAATATGCAGTTGTCTGCGGTTAGTGGTATATCTATCATTGTGCTATTGCCATTCTTACGTTTCGTCATCGCATATTATTGCATACAATTATCGGATAAAAATAATTTAAAAATTTTGTTTAGCTATTTCGGTGATAGTCGCAATATATATCTAGAAATAAATCAGTGAAGCAAGCTTTCTGCTTTAACTCATTAAATTTCGAATGATTTTCTAATTCTAACAATATTGTCGGACTTAGTTTACTTTGTAGGCTCCGAATGCTCCGAATACACACTGTTATCTGTAAAAAAATAAATACTCGTGATTCACCATTGCATTCCATGAAATTGTTTTGATGGGTGTGGGCCGTAGGGGTAGGAGTTTTTGGGTGTGGGTAGACAAGATAAGGATGAATCAAAAAGTGGGTTGAATTATTAGTCGAAAACTAATTGCAGTACGAATGTATTACTAATATTTCTCTAAAAAATAACATTTTAAAATTGATTCAAAGTGAACAAAATTTAATTTCAAAGGTATATTTTAATTAATTTACATCTTTAGAATCTAGGTATGAGGACGATAAAGTCACGATAAACGCCGTCGTTTGTATAGAAAGAAATATAAAAAGTTGTAAGAGAATCATTGGTTGTGGCATTCTGTCGGCTAACTTCACTCAATGAAGAGTATATTGGAAATGATAGTCGATTTATTTTAGGGCTCTGGTGAACATGTCTCTGAAAACCCATGATAACTTTACATTTCTTAAAACAAAAGATGTTTCTAACGAAATAATTCGGATAAGCAGTGACATCAGTTATACAGAATTTTTCGAAAGGTTCATGTTTACTAATGTCCCTTGTATCATCCATGAAAGCGTTACGAAATGTTGGTTATCGCGAAAACATTGGGCGAGTGGCAATAAACCAAATTTTCAGTACCTCCGAGAAAAATTTGGTGAGTGATAAAAATATTTACATTAGTTAATTAATCGCAGTTAGGGAGAATCCTGACCTCGACATACCATCCAATGAAAATAATTTGACTTGTTTTTATTATACAAATTCGATTTTTACATAACAGTATGCTTAAAAAAGATTACTAATATCATTTACTGCCATCAATTTGATGGGATAGTGGAAGATAAAAAATATATGAGAGATGGACGATATAATGGGATACGTGTTACTTGCTTTGTAAGAGTTTAGGGCCCCAAAATTTTGAAATCCTGCAGTGCGTGTGCATTGACAGCAATGCCCAGAAATTTACAAGCATGCTCTTATATACAGTCTTGTAATATATACAACTTTGAAGGAAATTTTCCATTCAACGTATTTTGCTGACTCTCGGTGATAGACTCCAAACTTCCTCTGATGCTATATCTCATTTTTCGTATAAATTAGATGGAGCATCATTTTTTTCGACTTAAACGCTTCGCTAGCCAGAAAGAATATGATTTTTATGCCTATTTCCACTATAATTATTTAGTTCTTTGTTACTTATTGTAATTGAATAAGAAAATGTGTTTGAGGCCTATTAATATAAAAATGTTGTTCCTCAATTAAGTTTCAGGAAAATTTTAAATTTATTCTCTTGAAGTTTTCATATAATAATAACAGCTTGTTAAATTTAAATGATTAAATGCATCTTTTCATACCTCCGTGGTTTTCTTAGGAAGCATTTTGATGTAAAATTTTTATTTTTATTTTGAACTCCTTTCTAAAATACTTTCACTGACAATAAACATCTTAAAATTTGCTTTTGAAGTAGTATCCTGCCTATTTGCTTCATAAACATGCCCATTTTGCTATTCTTGATGTTTTGGTAAACTATTCACTAATTAAAGATGTCAGTTTTATTGGCATCTACCTTTTTTATTTTAAAATTTCTGAGTCTGTATCATTCTGAGTTCTTTATCCTTTCCTCTTACATAAGTTTATTTTACATGGTACAATTGTTACAATTATAAGTTATAAACATTCTTAATAATGAGTCGCTTATTATTTTTCCAGGTAATGTTATAGCTCCAGTAGCAAACTGCAATGAAAACTATTATGACTCTCAGAAAAAAAATGACATGCCTATGAATGAATTTTTGAGTTATTGGAAAGATTATATTTCAAAAAATTATCCTACTGACATGCCCATTTTATATTTAAAGGTAGGTAATTAAATATATATATATATATATTTATATATATATATATAAATCCAGGTCAAGTCTGGAAAAAATATTTTCCCCATTCTCCCCTGACTGAAATATTGTTTCTTTTGTCAGTTTATTATTCATTCTACTCAAGTTCATTATCTTTTAATTTTTATTTATTTATTTTGATACACTTCTCAGACTATTTTTTTACGTGATTTCTTCATTCTTTTTCTCCTTACATGTATTGTGAGGTTCTTACCTTTAACATATTTCAAGAAAAATATGATTCAATAGAATTTAATGTTTTTGGCTGATGTATTACCTTTGATTATTTATCTATTTTAATGTCTTATAACATGGAACTCATTATTTAGCAATTGAAAGAATATTTTTTCTGATACTTTAACATTATGGAAATAAGCTTAAGTAAGCAATAGTGTTTTTGGAGTTGTTAAGATAACATTTTTTTATAAAAGTTTCTTTATCACCTATTAATTAATTCATTTATTACAATTATGCATTTAAAACCCATTTATATAAGTAACAACATAGTAATATATAAATAGATTTAAAATTGCTTATTGAACTTGATATTAAGTAGACAATGAATTAAAATTCCACAAGTTATGCAGTAATAAATATGTAAACAGTAAGTAATTCTACAATTTCATTTACAAAGATCCATGTCTTCACAAATGCTTTAATATACATATAAGAGGTACATTTTAGAGAAAGTAGGTTAATACTTAAAGAGTATATATTGCCCAGTATTATCATATAAGTGTTATTATGGGTAGATGATAAAATATATAGAAAAAATAAGTTTTGCAATGAAATATTGATAATTACGTTTGCAATCCAGCCACATATCAGTTCAGAATAGATGATTCTATTTTATTATTGCAGATCATCCAATATAAAAATGCACCCATACAGGCCCAGACATAGAGACCCAGGGCCCCTAGGCAGTTAACAGAGTCGGGGCCCCCTTTTTGGTAATTTAGCAAAAAACAAACTTTACTTTTATTTTTTATTTATTTAACGTACTTTGACTTTAGAAAATAGACAAGCAGACTTAGAAATGAAATAGACAAGTACCAACTATACTTTTTTACACATTATAATTTTTACATTTACATATAATTACAAGATTACATTGCCACGCTACGAACTTTCTTCTCTGCAAAGGAATGGATGACCTCACTATAGTCCACAGACTGCGTTATTTCTGACTCTATGTACAGCACAGAGAGTGAATTAAGCCTGTTCTCTTCTGTGGTAGATCTTAAATAATTCTTTACTCTCTTTAGTGCTGAAAACGATCATTCTGCCGAACAGTTTGACCCTGGTATACACAACAGCATCCAGAGCGCTATTCCCACGTTTGGATAAATGCCCAAAAAGCCTTTTTCCAGGATGTACTTGTATAGCTCCAGTGACGATAACCCTTTTCCCCCTGTAGCCTCAGCGGACAACAAATGAGCTCGCAGGTGCAGACACTAGAAAATTCTATCACATTCTTTAACTTCCGTCGCCAACACTACTCGTATCGTAACCTTAACTAACCTCAGCAAATTCGCGTGGAAGATAAAATCTTTGAGCCGCAAAATTGAAATTGATACAACTTTCTAACACACACTTTCAACATGAACTGACAAGTAGTGTCAAGTTATAGAATGAAGTCAGGTGCGATGCAAAACAAACAAAGAACACAAACACAGTGTTGCCACTTGACTTGACAAAAAATTAACTATGGTCAATTATTGTTTATTTCGTTCGGAAAAATTGACATATTATTTTCCGTGTCCTGTGTCCTCAATGTGTACCATTTCTACCCCTGGTCAGGGCCCCCGCCGAGGTTGGGGCCCTAGGCAGCTGCCTAGTTTGCCTAGGCAGAAGTTCGCCGCTGCACCCATATATAAATTAGTAAGAGAAAGAAATAGAGATACTACCATATAAACAAATAATTTCGAGACTCAAGCATTGCAATCTTATAATTCTAGTAAAGGTTGTCAAAGGTAAAGAGAAATCTAAAGAAGCATCTTTGTTTGCTGTCCTTAGCATACTGGTAAGAGGGGATTTAAAACTATAATTAATTCTATGGAAATTCACAATAAAGAGCTGAAATGTTCTAGTGATTTAGATGGTATATGGAATTTAATTTGGGCCAATAACTCTATATAGTTTGTAATATTTAAGATTTTAAATAAAAAAATTAAATCTGACTTCACTGAAGCAGCATCAAAGCAATTGCAACTTTGTCTCGAAGAGGAATTAGCTGATATCCGTAATGATCGCACTTTGAAATTAAAGCATATGGAAATGACTCTTGACATATTCTAAATACAGATTAAGAATGAATATCCTCACATAGCAAACAAGACTCTGGTAATCCTTATGCAGTTTTCCACATCTTACCTTTGTAAACTGGAATTCTCTGCGCTCACAAACTTAAAAATTGCGAAAAGGGAAAGATTAAGAACAATTGAAGAAGAAATGCAAGTATGTTTGTCCAATGTTCCACCTAATATTAAAAGGATCTGTGCATCTTATTAACCCCAAATGTCCCACTAGGAAAAATAAACTAATTCTGATAATTTTCTGCTTGTTATTTCATAGAAATTGGAAATCTAACAATATAGACATGTTTCAAATTAAGCAGATTTTTAGTTTTAGATTTATTTGCAAAATTTAACAATTTTTAAAATTAATTGATGTAGCCATTATTGCAACATACTATAATTGAAATGATGGAAAGGTATAGTAATATGTTTAGATTGAAAATATTCCTATGGCAAGTGGCTGTTACGTATCAAGTAGAATAGAATTTTAACACATCCTACTGTATGTATATAAAAGTCTAGGGTTACATTATATGATTTCACATGACTTGTGTGCTCTTTGTGAGCAGTGAGGAACTTAAATCATTATCATGCAGTTACACCATTAGCATTTATTTCTTATTTTTCTATTAAATTGCCATGCTTTTATTTATTCAAGGTCGTTTAAAAGTATTTTTTGCCTGAAAATTCTTTTTAAACATTAATTCAATAAATATCAGTTTTTAATTTTTAAATCACTGTCTTATCACTATTGTTTCCTTTATCATTAAAATAGGATTGGCATTTGAAACGTGATTTCCCCAGATCTGATTACTATCAGGTTCCTTCATATTTTGCATCAGATTGGTTAAATGAATTCTGGAGTCAAAGGAATGACATATGTGATGATTATTGCTTTGTGTATATGGGACCTAAGGGTTCTTGGTAAGGGGTAGGTAAATGTTACTTGTTATAAGAAATTCAAAGCATAATTACCTTATCTAAAAGTTTGTTTCCTGCTATTAGGACCCCAGAACACGTGGATGTGTTCTCATCATATAGCTGGTCTGCCAATATTGTGGGTAAAAAGCGCTGGCTCTTATATCCTCCCATGAAAGATAATGGGATTCAGGATGTTCTATGTTCATCAGATGAGCAAGTAGCTGGGAAGCAAAATGTTATAGAAGTCATTCAGGAAACAGGAGAGGTCATATTTGTTCCCTCTGGTTGGCGACATATAGTTTTCAACCTGGTAAGTATGTTTGGCAGATAGAGTTTTAATATCAATCATCTTCACAATTACCTATTATCAGGTCTTTACATGAATGTGACTTTTCTTGAGATCTTGATACTGAAGTTAGGAATGGGGATTTTATTTATATAATATGAAAGCTAGCATTAATAACATTTAGAATGGTGATTTTGCTCTTTAGAAAATGATAGTTTAGACTTTGAAATAATAGTTTAATAGAAAATGAGATTGATGCTTTTACATATTGCATACAAAATCAGCTTGTTTAGACCAGGGATTGTAAACAATTTTTTTGCTTGTATGCCAAAATTACGAAAATTGGCTTTCCTTTTTAAACTTACATGCCAATTTCAAATACATCAAAATAGAAATAATTTTACAAATTAACTATGATTGTTTATTCTCAGGCTTCGAGCTCAGAAAATGAAAGGTTGGTTATATAAAATTTAATATATCATCTAAAAAGACTCATTGTCCCAGATCATTTATGGCCAAACGACAATTATGGAGCAACAAACATCTCATTCTTGGACAAAATGTCAATATTAGTCAGTTATTTTATTAACATAAATATAATCTCACTAGAAACAGCATTTTATATTTTGTAAGAAATGGAAAAATATTAAGGAGACAGTCAATAAACAATTTTTTCTGTTACATGCCAACAAAAATCATCTCACATGCCAAAAGTGGGCTCTGAAGACCAAGATTGTGACACTATGTGACACTAATTTATTAAATCCTTACCATCAATTTTCTATCAGTATCAAAGACATTGGAATAATGTAATGTGGTATATTATTCCATCTTTGATAAGTGTATCGTCACCTTAATTAGAAAACCTCCTATAAAGGAGCATTGCAATTTTTATTTATTTGTCATTCAAATTGTTTCTTTATGAGAATTTTTGATAATAAAATCTGCTAAATTATAAACACTAAAACAATGGATTCAAAATGGCAGTCACCTATGTCGAGGGATAACTTGTATTTGAAGATTTCAGTATCATTCTCCCAAATTTCAATGTTTTAATTTTTGCACTTGGCATATAAGTCGACCCTAGATTGTTTGGAGTATTTTTTAACACTTCAAATTTGACTTATACGCTGCAATATACAGTATATACAATTTTTCAGAGGATCTAATTTGTGCTGTAATGTTGTTATTTATTACACGTATAACAGTCATTCATTCAATGCATCAACACATTCATTTATGACTTCAACTCTTAATAAGTGCCTTCATGTACTGTCAGTCTTGCTCAGTTTCAATGAAAGTTAGTTGACCAGATCTTCCATATACCAACTTGAGGGTTACCTTGTCATAATGGGACCCTCACCAAGTGTCATCTAACATGTCTACAAAGGCACTAGTATAACTGCAATAATTAGATCTGTATCCAATTTGAAACCACTGGATTATCTGCACCATTCAAATATGAGAATGTCCAAAAATAATCTTGATTGGAAATAATATCGTAAGAACAAAACTAAACCCAGCTAAAACACTCCATTACTCAACATTATAGCTACAAACAAGATAAAAACTCATTATCCAGTGACCAGATAATGATAAAGTAAATATTAGATGCTACAGATGACCCCTCTTTGGCAGGAGTCACAAATTTTCTCCAGTTAGCAATAAGCAACATTTTTAATGTTTCATCATAAGTAGCTTATAATATTTTAATGTCACTGATAGACAAATAGAGGCATTAAGTCGCTGTTTGGTTGAACTATACAAAGTTTTTAATTTTGTCATGATTAATAAATTGATTTTGATTTCCTTTGTTTTAAAAATACTTTGGGATCCTCTGCTGAATATTTTTGTTTTTAATCACAGGAAGACACAATTTCCATCAATCATAACTGGGTTAATAGTTGCAACGTTGAAAAATGGATGTGGCCATCCTTGACCTCGGCTCTCACAGCCGTTGAAGCAGAGCTACAGGACTGCTTGAAAGAAGGAATGGATGCCTGGGAGGAACACTGCCAGGTTCTTTTACGTGCAACTCATGGTATAGACTTTGTTGAATTTTACTCATTCCTACGGGCATTGGGCGAGCCAAGGACTCAGTTTTTGCTGAGTCTAAAGGGATTTTCTGAAGCAGATTTGGTAATTAATAGAGACAATTTGTGTGAAAATATGGGTGATAAGGATGCCAAGCTCTCTTTCGAGGAACTTGTGGGAAAAAAAGTTGAGTCTACGGCAGATGATTTTAGTGGGGATTCAAAAGCTAACGAGACATTGTCGCTTTGTTACGACCCTATTCCTGTCAAAGTGATCCAACAACCCCTTTCTGGTTATTTGTCATCTCAAACAATGATAGAATTGACATTAATGGATGGAAAGGGAGATATGACTGCAACTGGAGGTGTGGACGATAAAACCCAAAGCGCAATGCTATGCAAAAATGGCTGGTGCCTGGGAATGCTCCATGCACTTTATGATTTGTGGTGTATTCAACGAGTTATGTCCTCTTTTCTTTCTCATCACTGTATCCCTAAGCTTCTATTCTTCCAAAAGTTAAACCTATCGAAATCCCACCTACAGTTTGTGCATAACCTTGAAAACTTGATCCGTCATGCTGAGGCTTGTGGTATTCTTGAGGTAAGTGGCAAGTAGTTGTATTGTTTTAGCCTTTACTGACTGAACTAAATGAGTAAAATTTTTAATAGGGGTTGTTTAGAATTGCTTCATTGAAAGGATTAAATAAATTGATGAAATTTCATTTGGAAATGTAATGGCCTACTACTTTGAAATAATTTTGAGCTTTGATACAGCTTCAAAGTTTGCATTATAGGATTATTTTATATTCTTAATATGGTTCCTTCTTTATTATCCACAGCAATTGCACAAATTTTCCTGATTACTGAGCAGCAAATTTTATCAGCCATAAAATTGTTCTTTTAGTGAAAGTCTTCATCCAAAATTTGAAATTTACCCACTCATCACAGACACCTCATTCATCATATGATGGATAAGTAATAGTTTTTGTCACAATTGGAATAATCCATTGTTTATGATGCTGCCTTTGCTTTTTGGGACTTTTCTGTAAATTATCAATCTAGTCAAATTGTAAGAAGTATTTAAGAGTACCTGAAACAACCCATTTTCTTGTTTGGAATTCCTTTAAGCAGTGACTAGCAAATGCCTTGAGTTTCTATGATATAATTGTTTGGCATATGTTGCAGTTTCAAAGGATGAATGGTTATGACAATCTGTTGTATGATGTGAATGATAAAATTTATTTATCTAAATAAGTGTTTAATTTTTATTGGTAAACATCCCTCCCAGCAAATCAAAATATAATCATAAGTGGCCACTAGATAGTTTTTTACAAGGGCATTGGAAGACAATGGGATTCCCGAGGGGTCTGGGGCAGGGAGCACTAACCTACGGTGCAAGGATTGCACATCATCTGTGCAGTAACCTGTCAGAGTTAGAGAAAAATGATATTTTAAAATTCTTTTTTGTATTAATTTAATTAAAGGCTATACAATTTTTTACATGCCATTAGGTAGAATGATACTTTGTATATGGAGCATACAAAAGTGCCATCTTAGGTGAAAACCCAAATTACCACCCATAGTCATGTCGCTGAGATGTTGACTGGCACTGAAAATATGGTAAACCTATCCCTTGGAAAATTCCGTCTAACTCATTAATGATATGGCCTTGTTTATATATTTCTTACTTCACGTTTGTACACATAAAGGAGCATATTAGATCAGGATCAGTGGAATTATGAATAAAATCACATCATACGCATGTCTGATGATGGTGTGGAGGAAAGAAAACATCTACATCAGAACTATATGTAGGATATGCTTCATGGTGGTACTTCTAATAAGGAAATTATTCAAGTTTAGAATACAAACTGTCCAGATACATATCATTTGTGCAGTTTTTGTCTGCCCTGATCATTTATTTTGAAGATTCTCATGATGCAGTAATTTCAAAGTTGCCTTTGTGTGTGATGAACCAGATGAATTGGTTGTGTATTCACATCCATAATTGGAGTTTTGATGATTTTCTTACGAAGGGAATGATAACTAAAGACTTAGGTGTAAACAAAAACCCCTTTGTTTCCTTAAAATGTTTCGCTCAAATTTGAAAGAGAAGGTTCTTTTATATCTGAACTTTATATTTGGAATTATTAGGTGAGAAGAAAAACTGTTTTATCGTTCTCCAGCTTAGACTACAGAAAATAAATTTCTTATAAAAAGTGATACGGTTGAATTTGTCATGATGTTTCCAGGGGTATATGCAGGAATTTGTGAAGGGAGGGTTCATGATCAATGTTAAGGGATTAGGAGGATGAGATGAAACCTTAGCTTCAGGTTAATTTTATTGTTTCATATCATATCAACAGCCATTTTATATGCTCCTGGATCTACAGCTTCTTGCAGAATCTTAACCAGGTCCAGCAGCACTTCACTTTCCTTGGTTAATTTTCCATTCAAGTACTGTATAAGTCGACTTCGATTTAATGGATTGTAGATACATGACTAGACATATATTTGCCATATAAGTCGACCCCCCACTTTTCACTAAAAAACTTCGAATGAAGAATACGAGGAATTTTATGGTTTTTAAACCCTAAATGTAACCTTTTCCAAAAAAAGCGATGTCGATTTGTGAGTTATTAAATCATTTGTTTAATTTAAGAAAGATCAGTCATATACCGTATTGCCATCTATTGGTGGGATGTATTTCTCCTTATCCTTCATTCCTGTAATTGCAAATAGATCGTTTATATTTTTGAAATTCAGTAATAAAAACAAAAGTTTTAAAATTTTAATTTTTATTAACTATTAAAAATAATTATCTTTAATCTTCTAAAATAAATGACAGAATATGTAGACAATGGAGGAGTGATTCAAAATGGTGATCACCTACTCCATAAGATCAAATGGTTTTATAAATATCAATGTTTTTAATCTGTTATTTAAGGGTCACATTTTATATTCGGTGTATAAGTCGACCTTAAGTTTTCGGAATTTTTTTGGAGCTTCAAAGGCCGACTTATATGCCGGCATATACGGTATTAAACAAATGCTTGGGGGGAGGTTCTAACCCTCTCCACATGGAACTGACTTGTTTCAGTTACTCATAACTGGAACAAAGTTACTTCTTAATCAGAGAATGAGTTATTTTTATCATTGAAGTATTTGCTGTGTGTATTTTTGGCTAATCAACCTCGTGGATTATTATAGCATGAGTTTCAATTCTGTGAGATGAAATTTATTATTATTTTCCTTAAAATGTAATTATTATGAAGGAATCTCTCAAATAACTTAACAAAAATGTATTACCCACTTACTTAGAGGCATATGGCAGTGGGCCAAATTATTGTTTTTTAATAATCTATGTACAATTAAATGGTATATTTAAAATAAGAGATAATTCCTTTAGACAACTTTCCATCTTCTCGTCTACGTAGTGTAACAAAAAGGTTCACCTACACATCTGGAGGCTGTGCAAGAGCATTACAGAAGATATCATTAATCATGTGAAGGGTACTATAAAATGTGGCGTGGAAGTTAATAAATTACTTACCTAAGGTGACTATGCATTGTTCAAAGTAACTTCGAACTTTGAGAATCTTAAGATATGAACAGAGCCCTCAAACTGGCCATTAACAGATTTTGCTTTTTAGTGAAAGAAGAGACTGTACCATCCCTGCCTTAAATGCTAATCATAAATTCAACAGCTGTGTTGATAATATTGCCCTTTCAATTATACACTTAAATGTACATAAAAAGCTTGAACAAATTGAACTATTACTGAGTGAGAGCTTCCCAAACATTTCTGTTGTTATGAAACATGGACTAAAAGAGAGAATTAATGACATGAATGGTTTTTGTGGATATTCCCTTGTGACAACTTTCTGCAGAAAGGACTCAGTAGGTGGTGGTGTTTCCTCATTTTCTGACAGCAAACTGAATTGGAAATGTATGGATTGGGTAGTTAAAAGTACTGTTGAAAAGACTATTGAAATAGTGGGAATTGAAACTATATAACAAAGAAAGGTATATTATTTTGGCCATATATCGGCCTCCCCAAGATGATATTTATATGTTTTCAGGATCCCTAAAGATGGCGACGGAGATAGTCGCCGAAATGTCGGATGAGAACTCTGTAATAACCCGGCTGGAAACCCGAGAAAAGTTCACCATTATATGAAATAGTTAGTAGAATAAATAACTAACTCATCTTGTAAACTGTTACTCACTGGTGGCCTCAATATACACATTAAAGTTTACTGTACTTTCCAAACTTCTGGAAGACTTTTTAGGTATGTACAATTTAACTTCTCTTGTTGACCTGCCGACAAGAGTCACTGATTCCTCTTCAATAGATCATGTTATAATAAAGTTTAGTAACCATCAATATTCTGTGGTTATTGTCAACACTCATATATTGGATCACTTTGCTCTTTTTGTTAAAATAATCATGGCTGCTTCTCGTCATAATAGTGCATGTTGTATTTATAAGCACAATATAAATATAGACAATGTGCTATTCTTAAAATATCTGCTAAACTCAGAATCTTGGGATTCAGTATATTGTTGGAAATAAGGAAAGGAAACCACAAATCAACACTGGATGCATTTAAAACAAATGCATTTATTGCACAACAGCAAGAAACAACAGCAGCGAGCGAGAGCTGAGCCAAACACATTACACCCAAGCTACTCTCACAATGCCAAGGAAGAGGTGGCTGTTGTTCACATCATACCTACGTCATGCCAGAGATGAACTTGTATCAGCATATTTCTCGGCTTCGTTGCTAACAATATAATTCAGACACTAGAAAGCTTAATATAGGGAAACCCAAAATACTATTAGTAATAATATTGAACTTACTGTGGATGATAAGGTTTATGATAATCCAGCTGTATTTGCTAACATATTTAATGGCCATTTTAGTAATGCAGCTAACAAAATAACAAAGGATTAGAGGATGCTCCAATGACTACAAATCCAGTGTAACTGTCTCAGAAACACTGTTTCTAAGAGAAGTATCAGTTACTGAGTTACTTGGTGTTATTTCTAAATTTAAGAATAAACACTCTAGTGGACTAGATTGTGTTCCCAAGTCTGTGATTAAAATATGTGGCTGTCAGTTAATATCTCCATTGCGGCATATTATCAATGGCCATTGGTATTTTCTCCCAGTGTTTAAAAACAGGTGTGGTTAAGCCCATATTAAGAAGGGCAATGCTAGTAATGCTGATAATTATAAGCCAATTTTCCTATCTTTTTCAAAAATTTATGAAAAGGTTGGTTCTATGAATATTTTAAACCACCTTATACACAAAAAAATATATTAATAAGTAAATACTGGTGATAGTACACAGACAATTTTCCTAGTGATGATGACATCATTGATGTCGAAATGTGCATTTAGGGTTATAAATAAATACTGGTGTAGTTGTCAGATTTTCTGTGTTTGTGCATGAGCGTGAGTTCAAATTTCACTTTCCGATGCTCGTTTCGCTTAACCGACACTTTACACCTGTTGTTAAGAAACAGTCCAGATTACTAGGAGTACAGATTATCGTGGGTTCGGATTATAGAGCTTGCACTTTTTTTATTTATTAATATATTTTTTTGGTGAATAAGGTGGTTAAAAAAATAAAATTTCACTTAACTTCACACCAAAAACAGTTTGCGTATTTTTTTAAAAGGTTGGTTCTTTTTCCATAACTGGGTGAAAGGTAAACAAAGCGACGGTAGCACTGTCGATGGCGAGAAAGCGATGAGAAATGGTACTAAAATGTTACCAGTATGCGGTATATGCCTACTCAGCCGTCCTGGTTAGATAACGTTGGCTAGGTGGTATTGGTTCCCTTTTCACGATCACTGTGGTCCCCCCCTAAGGTTGGGTTGCATTCATTTTCATTTGTATTACTCGTCGTCCTTATTTCGAAATGCTTCTAATATATACATATAACTTTGAAGTTCCGCTTTTTTGCCTTTCCCTGTGGTAGTACGATCTCTTGTCGTTTTCTCGACCCTCGCTTTGTTTACCTTTCACCCGGTTATGGAAACAGTACCAAAAAATGTTTATACAGTGTCCAGGAATAGGTAGAGATGATGCTTGCTGTAATAATAATCTACTGAAAAAGGATTTGTATTCCACACTACAATAGTTTGTGTTGATTTCAGGTTATGTATGATGTAATATCTATTTAGATTTTCTTAATTTTTCTAATATGTTTGTATGCCCTTAAATTTCATGTATTTATATTGACAAGTTCAGGGCCGTGCAAATGGGGGGTGCATTGGATGCGCCGCACCAGGGCCCCCGATCTAGCGGGCCCCAATCGAGGATGCATAGAATTTGAAATGATTTTTAAAAATTGTTTATTTTGACTATTTATCAAAATATAATAATATTCATATACATAAAACATATTTGTGTAAATTCCCTCTGTGTGTCAAGTTGATGATAACATTAATAATGTCTATTATAGTTGATTGTTTTGTTTTGACACTTTATCAAAACATAACAATATTGTAATAATTATATTTTAATAATATTAAAATACTTGTAATAATTAATACTTGATAAATAAATGCTCCACTTAATATTTTTTGTCGCAACATAAATAAACGAGGCCCCATTTGCATCCGGGCCCCCACGGACCTTTGCACGACCCTGGGCATGTTCCATGTTTAGTTGTACTGCGTAGTACTAGACGGAACGAGCGGATCAATCTATCGCGCATTCGGGCAGGCCCCGATGGGCCGTTCACATTTACGCTAAAAGTAGCAGAGTTTAAAATGTATAAAAAACGTGTTAAAAATTTATGCCGCGACATGGAAAAACAATACAATAATGTTAATTCCTATGTGAATAATGTTTTGAGTTTTGTTTGTGAATAGATATATATAAATATTTAACTAAAAATATATAACTATGTATAAGGGCCGGTTCAAGTAAAACCCCCAGGCCGATATTTCGATATTCGCCCTCGATCCGCCCCTGCTACGGAACCAATTTTTTAAATAAATAAATAAACATTCTAGAGATTTATAAAAATGTCGACAAAAGGAATTTGTAGCACCGTCAGAAATTTGTATTCAATAAACGTTTTAACGAAGCTCTGTTGAAAAATGGAATATAAAGATTTATTCAATTTAACATAAGAACGAAACGTTACATCTAGTGTGACTGAACAAGCTAATTTCTTATCATTTTATCATATTTATATTTTTACTAAGCACAAGATTTCAAACTATACAAAAGGATAATTTGAAAACTTTATTCCAAAAATGTTTGTTTGTTCTCATGTATGAATGAATGAAGCAAACCCATTTATCAGTAGTGTTATCATGTTTAGAACTATTTCTAATTAGAAGATGATAAATTTTCAAATTGAAAGCACCATGATTATATCTGGAATCGCAGAAATACAGCTTGTTTACGTATTAACTAAATGCATTATATCCTTCGAAGTTTCAAATAGTCGTTATATTTTTTGAAAACGCTATAATTGCCTATAAATCTAAGAAAAGTTTTAATTCGTCGTTTTTTGTGTCTTTCGTGATTTCAGCGATTTGAAGTAAGATTAAAATTATACATTTATTTATCATAGTGTTGGTATGCTTGTTATCCGATTTCAGGTTTACGTCTTATCTTGGGATAGTTTTACGTTTGTTTTGATGTAAAGTTATTCTGAGGTCTTGCTAGTTTGTCACCTTTCAAGGATTAATTTCCTCATGAAGTTATTTAACTCTTGTGTTTTTTAAGCATCGGTTAAAATTTGCAGATGATTTATTGAATGGAAGTCGAGGAGGAAAGTACTGCTGAATTAAATTCTTCCAATCTGTTAATATGGGCATGCAGTGCTGCCATGGTATTTGGGGGAGTAGTTCCTTACATACCTCAGTACCGGGAAATAAAAAGGTCACAAAATGCCGAAGGATTTTCAATGTACGTTTGTTTGGCATTAATAGTGGCCAACACGCTAAGAATAATATTTTGGTAAGTCGCAATCACAGATGAATTCTGTGTCACATACAATACTAATGGTAAATTGTATACGAAATATTTTGCTTTGAAGGACTGCCAAATTTTTCAAGACATGTTAGCCCTCAGTCATTTACTATATTTCTTATTAATGTATTAATATTTCACAATAGTCGCAAAAAATAGGATACTAGCTGTCGAAAATTATTAAAAGCGGAAAATATCTTGCACTGTGAATTAATCTTTCCAGTAGAAGGAATTCTATTACAGTGTTTTTATAGTTAAATATGTATAATAGTAACCAGGAAGCATGTATGCAAGTTACGGTGGAAATAGTTCACCCTTAAAGCGCTTTAAGAAGGTATTTATTTGCCATATATTTAAAATATTCAGGAGATGTTTATTTTGCACAAATGAACCTGTTTCCATCAGGTCTAAGTTATAATTAATCATTAAACAAGAAAGCCATGCTTTTTGGAGCCTTTCTGTTAACACGATACTATTATACCACACCATTTGCAGTTTGGAATATCACAAATGATTCTATTTTGGTATCGTATGAATTTGATAAAACAGTTTCACACAAATAACTAAAAGTTCATTTGAGTTTGTTACTTGAATATTTTGAGGATTTATTATTAATGGATAAATGGCAGTTGAGAAAGATAACATTTTTGGAAAACGATTTTCAGAGTGTGAATGTAAAACTCAAAGTACTTGAGGAGATGTTTTCAATGTATAGGAATATATTTTCAGTTTATGATAAATCTCATAAATATTTATGTTGTATAGCTGGGCTGTCATAATAATGTGGCTGTAACTCTCCAAAAGAATTATAAAAACTTCTACATTAACTTTTTCGGTGAAAGTATGAGGTGTATTCAATTACTTGAAGAAAAAAGCTTGGTCATTGAGGAATACTGTCATGCTCTCCTACTCTGGGAAGATCAAATATTTCATTCATGCAGTTTATTGAGGTTCTCTCTCCCTTGACTTCTGAATATCAGAATATATGGCTATGGTGTTGAACCAAATTGAAAATCATTTTATCTCTGCATTGGCATTTACCATGTGAAAATAAACTTTTATGCTGAATAAAACTTCCAAAGGAACTTATACATTCAATTTATAGTCCCTGAAAACAATGAGTAGTTCATAAAATAATTTATCAGACTTCTCTTGATAAATAATTCATGTTATTTGCATTTAAAAGATCATGTGAACTGGTATAAAATGACATGTTTGCTACTCACAAAAGAAACAAAATCAGTGGAATGGTCTCTGTCCTACAAAAAATACAGAAAGCAAGAGTAAGTTAGCAAGTTATGTAAGTGATCATCTTTTGTCTCTAGTAATAGGCTTGTGAGTTATTTTAACTTCCACAGTATAAGCAAAATCATGCAATACAAAGATAGGTGGTTGAGATGAGTGACATGCTAAAATATAAGGGAAAAATGGAAGAAAGAAACTACAATCGCAGTGAGATACGGAATTAAAAGGAAAAATAAAAATACATAAATCATTGAAATCTCATGAATGAATACATTTATAATCATCATCATCATGCTTCTGTCCGAAGACAGGTTTTAACTGAATCGCTGCCTCCATTTCTCTCTCTCCCTAGAAGCCTCTTTTATACCTCTATAAGTAGTATATCCCTGCTTTATATTATCTAATATTCCTATTCTTTTTCTCCCTCTTCCTCTTTTTCCACTAATTTTTCCTTCTAAGATCGTCCTTTGTAAACACTGTCTTCTCAATATGTGCCCTATCCAATTTGCTTTTCTTTTCCTGATTGTTTTTATTAGCATCCTATCTTCTCCCACCATTTCTAATACTTCTTCGTTTCTCTTCCTCTCTGTCCATTTCACTTTCATCATTCTTCTCCATACCCACATCTCAAAACTTTCTAAATATTTTTCCTCCTTTCTCCTTACCGTCCACGTCTCTGCACCATAAAGAGCTATGCTCCATATGTAGCATTTTGCTAATTTCATCCTTGTTTCTAGATTTATTTTCTTGTTTGTGAGAAGCTCCTTCTTCTCGTTAAATGCTGCTTTTGCCATTGCAATCCTACTTCTGATGTCCTGTGTACTACTTCCATCCTGTGCTAAAATACTGCCGAGATATTTGAAACTACTTACTTGTTCCAATTTTTGGCCATTTACCATTATATTTAATTCTTTATGTTCCTTTGAAACCACCATGACTTTCGTTTTTTCTGTATTGATCTTCATTCCATATTGTTGGCCAACCTCAACTAGTCTGTCTGTCATCCTCTGAAGCTCTTTCTCGCCTTCTGCTATTAAGCCCTGATCATCTGCGTATTTAATGGTGGTAATACTTTCACCTCCTATCTTAAATCCTTTCTCTTCCATCAACCCTTCTTCTGTTATTGTTTCTGCATACATATTAAATATCGCTGGTGAAATAGGACAACCCTGCCTCACTCCCCTCCCTATTGAAGTACTTTCTGTTTCTTCTCCTTCAACCCTGACTCTAATCTTTTGATCAAAGTAAAGGTTTTTAAGCAGTCTTTTATCTTTCCAATCTATTCCTATTTTGTTTAAAATACCCAGCATCTTATCCCATTTCACTCGGTCAAAAGCTTTCTCCCAATCTACAAAACAAAAATACATATCTTTATTGACTTCTAGCGCTCTTTCTATCATCATCCTCATACATCCTATAGCATCTCTAGTCCCCCTTCCTCTTCTAAAACCAAACTGATTATCTTGCAGCTCCTTTTCTATTTTACATTCAATTCTTTTGGTTATTATTCTGGTTAGAACTTTAGCTGTATGAGAAATTAAACTAATAGTTCTGTAATCCTTACAACATTTTGCATTGTTCTTTTTCTCCAGTGGTACCATCACAACATCTAAAAAATCTTCAGGCCATACACCAGTATCATATACTTGGTTAAAAAATTTTGTGAGTTGCTTAACTGCTTTAGACCCCAAAACCTTAAGAACGTCCACGGGTATATCATCACTCCCAACTGCCTTTCTTCTTTTCATGTCATCAATTGCTCTTTTAACTTCAGACTCGAGAATACTTGGTCCTAGCTGATCTTCTTCCACATCCTCTTCTTCATTTAATTCAATATTTCTTGGCTTTCCTTCTTTGTCATACAAAACCTCAATGTATTCTTTCCAGACATTCTTTACATTGTCTGGCTCCGATACTATTTTACCACTTTTGTTCATGATTCCTTTACGTCCTATCTTTCTTGCTTTTTTCTTGAATAGTTCCCTTGCTTTGCTATACATGAGGTCTGTTCTACAAATTCTTTCACATTCGACAATCTCCTCACATTTCTCATTTATCCACTGTTCTCTGGCTTTATCTGTTTCCCTTCTTAAAGCATTATTTAACTCCTTGTACTTTCTTTGGCCTTCTTCAGTGTTTATGTTCTTCCACTTTCTCCGCTCTTCCATTTTTTGCAGCATGGCTGCTGTGATCCAGGGTTTTTTGTTTCTTTCACCCGTTATCTTTCCTACCTTCTTTTCCATTACATCTTTAATGTTGCTATGGATGTATCTCCACTCCTCATCTACATTCTTCCTATTTTCTTCATCTCTCTCCCCCAACCTTTCCTCCAGCTCAGTCATGATAGCCTCCTTGTTTTTAAGGAGTTCCTCTAAGTTCCATTTCTTGTTAACTCTTACGTTTCTCTTAACGCTCTTCAGTCTACATTGTATATTTGCCACCAAAAGGTTGTGGTCAGAATCGATATCTGCCCCTGGTAGTGTTTTCACATTTTTAATGCTATTTCTAAATCTTTCATTGACTAGTATGTAATCTATCTGGTATCGTCTCTGGTCTCCTGGGCTTCTCCATGTGTAAAGTCTCCGCTGGTGATGCTTAAACCATGTATTAGTTACAATTAATCTATTTCTATGGCAGAATTCCACAAGTTTATCCCCTCTTTCATTTCTCTTCCCTAGTCCATATTTTCCCACTATGTTATCTTCCTGTCCCTCTCCGACTACACTGTTCCAATCTCCCATTACTATGGTGGTGATCCTTCCTTTTCCCTCCTCCTCCAATATCTCCATAATCTGTTCATAGATTTCATCTACTTCGTCGTCGCCAGCATTAGTCGTTGGCATATACACTTGAATTATAAGCATTTCCACTGGCTCCATCTGAAGTTTTACGGCTATTAATCTATCATTAACTGTCACTACCTTGCTAATTCTTTCAGCTATCTCTTTTCTCATTATAATCCCCACTCCCCTTTCCTTTTTCTCCCCTCCTGAGTAAATAATCTTAAATTCATCTGAATTTATCTCGCCTTCTCCTTCCCACCGAACTTCACTAAGACCTACTATACCTACATTATTCCTTCTCATTTCCCTTTTTATGTTCTCTAGTTTACCCCCTGAATTCATAGTCCTAACATTCCATGTGCCTATTCTTAATTTCTCACCACTTGCTTTCCTATTAATGTTAAATTTCCTCTGTGCATCCCCTAGGGTAGTCCCCACCCGGAGATCCGATTGGGGGACTATTTTACCTCCGGAATATTTTACCCCAGAAAGATCCATAGAGGTATTTCAGCTTTTCAGCCTATCATGGGAAATATAATGAGGTAGTTTCCCCTTGCTTTCCTCATCGCAGTTTCACAGAGTGATTACCCATCTGTAGCTGTTCAGATCCACATGATCACCACCTACAGAGGTACTGTGCAAGCTGCTGCCCTTGCACAGGGGGATGTAAAACCCCCAAGACTGCTTCTTAGTCTGACTCTTCCCCTCAGACCTTTCCGGCTTGGATGGTCCTACCAGGAGAATTATCTCCCGCCGGCATAGCTCTTTGGTTCGTAAGAGTACACAAACCGTCCCACCTCTGTAAGGTTATGCAGTCCTTAGGGAGGGACATTTATAATATATGAGTTTTAAAAATGTTAAAATTTTATTAAGTATCTTCAATCACTAGCAATGTGTAATACAAACTATGAGTCTTGTGAAAGTGCTTATATTATATTGAAAATAATGAAGGAATATTTATTGATATTATAAATAGTGGTTACAAGTCCCTTAAAAAAATTTTATCTTGTAGACGTGTGAATAGTTTTTAGTACACAATATTTGAACTTGAGATATAAATCTATGTAGTTCATTAGAAAATAATTTAATTAAAAAACAAATGAAACAGTTCAAAATTCTTTTGACCTTGTTTGGCATCATGTTTTTGTAAATACTTTTTCCTGATTCTTATTCAGTTCAGATACAAAGAAGAAATTTGTTTGTGGAATTTTCCTAAGAAGACATCAAAATAAAAATTTTATTTTGAAAGGTCATCCAAGACAGTTAGTGGGGTTTATTATAAGAGCAGAAAGAGCATTGGAATGACTGTGAAAGAACCATCCATAAACATGAAGTGCGTGAATGATTAGTTTGCCTTAATCTGAGAACAAGTGGTAGTATTTTCAGTTGGTATTATTTGAATACAACAGGAACTAGTAAACTGTTATGGGATTTTCTTAAAATTACCACAATATTTTATACACAAAATATGAACAGTAAGGTATTGATTCAAAGATTTTTTATTTATTTCAGAATATTTTGGGAACAGTTTGGTAGTAAAGATTGTATATTGCATTAGCTATATCAAGCAATTAAATTGAATATTGGAAATTGAAGAGAAATGTGGAAAATTTTAAAGACTTTGTGAAAACCCATAAATTAAAATGAAAAGTATACTGTATAGCAGTGGTGCCCAACCTTTTCTACATGGCAGGCTGAATCAGTGATTGAGAATCCTTCAGCGAGCCACATTGAAAATGGCCAATTCTTCTGCGGGCCAGATTAGATTAAATCACAAGTTACCTATATATTCTGAGGAGCTATAAAAGTGAAAAGCAAGTCTAAATAAGGTTTTTATGGTTAACATTACAAAATTAAAAGTTTTATTCTCCTCCCTCCCATTCTCCTCTCTCCCATTCTCTTCTCTCTCATTCTCTTCTCTCCCATTCTCTTCTCTCCCATTCTCTTCTCTCCCATTCTCTTCTCTCCCATTCTCTTCTCTCCCATTCTCTTCTCTCCCATTCTCTTCTCTCCCATTCTCTTCTCTCCCAGTCTCTTCTCTCCCATGCTCCTTCCCCCCATTCTCCTCCCTCTCTCATTCTTCCTCCCTCCCTCTCCCATTCTCTTCTCTCATTCTCTTCTCCCATTCTCTTCTCTCCCATGCTCCTTCCCCCCATTCTCCTCCCTCTCTCTCATTCTTCATCCCTCCCTCTCCCATTCTCCTCTCCCATTCTCCTCCCACCCAGTCCCCTCCCTCCCATTCTCTCTCTCATTCTCATACAACATGAATTTATAATCCCCGTCAATCATACGCAATTACACGAAGCTCACTACAATGCAAATCACCTACACCAGGGTTTCCCAAACTATCTGAAGTAACAGAACCCTTGGACTCTCATTCTTATTATTTAATGGAATGGAATGGAAGTTTTTGCAGAACCCTTGGGTTCCGCAGAACACAGTTTGGGATACTCAGACCTGCACAATGGAAGATTTTCACAAGTGTGTCAACACTTATAGCAAACAAGCGCGAATGATGTTCATTCTCACCATGGTTCACATTGTATGTGTTTGACCTGTTCACACCTTTTCGGCCCGTTAGAAAGGAATGAACACAACAAGCCCTATTGACCAACCAAGTTCTCATCCCCATTGAACACATATGTCTCTGCTCATTCACATTTGTTCACACTCGCGCTGCCGTCCACTCTACAGCTAATGCTCATGCTTGGGTTTTTCATTCGCAATAGTGTAGACACAACTTAAAAATAGTCAAACCCCGATTTAGTGCCACAATTTGTCCATCACTGACATTGGTGCTAAAGCAGGAGTGGCGGTAAATTGAGGTATATGCTCTATGTAATAATAAGATGGTAGTTCTATTCACAATTATTCATTGGTGGTATGCAGGGATGGCACTATCTGTGGGGGTACTAAATCAATATGTCAAATTTTGGCATTAAAAAGTAATCTGTGGACTGATTCGATGCATATTCAAAAATCGACGGTAGGAAAAAAATGTTGTTCTATTAGACTTTCATTGTTTCAAGTCTCAAACTCCTATGATGATTCTAAGTAATTTTAATATAATCTAAGGAATTTGGCTCAATTTTGTCTTAAGTGATAATCATATTTCAGAAGAAAAGAACAACTATGTAACTTCCACACAAATTTACCAGTTTGTGTGGAAGTTACATAGTCATTCTTTTCTTCCGAAATCTAACTAATTTTAATGTGCAAATGATTGATGTGCTACACTCATCCTCATGTTAATCAAATAGAGAAAATAAATGTTCCTAGAATCGAACCCATGACTTCAATGTTGATGGTAAGAAGTTTAAAATATAAAAGCTTTGCTGGCAGGTAATTTCCAAATGTTTGATCGAAAAAGAATGAGAAGTTTTCGAGTTATAAGCAGTTTTCTCATTCTCCCATTTAACTCTGTATAAAGTTCTGACATACACTCAGATTAAGCCTTTCATCTATTATAAATGGATGACAATACATGTACACATTCATCAGCATATCAGCAGTGGTTAAGGTAGTGGTAAGGCAATAATTTTGTAATAATGGCACCCTTCAAAGATAAACAGAATTTCATGGCATTTCATCCTTAAAAATAGGTTGAATATTTTTATGAATGGGCATCACAATTTTCATATGCATTAATATTTTTTTGTTTTTACATGATTATCAATTTATTAGTCAAAAGATTGTTGCCGTGATAACCTTTCACTACTTTCAACTTGTTGATTTACTTATTTAAAATTGTTTCTAGCACTCCTTTTAAGTGCTTTTAAAATTTGATGTTGGAGAATGGGCCTTAAAAATCTTGTGGAAAGATAGGAATACAAATTAGGAAGTTTCAGAATAAATTTTTGAAGGAAGCACGATAGTGAAACCAATTCATACCAAGAGCTGAAGGATCTGGTTGAAAAAAGGGAAGAATGGCAGTTGTGGACCAGTCATTACATTGATACACTAGATGCGAGAGAGATAGAATGTATCAACATTTTTCATTCATTGATTTTTGTGGTACCTCTAACAGTCGGCAATGGCACCCTAGTTTGCCGCAGCCCCCATTTTGGGAAACACTGAGTTAAGGCATCTGACTAGAAATCTGATTCTCTTTGGGAGCATAGATTAAAATCCTGTAGACTGCAAACTTTTTGCTGGAATTGTTTGAGGATGGTTAATGCATTGGGTCAAGAGTTAGAGTCTTTTGAAGGACATGGTCATATGTGCTCATCTTTATTATCATTGATATGCCCATTGTAAAAGGTCATTACTTGCTCTATATGTGTTAGTTCAAATAAGTACATAAAGTCTGGTGCTAAACAACGAATAATTTATGCTGCATTTTATTCACTTGATCTATCTACAGTTTACCCTTCAAGTCACCGTAAGGGTGTGTGACGGGGTGCATTAACACCAAGGGGAAAACTCCAAAATTAGGTCTGGGTTTACGCCCCTATGCGAGGTTACTTTTGATCGCAAGTTTTATTCTGTTCTAGGGAAAAATGAGCCTTTGTATCTCTCCGTCCTACAGGCTATCTCTTTTATTTTACGAGGATGGTCCATTCTACTGATATAGGTGGGAGTTCTTATTATTCCTTCGACGTCGCTGAAATAATTAGAACTCCCACCTATATCGGTAGAATGGACCATCCTCGTCACTTTATCTTAATGGATAAAAATTTATTTCTACAAGTGTTTTTGTGTTGTATATTTCAACATATTAATATCATTACTTATTTCAGTAATATTTTATACAAGTATTGATTCATAATACAAATGAATCCTGTAAATTAAAATTTGTCCATAGTTTTTTACTTGCTTTTATGTAATATTTTATATTTTTTGTGCTAGTATATTAAAAATCTCTTTAAAACTTATATTATTGTTCAGGTATCACAAAATGTTTTTGCCAACTTTTTTTTGATGTTTCAATCCAACTTGAAAATGTTTTATTTATTTTCAATTTTTTTTTTCAAGTTTGAAGTAGTTAATTAACATTTATAGAAATCTGTATTATATTTTTCAGAATTGCTTTGTAACAAGATAATATTACAAAAATGTGGATACATTTATTTTCAGGTTTGCTAAGACATATGAACTTCCTCTCCTTCTTCAGAGCATTATTATGAATTTTGCCATGTTTTTAATGGTTCATTTATGTGTTAGAGTCAAAGAAAAAAGTCTTGTGATAAAAGGAAAGGACCGAGTTTTCACTGGTATGCTAAAAGCAATTTTGTCATCTTGTAATGTGAATCTATTAATGTGAAAGTGCTTCTGATTATGTCTATATTTTGCCAATTTTTAAAGGTTCATTTTATGTATAACATGTCATTATATTAATTAATATGTCAATAGGCAAAAAAATTTCCTGTTCTTAAAATCAAGCTCTTTTATGATAAAAGTCTCATTGAAATACAATGTATCATATATTGCGTAATGTGTGATTTTACTTCAATTTACAGATTTTGACTGGAAGTATTTTTGGGCTTGGAATGATTTTCAGTCATACATAGACTGTATATTGGTATTGTCCATAGTGGTTGGCATGTTAACGTTCTTTATGCTTGATGTCTCAATATATGTGGAAGGATTAGGATTTGTTGCAGTTCTGACGGAAGCCATGCTTGCTGTTCCTCAACTCTATCAAAATTTCATTTCCAAGTCAACAAAAGGAATGAGGTAAACTGCTTAAAATACTCGCTTGGTTTTTTATGTAGTATTTTTTTAACCTTTAAATACTTGCCTCACAGTTCTTTGAAATTTTACATTTGACTTAATCTCACAACTAGATTCTAATCCAATTTCTGCCAAATTGTGCACTTAAGCTGCATCTTGCACTTATTAGTCTCTGAGTAAGACTGTGGTTGGAATATTTGCTTACATCAGAGGTTTACGTTATGCAGAGGTAGACAATTCGTCAATCATTATCTTTGATTTGACTGAATATCTTCGTTGAGTGCATGAACTATTGAACTAAACATCACTGCAATAATTGTGAGCTGAATATCTTCTCTTAGTGTGAAGATGGTGTTAATGTGGACAGTTGGAGATATCTTCAAGACAATCTACTTTGTGGAGAGGAATGCTCCAAAGCAATTTGCCATATGTGGAGCACTCCAAGTAGGAGTGGACTTGTGTGTCCTTTCTCAAGTGGTGCTATATGGCAGGAGTTCACGATTTCATCGAAGTAGAAAGATTCAAGCATCCCTTTGACAACAGCTGCTGCATTTGGTGCGAGTGCCTTTGGACATGTGTCACTGCTCATTTTAAAGTGAAAATATCGCTCACTTTTTTAACTCGTTCAATTCATTGGTTGCATTTTAACACGAGTTTCATTGTTTTTAACAGCATTATGAAAAGAAAATTTAATTAATGTACGTGTGTATGGTGAAGATGAATGGTGATCTGAAGTGAAGAATTTTGCATTCTGACATGCTGTGCAGAAGTAAATAGAATTTATTTTTTATTATATTTCAAGTTTGTGCAGCATTTTTTAAGTGCCTTAATTTTCATTGAATAATCTGGATAAGTTGTTTTTATCTTTAAAGAGATTTTAGAATACTTAAAAGCAATGGCTTTTAATGTCTAGGAAAACTAATTTTAAATGTCCAGTTGTTAAATTGGGCCATTTAGTTCAAATGATAATTTTTCTGCCATGAAATTGTTTTTTATTGCTGCACTAAAAGTTTTTAAACAGCAATATTTTATGGAGTCTCCAATAAAAGATATAAGAAAAGCAAAACTCCATTGCTTAGTTATCTTCTCCATGATGAATATTCATGTAAATATACAAATTGAGACCTATTTGGGATAAATAATTGAGAATGGAAGTATCTTCAGTTATGGCTGCACTTCTAAATTTTAATACTATATTCTTATGATACAATTTTGGAAAAAAGCAGGAGGGTCTCTCTAATGTACAGTCTCTAATGACTATTATATAGTCTCAAGATAGATTGTGTGTTTAAAAAATTATACATATCTATGTGCCAGAGTAATATATAAGTTTGACTATTTTGAAAAACGTAGAAATTTTGAGTTAGCTTTAAAGAAAGAAACTGACTTACAAAACAAAGGGAAAAATTGTAAAGCATTAAATTATTTTGAGTCTGTTAATTTTTTATCTTTATATGGTTTAAAAAACTTTAAAGTTTGAAAATCAGTATTCTTTTTAAAGATTCCATTAATTTTAAGTTAGAGGTATAAAAATTCTTTCAGTATTGATGTTATTTTTTTATTTTAACATTTCCTTAAAAGGTAAAAGCTAGGTGATTCAGCTTTTAAGAAAGTTTATATAGTTTTTAATACTCTCTATCATTGTTAATGAACTCTTTGATTACTATGCAAAAGCTTGTCTTTTTCATCTTTGCACATATGTAACATTGATGCCTTCTTTAAGATATTGCACTATAACAGTTATAGTATTCTTGTTATTCTTACCTAAAGTTTATTATAAAGTAAATTTTAGAAAAATTGAATTTAAATATTTTTCAGTACTTTTAAGACAGGAGCAGATTGTATTTACAAGAATTGCATAAAATCTTATTTGCTCAAAACCTTTATGATAAAAATTTTGGATATACTTGATGACATGTAAAATTTTACTCAAATAAAAATTGAAAGCAGTTGATTCAGTTGAAAGAGACTGTTTCTAATTTTTGTTGCCAGTGAAAAATCCTTTCCTTTTTTTTAATTCTCTCAAGAGAATTTTTTTATGTGAAATACATGCACAAGGTGTATTAAGCATGTTGATCCCATGTTAACAAGTTAAACTTAATAGATCACCGGAGCATTAAATGGTGGTGTTGAAGGGTAGACCATATTATAATTAAGCCCTATTAGCAATGTTGTTGCAGCTTTTAAAAGTACATGCAAACAAAAAATTTGGATGTGATTCTATTACTGATTCTGCCATTGAAGTTTGATATCAACATAATTTATTGAGTACACTGACTGAATATTTGTGAAATTATATTGAACTTCGTGCACAATAAAATCAGAAAGCATTTGTTTAATTTTTGAGTACCTATATGGTCCTCTTTCATCATACTTTCTCCTATTTTTATCTAATAAGTTATCCATTGTAATTCTCTCCTCTATTTTCAATTTTGGTATTTGTTTTTGATAATTAAAAAATAATTATATTAAAAACATTGTAAGTAGGCTCAACGTCTATCATCTTCCTATAATTTCAGCCGTGCATTATTAATTGGCCAACAGTTGATCATGGTTAGGTCTATGGAACTTTCAATTCAACCCATGGTGAATGGATTTAAATTCTATCTTCCATGTATTGTATTGGCATGTATTTTTATGTCTGCTCTTTCCCTCATTTATCAAATGTGCATTTCTATTGGTAGGTCATTGGCAGGGGTGGATCAACCTATCAGGCATTTGAGCAGCCCCCAATGGGCCATTCACATTTATGCTAAAAGTAGCATATTTAAAATGTATAAAAATATTTGTTTAAATATTTATGCCGCGACATGGGAATACAATAAAATAATGTTAATTCCTATGTGAATAATGTTTTGAATTTTGTTTGTGAGTATATATAAATATTTAAAAATGTCATAAGGACAGGTTCAGATAAAAACCCCCGGACCAATATTCTCCCTCAATCCGCCTCTGGTCACTGGCAAAGAAAAACATTTTCAAAATATTTAGTTTGGTTGTGCTGAAGGGCCATTGGAATGAACAAATGTATGTTTGTAAGTTGGTGTGAGTTCATGAAGGACTATCATCTCCTGATCCTAAGTCATTCTTGCCCCATTAATGGACGATCTGTTAATTCGAAACTCACTAAGGTTTTATTTAATTAGAGAGGAGAAATAGTCAGGGCACACTTTTCTCTAATTCAACACATTTAAAAACTAATTAGCTGTGCATTCAAAATTATTGTGTGGGTGATGAGTGTCGGTACTGACTTAGGGTTTCAACAGAATAAACAATTCCTTAAGAACCCTGTTTTTCTAATGGGATTATTTATAGCTATAAGGAGATCAAATATGAGACATGATTTTGGAGACATCAGTCGTTGAATTTGGGGATATTGTGCTCAGTTTAGAGGAAAGATTTAATGTCGCTGCAGAAATATTTATTAAACTTCAATTTCTTGGTGGGTTAGCAAACCACAACTTGGGATATACTGCTCTTTCTGTTTGATTTTCCTCATTTGAGCCTAGGTCTGTTTTTAATCCTAAGTACCACCAACCATTTTCTAAAAAAAACCGGGTCCCAACATGTTAAAAACAAAAACACCCTTTTCAAGAAGTGGATTTTTACGCTAAATGCATTTTAAAAACGCATTAATCATTAGTGGAAATCTTTGAGGACATTAAATGCCACAATAATTTTGTTGAGGCGAGGTTTTATGATTATTATTTTCGAAGCTTTGTTACCCACCTAGATGGCCTTCTCGTCCCACTGGTTGAGAAATACCGACCTAAGGCTCGCAGGCCATATTTTATGCAGCCCGTGAACCTTGGACTGAAAAGCGATCTGTGATATTTTACGCAGGTAATGTTACATTTTTATTGAAACTATGTCTATAAAACATTGTCTGGAGAAGTGTTGACGCTAAAAAAATCCTTTATATTTCATTTTCGTGTTTTTGGTAGCGCATTATCTCTCTTGATCCATGTAAAATAATCCGAGGATCATTCGCAACGACGAATTCCGTCAGCCTCATAAAAGTTTGCACACACCTGGCTAATCTCGTTTCGAATACTCGTTGGCGCTTATTAAAGCGTAACAGCCCTCTTGGATAACAAGTCGCCACCGTTGCACGCGGTAAACATTTTATCTAATTAAAAGTTCGCCTCGTTCAAATTTTCCGGCCTTGGTGGTGGTGGTGGGTGGTTATCATGTCTGTCTTCCATTTCTAGAGTAGCAGGTTCGAGGCCATGGATGTCAACGTTCGTTTTATTTGTTGTTATTGCACTCATCGTAGAACCAGACGTATAAATTTATATTAAATGAAATAGAAGCCATATAGTGTTATTTTATCTTCTATGCTATTTATATATATTTAACTTTATTATTTGTCCTTAAAGTAATTGTTACCATTGAAACGCGATATATTGCGTTGTAAGGTTTTTTACATACCTATTCATTAAATTGAAATTATTTGTTAATACATTGAACAAAATTGTGCTCTGTATTTTCGAAGCTTATTTACTTTTAATTTAAATACATATAATTAAAAAGATACGAAAATTCAGCGGATTTTCCTGTTCAGATCGTGTTATGTCCCTGTTTTGCTTCCTAAGAATATGGTCACCCTATCGTAGAAGGCCGATAACGGATGTTTATGAGCTTGTTTAGACGAATAAAATTGTCAGCGAACCAAATGCGATTGTATTAACGCTTAGGTGTATCACTGTACCAATAAAACATTGCAATAGAAACGCAATTTTGAAATCTTTCTTTTAATAATTAATCGATAAGCGAACGAAAAATATATTTTTTAAGGGTAACGTTTATTCTACGATCACGCAAGTCGCAGATACCAGTCTTCCGACACTAAAATCAAGCGAGGTACCACATGGATATAATAATAATTTATTTAACCCATGCAGGTTTCCACAATTACATACGTTATACCACATTTATGATATGCGAATAAGACCATTCGAAGCCGCGACCCTTGCGTTGGGAACGAAACGCACTAATCACCCATTTGCCAAGGCCGACTCCCGACCTGGAATTAAAGCTGTTTTCTTCAAGCGCAGATAAGAGAAGCAGTATAGAGCAGCTTCGAAAATTTAATTTCGCTCGCATGGTGTAATTTGACTTTTAGAAAAAGATCCATTCCACTGCGGATCTCTCTGAAAGAGGGGAACGTGACCTCTAACGTTGTTCATTCCGCCGGCATATGTGTCATCTGGTCAACCGGTGGCGTCAGGTGGCGTAGACGATTTTCCGTTTTGATTCTTAACGTAAAACGGCTATCTGGTTCGATCGCTCGATATTCCAAAACTGCAGGCCAGTAAACTGTGAGTTAGGCCTGAGGTCGTCAAGCTTTAAAAGAGACATTTGTGTTGTCTCATACCAAAATACTTGGGAGCCGCACGGTGACAACCTGTACGACCTTTTTTTATTTTATTTAAAAAAAAAGATTCGAGTGTTTGCGATAAGCATGTTTCATGACTGATAAAGGTTAGGGAGCTTAGCCGCTTAGCTGACTTCTAAAGAGCCACAAGTATGTAGGTACTCAAGGAGCCATATGTGGCTCCGGAAATTGGCTGTCAGCGCGACTTTGTTTCGTAGATGGCGCTTTTTTCCAGAAACTTACTCATTGTCAGTATTCTTGTGTTGCTGTAGGGCTGTAGGCGCGGAAGTGTCTCCTAGTCAGGTGCAAATATGTATCCAATATTTGTTACAAATTTGAGATCTTGAGCGGGGAAAATGGTGAGAAGAAATCTCCCATTTTCATAATACATATAGTTGATTTCAGCACTGCTTATGAGTGTGGAGTGATAATTTTTAGAACGTTGAAGATGTTTCCGTTAGATTTGCGGATGGTTTTCAAGTTGAAGAAAGAATTGGTAAGCACAGTAAGTAAATTTTTCCCTCGTGTCTTTTTTTTTAGTTTACTTTCTTATGTAACTTATCGATGAATTTTATAATCGTTAATGTTATCAAAATCATTTAATTAGATAATTCTTCAAATTCTAAGTATAACCGTTTATTAAGGTATTTTGAATCCTTAGCCAGATTTGAGTTGTGATCGACATCTTGTTCTTCCATGAAGTAATTTTAAAAGTAGTTTTTAGTTTGCAAAAATATTTTGATAAATATGGTTAATTTAAAAATTTGAATTCATTTCATAGGCAGTCTGGCAGTAAATCTCTCAATGTTTCTAGCCACTTTGTCTTCAGTTGGTTGCTGCAGCCCACTCGCAAGTTACAAGTGACACAGGCTTTACAAGTTATGGATAGAAATACATAAAAGACCAGAAATACCTTTCTTATGTATGTTATTTATAAATGCAGGTATGAATTTGAATAATATCCAAGCCTTAGCATTTGAACTCAATCAAATCTTAATCTGGAATCTGTTTCTGATTTATGTATAGCATTGTATTATCTGCTAGCATCACGTCTGTTTTCATACTGTGAAGAGTTGTCAATTCTGATTTATATATAGCATTATATTGTCTGAAAGTCTCGCGGCTATTTTCCTAATGCAAAAAGAATGTTAGATATTTTAATTGTTGAAGCAACATGCATTAATGGATGTGGAATGTTACTGAATCATTTTACTGTATAGTATATGCTATAGATTGGTGTTTTTCAAAGTATAGGTCATGGCACAGTACTGGAATGTAAGATCCATAAGAAAATGTGAGCACTCAGTGCATAACCAGCCTAAATATATTGCAAATGACAGAAAACAAGATCCTGTTGTACAAATGCATGTCTTTTGCTTTTAATTGTGATATAATGAAAAAATCAAGTCGGGACATTTTTTTCTTAGTGTTGCTTTGTAATCCACAACTACACATAGGTTTTTGTAACATGCATGCGCGCAAGGTATCAGTGCCCACACCATGAAAAAAATTCAAAATAGCCGAACAAAAGCTCACAAATTGACTTCAACCATGTAGTACCTTTTAGATAACATTGTACCATTTATTCCTGCTCAAAAAACTCTGCCCAAAATGGTTTCAGTTTGGTCTCTCAGACCATACGTGTGTAGTTAAGGGTTAATCCACTGGGTTGCAAGACAAAAAGTTTGGAAAACTGCTATGCTCATCAGCATGGGTCTTCTTGAACCTTCTTGACGGCCCTCTCAATTTCCTTGAGTAATCCATCGTGTTCAGTGGCAGATTTAGTAATTTCACTCCTCTAGACCAAATTATTTTTCTCCCCGCTTTTTGGTGCTTTTTTCCTAAGAGCATCATTCGTGTATGTTATTTGTGTGTCAATCCATCCGTCTGTAGATCATATTATTTAGATTCACCAAATATTTGCATAATATTAATTTTTTTTTATTCCTGCCCTGAAATCTCATTTTTCTTGCCACCCTGAAATCTTGCCGCCCCTAGGCCATTGCCTACTTTGGCCTTATTTCAAATCTGCAACGGATTGTGTTCCAATTTTCCGTTATTCACCTCGAGAGCATATATCAGCATCACTCTTCTCTCCCTTTCCATATAAACTTATTGATTTACACTTCTTACATTCAGTAATGAATGATAGATTCTGAATCGATGATCTGTTGTCATAATAATTCTCACTCCATTTTCATCAATGCCCAACTGACAGCCATAGTATTTTGCACTAACCTAAATTTTGTCTTTCTGTATCACAATGCACAAATGTTAAACCACATTTCACTCTCAACCCCTCAACTGTCTTCCTTCATTATACCTATTCTCATCCTTCTCAGCTTTCTATTCCTCTTGCGCCAAATCCTGATATGCACCCTTCCTCTCTTTATTCACACCTATTGATCCACTATGTCAACCTGTTTTTCTTCCTGTTTGATGATGCACAGTTTAATTTGATTTACATTTGTTGTTTTTCTGCTTTTTTGTCAACTTCTTATTTGTTGCTAAATCCATTGTAATAGGCATAATAGTGGCTGTTTTAAAATTAAAAAAATTATTATTCCTTCAGTTTTAAAAGAATTGTACAATCTTTGCAAATTGTATAACTGTGATAAAATATTTGCAGGAATATAAAAACCATCATTTACATTATTAATGAAATTTTTACCAGTTATGACTTAAAATTTAAAAAATGTACTTGCCTCTAGTATCTCCAATAGCCACAAAAAGTTTTTTTAAAACTATACCTATGCGTTGAAATGTGCATATGGTTTTTATGTATATTTTTAAATTGCTTGTTCTTGAATTTTTTTCAGCCATAAGAAGAGCTTGATAGTTCTCTATTGAATCCTAAACCATGATTTAATTCATATAATAAATTATAGAGTAGTCATGTGAAAATTGTTATAGAAAATGGATACAATAAATAACCAAGGATACAAAGTATTCAGTCTCTTTTTTGGAATCTTTTCTAATTAATTGCTATCACATATGTGTTTATCATTAATATTAATAGCAATTCTGGTTCCCATTCATAGTAAAACATAATGAAAGTTTTATGATTCAGAGGATGGGGTGTGAACACTGCTGCATATTATATAAATATACAATGATGATAGTAGCCTTAATATTTTTCGGAAGTTAAGTATAATAAAATATTGACATACAATATCATAGCTATAATTTAAAGTTTTGAATTCTGGCATCTGGTGGTATTAACGAATTAATCTTACTCAGTTGAAAATGAATTATTAACACTTACACTTTTAATAAAAAGCAGGACATTGCCAAATGTGTGTAAAAGACTGCATCTTTGACACCTAGATTTCTATTAAATGGGTGGGAGGATCATTTTCCTAGTATATGTAGTTCCTTGCTGGTATCTCCTTTTATTGCTCTTGGTAAATGCCATGACTAGGTTTCTTTCTATTTATTTTCATTCTGAATTCCTTTGCCTTTCCATTTAAGAAACTAAATAGCATCTACCAGCCCTTTTCTGAATTGCTCGCTAATGCTTTGCCATCTGCAAATCTGATTATGCTGCGTCGTACTTTTACCCCTGCATTTATTTTTTCACTAGCCTCCCATCATTTCTTAAGCATAAATATTATACAATGCTGGAGAGTAGTCAACCCTGTCTCACGCCTCTTCCTAGGTTTGACCAGTCTGACTCTTCTTCTGCTATCCTTACCTGTGCAGTTTGGTTCATATGCGGATTTTTAGTTAAACACTTATCTTTCCAATCTACACCTATTTTCCTCAACACATCCATTAGCTTAGTCCATAAGAGCCTATCAAAAGCCTTTCCTAAATCTACAAAGTGCACTAATACAGCTTGGTGGTATTCAGTGTTTCTTTCTATCCAAGTCCTCAACACCCCTATGGCATCTATAGTGCCACGTCTTTTCCAAAACCTTAAATTATCTGCACCTACATAGTTTTTTGCTTTTGCTATTAATCTACTGTTCAAAATTCTAAGAATAGCTTAAGCTGCATGGAAAACAGAACTAATTGTTCTATAATGTTGACATTCATTTGATCTATTCTTTGTCTTAATAGTTATCCTCTGGCTCAATTAATAATTTGCTATTTGCTGTTATTATGGCGAATGTATTTCTCTTTTTGTTTCATTAACTTCTTCACATTGCCATACAGCAAGTCTATTATGCCTTGCATCTACAGTTCTTCCATATCTTCGCATTGTCCTCTCGACCACAACTCTTGCTTTTGTGGTTTCTTTCCTAATCTAAGCATTCTTTTCACTTTATATGCTTGTTTTATGCCAGTTAAGTAACTATGAAGCCACTGAAGGAGTGTGCCTGATATTCCATAAGCATGTAATTTGGCAAGGAGATGACTATGGCTAACCCTATCAAATGCTTTGCTAAAGTCAGTGTACACAACATCTACTTGAAATCCATCTCTAAAAGCTTCCAGGATGTAAGTTTGCATAGTTAGCAAGTTTGTAGTTGACGATCAACCTCTATGAAAGCCATGTTGCTCTTGCACAATATAGTATTAAACAAAGGGCTCATTTTATCCAGTACAGTGCTTTCAAAAATCTTGGCAACACTTGATTGAATAGTGATTGGTCTGTAGTTTTTATATCAAATTTGTTTCCAGATTTAAAGATTGGGACAGCATTGCTTAGTTTTAAATTTGTAGGAAACACTCCATAGGTCAGAGATAGATTGAAGAGAATTATTAATGGGAAGGCTAAGGCAGAGTTACAACATTTAAGTACACAAGAAGGTATTCCATCAGGTCCAGGCCCCTTATTGGCATCAAGTAATTTAAGTTTGTTGGCCACATCGGTGACTGTAATTAGACAGTGAAATGTGAGTAGTTTTTCAAAAGAGTAACGAGGAATATTATCTACTTTAGGACTATAAACACTAGAAAAATAATTTGCAAACAGGTTAGATATATCTATAGTATTATTAGAAATTTGACTGTCAAGAAACATGGACTCAGGTAAACTATTTTGCTTTCTAGCTGAATTCACAAAATTCCAGAAATATTTAATGTTGTGAGGAATAAAATTTTGTACTTTACAAACATAATTGTTATAACATTGTCGAGTTAATGTTTTACATTTTTTACAACCTTCAGCAAATTTTAAATAGACTGAGGAATAATTCTGAAACAAGAAAAAAGTCTGCTATGACCAGGAATCAAACCCAGGTCTTCCACTTGCCAGGCGGATATTCTACCAATGAACTATAATAGTAGATCCATTATCTCATTTCTGAATGTGAATGTTTTCTTGGTTGGGACAGAACTAGCCAAGCTAGTATCAAACTGCTCCAATGGATGTCCTCGAAGAGATTCATCAAAGAAAACTCCTCCCTCTCAAATAGTGATATTGCCAAGCAAGAAATTGATGGAATAAAGCAATCTAAATATCCTATGCAGACAGGCATAAGCTGTAATGTTGGGAATAATTCTGAAACGAGAAAAAAGTCTGACCAGGAATCGAACCAGGGTCTTCCATTTGCCGGGCGGATATTCTACCACTGAACTATGGTAGCAGATCCATTTTCTCATTTCTGAACGCGGATGTTTTCTTGGTTGGGATGAAACTAGCAGATAGTTCAGTGGTAGAATATCTGCCCGGCAAGTGGAAGACCCAGGTTTGATTCCCGATCATAGCAGACTTTTTTCTCGTTTCAAAATTATTCCCAACATTACAGCTTATCCCAGTCTGCATAGGATATTCAGATCGCTTTATTCCATCAATCAGACTGTGAACTAGATTGCTTATATTTTATGTGAAGTTGCTTGTTGATACTGTCTCCTTCCATATTCAGTATTAACCTTCTTCCACCTCCTCCTCTCTTCCATTTTTATATTATCTACTCTGTAGCCTAGGGCTTCCTTATTAGGCATTCTTTACAATAAGTAAAAAAAAGAATGCCTTATGGTCAGCTCGTGCCTGTCTGTCTGTATGTTTCATCTCAGAAACTACTGGGTGGATGTTGATGAAATTTGGCATTTAGGACATAAGGGCAATGAAAATAAGAGAATAATATAAATGGTTCATGTAGCCTAATCAGGAGTGCCACTTTACTGGTGATAATAAGTGAACTTTTCTGTATATCTCATAAAATATTACTTATAACAAAAAAGTTTTCACACAAAATTGTAGATCTAGTAAAATAGCATACGTTTTGTTCAGTACAAGGAGTAGCCGATTTCAAGAAAATCAAACGAGAAAGTCATGATTCACTTTGAACTTAGAAAAATTTGTGTTTTTTAATTGTTGTCAATGAAAACAATCTTTGTGACAACTGAAGTAAACAATATCTGCTGTAAATATATAATTAGTTTAATTTTCTTTGATGATGATTGTGAATGAAGGGGTAGAATATCATCTATGTATATAGTGGTGTGAAAGTGGAGGAGGTAGGTTGACGGTTAGACTGTAATGAGGGGAAGGGAAGGGGGCCTCGGTCGTTATTCATAACGATCTGTTGGTGTTTGTGTATTTACAATGTTTAATGATTAAATTCCTTGCTAATATCTTGCAATGCCATATCTATTGACTAACCACATCAAAACTCATCTGAGAGAAATGCGTAATTATTTAATGCATCATAGGTAATTGTTTGGAAGAAACATTGATCTGCTTATATTTTTGCATAATATTTATTTCAGGAGGCAGCCCATTTTATCAGTACCGTAGCATGAGAGGGGCAAGTGTGTGTGTGTGTAATTTAAGGCGAATCAGCCTCTTGGGCTATTATCGCCATAATATGCACTTTTAACCACAACCCATTTGTGGCAAACTAACCATAGTACCAGACACACAATAAATATATAAATCAATTAATAAATAAATAGATAAAACAGATAGATAAATAGATAAAACAGGTAAATAAATGAAGTTAAAAACAGATGGTAAGAGATTGTATAAGGGTCTCTCCCAATCTGTAGAATAAAACATCAGCAAGACTGTATAAGGGTCTCCTGACATGTATAAAATTTTTCCCTGCACTAGAAGGAGCTATTATGCCCGTAAAATATAAAACCTTTAAAAATGGATAGAGAAAGGATCTTTCTTCCTCTTATCCCATTGTCAAAAGATTAAAAACACTTAAAAATTAAATAAATGCTAAAATTCTGGACTCCCTTAGGAATGACAATGTGACAATCACTCGAGGTGCTGAGGTGGAGATGGCAATAGGCAAGTCGCAAGTAGGCATTTTATTATAAACATTTTGAAAAATATTGCTGTTAAATTGAAATCATGTGGCAATGAATATTATTTTATGTTTATTATTTTTCACAATTTACATTATTGTGGATATTTTTCAGTCTTGCCCTGGACACCAAAATTTCGTTATGGCATTGCATCTAATTTCAAAGGAAGAATCTCTTTGATCTGGTCCATTTTTCTAGAAGCTATGATAATAGAAGGAATTTTTATATTCAGAGGAAAGAGGCTTGAGATCCTATGAAGCATCATCTGCTTCCTAGTTATCCATTCTGATTATGCAATAATGATGGGATATGCTGCTTTGAGAGACATGAAATGCAATTATTCTACCATATTAGAAAGACTTGAACTAATGTACTGACTTTACCTGTAAGTGGCTATTTGCATAGATGGGCTTTCCAGGTATACACAATGTATATACAGTTGAACCTCTCTAATCCAGAATTGTGATACAGAAACATCCCAGATTCTGAAATTTTTACTAATCTGGGAAAAACATCCTTGGTCAAGAGCATATAGTGTGGACAGCATTTCGACTTTCCTGATCGGTGTTCTCTCATTATAAGAAAAAATTTTATTAATATTAAAAATATACATAAAAGGTAAAAACTGTTTCCTCTATGATCCTATTCAGACTGGACAAACCAAGCTGTTTGTTTGAGAACTGTCATACAAAGATACATTTTTAATAACTTTTAACTTGCATACAATATACAATAGATCCCTGATTATGTGTGTGTGTGGATCAACCATGCGGCAGATTAACTGGGCGTTCTGGAACGAATTTGTATTCTCCCGCTTATATGAAAAATCAAGAAGACATGGACTTTACTGGTTTATTAAACATCCGCCCATTTATCAGATCAATCAAACAAATGTCATCTCAGCAAAAGAGAGAAATGGAGAGATTCTTATAAACCAAGGATCATCTTAAATTTGCAGCAATATTAAGTTACTCTAAGGGGAACTGAATGCTTTATTAACATTTACCATATATCGCAGAATATAAGTTGAATTTGGAAGTGCTAAAAATTCTCCAAAAAATCCGGGGTCAACTTATACATAGAGTGCAAAAATGAAAACATTGAAATTTTGGCAAATGATGCTGAAATCTTCAATCCCTCGACGTATGTAACTGCCAGTGTTTACAATTTAGCAGACTTTCATTATAAACATTTCTTATAAAGACACAATTTGAATGACAAAAAAATAGAATTGGGTGCACCCTTATGAGGTTTTTTAATTAGGGTGACATGATGTACTTATCAAAGATGTTGGAATAATATACCGCATTAAATTAGACATTACATTATTCCAACGTCTTTGATACTGATAGGAAATTGTTCGTAAGTACTTAATAAATTAATATTTTGTCTTAAGAACTTTGCCGATTTCGATAATTTTCATAATTGGTACTTTTTAGTACACTACCTTTTTGAACTTCACATGCTTGTGGTTCACAAATTTGCACTTTGTGATAAAATTTTTATGACCATTACTTCTGTTTTGCATTGATTATTTGCTATTCATATCATGCATTTGCGTTGCCAACAAGCGTGAACTCTATCTACTTTTTTGTTTCGAAGTTGTTTAAACTTTGGTGCCCTAGAAAAGGACTTGTTATTTTTATATTATATTTAAAATGCTCATTATTAGCAGCTTTTGAAGTAAACAAACGTGATAATTCTCGACTTGATTATTTTGTAGCTCAGTATGAACTTCACCGCCAACTCTGCTATTTTTTATGACAAAACTTTAGTTTAAAATTTAAAGAAATGGCATCATTTTAGAATGTGAGATTTTCATTTGCTATTATCTTTGTATTTTGAACATAATTTAAGGAAATGTTATTTAGATTTTTAGGTTCTTATTTTTAATTACAAACATAATATAAATCTAAGAATTGCTATCATCTTGTAACATAAGATTTTTCCGCCACATATATAGACCGCGACTACTTAAAGAAATGTTACTGCTTTAATGCTTCATTTATATTTGTTGTGATGTATTTTGAAGAATTAAAACAACTGTTATCACTTTCTTAGACTGTTTTCATTTTCTGTTATGCATTTCAAACGTAATTAATAAAAGAAATGTTATCATTTTATAATGCTATTATTCTTTTTTGGGGCTTGGAAATGTTTGCGACAGAAACTAAGAAAACATCTGTGCATCACGTACCCCACATTCCATTTCAGTAGTTCATCAATTTAAATTATAGCATTTCCTTGGAATGAACAAAATATCAAAAATGTGCTGTTGGTAAACTGCACATTTGCTGAAAGAAGTGTTATCACTTTGTAATGTGGGGTTTTCATTTGCTATTATGCATTTTTAAAGTAATTAAAAGAATTTTCACTTTATGATGCTAGGATTTCATTTGCTGTTATCTTTTCTTTTATTTTCTGTTCAACTGCAATATTTATGATAGAAAAGTGACTTTTTTGTTGACTAGAAACTGTACTCCCATTATTACATTGCATCTTATGGGAATAGCATATCACGTCAGTTTTCTGGAACCAATTATTCGTGAAGTGTAAAAAGGGGGTGTATGTATACAAAAGTAGGGGTTCGGCTTATATGCTGGGTCGATCTATACACTGCAATATATGGTATATCTTACTGTCCCATCTCTTTCACATGCTAGCATAATGATTATTAGTTGGCCAGAAAGAATGCTCGCTGCCAAATACAATTTTTGATTTTCTGTTAATTTATACCATCCTAATTACAGTTTTTGGTTCAAATGATAGCTTTATGTGGCGAAACAGCTATTTATTGTAGCAAATCATAAATTTTGCTTGTAAGCTTTCTTCCTAATTTCAAAATTTGATCAAGTTGAGCTGCCAATTCTAGAATTGTACTATCCTATGGGCAAAGGAGTACATTTTTTAGCCTACTTTCCAAAAAATGGAAAGTAGTATTATGAGATCGCCTGGGTGTCTGTGTGTGTGTCCCTAACATCTTCATGAATGAACTGATTTCAACTATATTTAATACATAGAATGTGCACATAAATTAATGACCGAATCGACACAGCAGAGGTCCAAACTTTGCCAAGTTAAACTTTTCGGTAATTATGAATTTGGAAGGAATTGGCCCAACCGATTTCAACGAAATTTTGTATGAAGTAGGCATGCAACATAAATGAACAAAATCAGGATGTTTAGTATAGATATAGAAAGCAGGGCTGCCACAATACTAGGAATAAAAAATTCTTTTTACACATATTTGTGTTGAACTGTCCACATCAATTTTAACCAAATATATTACTTAAAATATACGCTTATATACAAAACCATATTAGCATATTTGAACTGAATCAGCCAAACAGGGATGCCACAATTACAAATTAAACACTCTCAGTAATTAAGGATTTGGAAGAATTTGGCTGAATGGATTTCAATTAAATTGTGTACATAAAATTTGTACAACATATCAAAATGAAATCAAGATGTTTAAAGTGGAGCTAAGGAGCAGGGCTACCACAGTAAAAAGTTAATATTTCTTTTACACATTTCTAGAGAACTGAACGAATGGATTTTAACCAAATATAGTATATTTAATCTTCATATAAATTAATAACCAATATATTATATTTTAACCAGGTTGACTAAACAGGGCTATCACAATATCAAGGTTAGATTTTTTGGTACTACTGGGTTATCCCGGATCCCTATTAAGATTGCTATAATATTTTCATTGTACTCGAGTACCCGAATCCAAGTTAAGTTGCTAGGGGTTTGATTCGTTCCATTTTTCTCTTACCAGGTTGGGTTAAGTGGTTGGGTTGGATTCGTTCCATTTTCCTCTCTGGTTGGGTTAAGTGGTTGGATTTGTTCCATTTTCCTCCTTCCAGGTTGGGTGTTGGATTCATTTCATTTTTCTCCTCCCAGGTTGGGGGTTTGATTCGGTTACTAGGGTGCAATGAAAATAGCATTTTTAATAGGGGTCTGGGGTAACCCAGTAGTACCTAATTTTTATGTAACTATGAATTTGAAAGGTATTGGCTGAACGGATTTAAAAGAAATTTCATGTAGGGGGAGTACAGAACGGGAAAACGAGATGTTTAGAACGAATCAAAAAAGCAGGGCTATGACTATAAGGAAAAATAATTTTCTGATTTCAAAGTTAATACATTAGTATATGATAATACTGTGACGAATTTGACGAAAAGTACTTCTGTATCATGGGAAACCTGTGTACACCCCTGCTTTTTATATATTAAAATTGTATTGCCCATGGTTTGAAGAATTTTATAGTTCAGAATGCCTATCGTACCAAACTTTCCAGTTTATGAGGTTCAACAGTACACCTAAATATGTAAAGCACATGTATACAATTTTGTGAGAATAAAAGACATTTCAATTGAATTTATTTTTCCTAAGCCCCTCTGCAGAGTACAGGCAAGTATATTGAAAGGACGTTAATTATTTTCTTATGTAAAGATCTGGCAGGTAAGTTCTATTCTTGAGTGTAATTCCAGCAGATACATGAGAAAGCAGATGTTCTTGAAGAGTAGCACATCAGGTATGTAACATGGGATACTTTTGGTGAACTGCACGAGCTCTGCCTGGGATGGTTAGGTTTAATAAAAGGAATTATGCAGTGGAACCAAGGTGTCTGGAGGGCCAGCATCTCAAAAGGTAAAGTCCAGAGCGTGTGTTATATGAGCCTTGGGGCACAAATTTGGTAAATAAGGAATGCACCCAAAGAGTGAGTGGACAGTAAGTGCTCCAGAGAAAACAATGAAGTAGGACGATGAAGTGTGTCCGGGTAGATGCTCCAGGTATGATGGTGTTTCAGAGACCAGTATGATTCAGGGATAGAATCTGGTGGGATGCCAAAGAGTGCAACAGGAAGTCAACAAGCATGTTAAGGTGAAACTGCCCCCTCGCTACACCACTGATTGCATATATGTGTAAAATAGAAGATGAAAAGGATGTAGCTTCATTTACTGTTCTTTTGCAATGTACAGTACAATAATAATAACGGAATGCATATATAATTAAATTATCTAATTAAATATAATTTACAGATTAAATCAGACCCAGAAATCTGCAGACCTATGTGACAGGATATGACAATCCAGATTGCGATATGATGGTGAAAAGTGGCTGCGACCATGGGGTAATATTGCTGCTAGAGAAGTGACACTTGAAGCGGTCATACCTCAAGTTCAACTCGTGCCATGGTTCTGGATATATAAATACGAATTATAAATATATACCTATGTATATATTGCCTTTTTTATTTTGCATATACAGCATTGGAATAAACTAGGTATAAATTGTAATCGAAGTATCTCAAAAATAAATTTATTTTTCCTCAACCACCTGAAATGCTTCATTATACACTGATATCCTTGTATAGTTTAAGCCCTGAAACAATCTAATAATAACCGCGGTATGGGGCTCGGTCACAATTGGTGACAAACTGAAATAGCTATTCACTTGTTATTCTACCGTTGAAAAATTATGTCGTAAGAGCCTAGTAGCAACTTGATGCGATAGTAAATACTAGTAGTTGGTGCTTGCATACTGCAAGCATTTCATCTCACCTTGAAAAAACACTCATTTTTCCGACAAATATTTCATCATTACAAATATTCTTTTAATTCTAAATATTTAACCTCCGCAGCGATTTTCGTTTTTCCCACATGTAAAAATAATAGTTTAAAACAATCCCATAATGTTGCAATTTTTAACATTTTACACTCTCTCCATTATGGGGTACTGATGCTACACATTTTAGCCAAATTTTAATGTTGTAGCACTCCTAGAAGTAAAATAATATTTTTCTAATTGTTTAAATTTAAATAATTTTTAACGGCCGCCGGAATTCATATATGGTAAAATTGAAATGTTTATTTATGCAAATTCACTACTCTGTAAATAATTTGAAAATTTCAGCTTCCTAGCTCATCCCGTAGTACCTAAACAGTTATCCATTTGTTTAAACTGTAAGAATTTTTAACTGCCAAACTAATTAAAATATCAAAATTTGTATATTCCCTATTTCCTTATTTTAGGAATTCTACAGACAAAAAAAAATTCAACTCTGTAGCACATTCGGAAATACATAAACCATGAAAATTTGTTTAAACAATTGCGAATTTTTAGCGGCCGCATTGCTGCTCTTTTTCAAAATTTTCGTTTTTTCTAGTCGGTTTTGCACAAAATCCTACCTATGAAAAAAATTTCGAATCTCCAGCACAACTGGAAGTGCCTAAACATTAGTATCCCCCTGTTATATCCTCCTCTGTAAGAGTCGTCGATATATAATAGATTACGTCGAGAGAGGTGCAAGAAGGGCCTATTACGTCAGGGACGAAGAAGGTGGTGAATTACATCAAGAGAGGTGGAGGAGAGCTGTTACATCACGGGAGTGACCATGAGTTGAAGGCCACTCTCACTTTCTAGCAATATTTGAGAAAATCTCGAATTTGACCCTCAAAATGGCCAAAAACTCACTCCACTCAGGTTTTGACCTACTATTCACCTCTTTGGCTTTCATTTGACCTCTGCCTGCCTTTCAGCTATCCCCTTAAGTTTTGACCTTTACAACTGTGGTCGAGTAAATGGGGCAGTAAAGTCAAAACCTCATTCATCTTACTTATCGGGCTGTTAGACAGGTGGTTAAGGTGCCTGTTTTCTGAGACCTGGCTTCAAATCCCAGCATTGAGGTTTAGAATCCTAATTCATTTTTTCCGTTTATATATTATAACTTTGTTTCTTTTCCCGTACTTGCAGTGCAGAAATTTAGGAATAATAAAGACTTGAAAATTTAAAATTAAAAGAAGCGGATTTATTAAGAATTTGTATTGCCTCATAAATATACATACTTTTGGCTGTATCGTACATATCAAAAGTTCATGAACACATTTCTGTGCCTGCGTCGTAATTTCCTGGAGCCAGGGGCGGATCCAGAAACTTCCCAAGGGGAGGGCGATCCCCACAATGGCCCCTCCCCCTCTTGATTCCGCCCCTGCCGGCAACCATACATTTTTAAAATCCCTACCCCATCAAAATCTTTCTTTTCTTTGACACGGACTTAATCTTCGGTATAGGAACAAGGAAATGTTGCTCGGAATGAATTTAAGAGTGGAGGGCAATGGGGTCGTCCAAGGGGAGGGTGATCGGCCCCGTCGCACTCCCCTTGAATCCGCCACTGACTGGGGTATGCAATTTGAAATGTATATATTGCACAAGAAGTTGCCACCGAAAATGAAGTTGCTGTTGTCTTTAAATTCAATATCATTATATATGTTATCACTGACGCTGCCAGCAGATCACCTATACACATTTGTTCCCACGTTGATGTCAGGCGATGAGCTCGGTGCCGAAGCTGCCTACGAAGTACGAGAAGGGAAAGATGAAGCAGTGGCGAATGAGCACACCAAGGAATCAACATCGTTCGCCAGGAAAATAGAGATATTCAGAGAGAATTTTGGTGATCTTTAATGAAAACCTCTCTCTCGTGGCACACAAGATAAGTTGTTTTATTGATGAATTTCAACATTTATAGGTTTTTACTTGGAGGAAGATGTAAAAAACCGGCACCAATTCGTACATTACTGTGAAATATTATGCAACAAAGAGTATGAAGATATGAAGAACAAGATGCGAAAAGCGAGGTTATGAAGAGAAAAGTTTTAAATAAACAAACACCCAAGCTGTAGTACCTTCTTTCTGCAGCCAGTTTACCTACTGATTTGCTCTCTTAACATTTTAGTGTTTGTGTATGCAGTAGCGTACCGCAGAAAATTATACTGGGCCCCACTAGGGTTATCTTATATATTTTACAAGCTGAATTACTTATCATTGTCTGTATATTAATGAAGAATTCCCCCCTCCCTCACACAAACGCTACTTTTGAAAAGTTTAACTTATAAAAAATTATAGTATTGTCTGTTTATTTTGTTAACTTTAATTCATTTGGAGAAATAGGCTCAAAATATTATATTATGCATAACAATTCTTATTATGTCATAGATACAAGAAAAATATGATGCATTCATTAGTGGCGGATCCAGGGGAAAGCAATCGAGGCGATCGCCCCCCTATAGCTAAAGCAGAACAAAAAAATTATCTTCACATTTATGAATCGGCCCAGTAAAACTTGTAAATTATAATCTTATTTTATTTAATTTTTCGTATCAAATGAAAAAGAATTTATGTGAAAAACTTTTCAATTACACTGGAAACACGTATTTAATTGGTATATCGCCCTCCCCCTAAAGACATTTTCTCCATCCGCCGCTGTATTAACTTAGTTATCGGTCGACACTGGTGGAGCAGCGGTTGAAATACTCGTCAGCGGTTTCAAGTATTGTGTGTTCAATTCCCAGTAGAGGTTGATATTTTACGGCTAAAACATGACAGTATTCCTTTAGAGGAAGTGAAGCCGTCAATTCCGTGTATTGTACAATGTCAGTGCTCTTCAAAGAAGCCCTTTTCACATGGGACATTTGACTTTGAGTAGTGGCAAACATTCCAGATGCAGGAGCTAAGCTTCTGGCACTGTGATTAACCCCTTAAGGGGGAGGGAGGCTCTAGGGAAAGTTGACGTTTGCTGACTTGGTGGGTGAGTATGAGCAATGCTTATGTAAGACTTTTAAAGAAATTTTTTACTTTTTACGTGCAATTTACTTGTCCGCGACAGCTCGTCCACAGCAAGCTTCCACCTGCTTGTTACCTGCATTTCGCCCGACAAATCTCTTTTCGCCGTATTTAACTGATTTTTCGGTAAACATAACTTTACCTTCTTTGCACTGATAATTTCCTCATTGTGCATTAAAATGCATTGCATCGCTATAAGAAGGCAGTAGAAAGTATTGCCATGTATAAGCATGCATGCAGGTCAACCAAAATATACCCATATATGAAATCAAAAACTTACTTTATGATGATATTGGAGACCGGGCCGACCAGTAATTGAAGTCAACTCGTCATCCTTTAGAGCCTGAACAGTGTACACAGAACTCATGCTTCACTTAACAATATACACAAATAAGCAAAATAATCCTTAGCTATACGAGGTGTGTACAAGAAGTTTGTGCACTGAATTTTTTACTGCCGACTTGGCAACGCTGTAAGTTTCTACAGTGGTGCAACGTGTAGGGGGAAGCCTCACGTGTCCTCAGTAAAAGTTTGGTCACAGTCGAGTGATATCTCTGCTTTTGGTGTCTGTTTTTGTGAACGTACTTTTGGTCATGTCGGCGGAATGGAGCGAGACGTTTTCACCGAGCAAAGAACCTACATCAAATTTCTCGTAAAACTTGGAAAAACGGCCAGGAAATTCTACAAATGTTGGAAATGGTGAGTCTGCCATGAAGCGTAGAACTGTGTTTAAATGGGTGGACCGGTTCAAGGAGGGGAGGGAGAGCTCTATGACAACGCACGAGCGGGGTGCCCTTCAACATCACTTGTCGATGAAAACATTCAACGTGTTTACGATTTGGTGAAGGCAGACCGTCGAATTACCACTAGAATGATTGCAGAAATACTTGGAATAAGTAACGGTAGTGTTCAGATAATTTTAAAAGAAGATTTGACCATGCGGAAGCTGTGCAAAAATTTTTCCGAAAGTTTTTACTGACGAGCAAAAATAAGGACGTGTTGATTGATGCAATGACTGGATCGAGAGTGGCCAGGATCCAAATTTTCTCGAAAGGGTGATAACTGGAGATGAATCCTGGATTTACGAGTATGACCCTGAAACAAAAAGGCAGAGTGAAGAGTGGAAGCACCCTGGTTCGCCCCGCACCAAAAAAGCGCGCAAGAGTCGTTCAAAAATCAAGACCATGCTCATCGTTTTTTTCGATATTCGTGGAGTTGTTCATCATGAATATGTTCCAGCAGGTCAAGCTGTTAATGCAAAATTCTATGTTGAAGTCTTGAAGCGTCTGCGTGAACGTGTGCAACGTTCACGACCCGAATTGTGGGCGGAGAACGCGTGGATCCTGCATCAGGACAATGCACCTTCGCACACCGCGCTCGTTACGCGTGAGTTTTTGGCCAAAAACAAAATCACTACCATGGACCACCCTCCCTATTCGCCTGATGTAGCACCCTGTGACTTCTACCTGCTCCCTAAAGTGAAAAATATTATGCGGGGTGAACATTTTGTGGATGTTGATACCATAAAATGAGAAACGACGAAGCTCCTAAAGGGACTGACAAAGGAGGACATGCAGCACTGCTTTCAAGAATGGAAGAAGCGTTGGACCAAGTGCATTCTGTCAGGGGGAGAGTACTTCGAGTGTGACCACATCCCCGTTCCAGAATAATTTAATTTGGATTTTTGGTGAACCGAGTGCATGAACTTTTTGTACACACCTCGTATGTAGCACCTGATGTGTTGACATGTGCAAAAATACTTTGGCCTAAGTGCGAGAGACGTCTGATGGCATATAATCATAGCCTATATATCTTGCACTGGTTTTTGTGCCGAGAAGGGCCTCTTCTCAGCGTTATAAAGCCGTATTGTAGCAATTACATTTTTCAGGTTTTAAAGCAAGCATCAGACGCCTTCGTCAGTATGAATTATTGGGGGCCCCCTAAATTTCGGGGCCTATCAGTACGCCCCTGCGTATATGTATATAAACAAGGTCTTTTTCTAGAAAATAGGTAGCGGTACCCCAATTTTATGGACTTTGAAAACTACAGCGATTCTTCTATTTGTATTTCTTTTTAATGCACTTCAGGGAAATGACAAAAGGAAAGAATATAATAAAGGTAAACATACCACAGCTGAAAATTTCACAAGAGGTTCCAGATTTTAACTATACTATTTTCATTTTTAGCAAAACATTTTCAAAAATTTAACATTTTAGTTTATGTGATAGAATATTAGGAGAATTATTGTCCCGAGATGGCACAATTTAAAAATGCTGTTTTTGATAAAAACTACATAGACGATTTGAAATACAAAAACGTAACTTATTGATGACAAAACATGTACTGATCTAAAAAAATTTGCATTATCAATCAATATTTGATCATTTTTCAAGAACACAAATGGGTAATTTTATTCTTTTAATAATGGATATTTTTATTTCTTGAAAACGATGCCGGTACTGCATACAATTGCATAACAATAGAAGAAAGCAGTGTGCGTGTGCAGAGAGAGGAGAGATAGTAGGGATTCAATAGCAAAGAGATACTTACCTAATGGCATGGACATTCAAGGTGATCGAGAAAGGCTTATTGTTTGAATCTTTTCTTGATCCGCCCTTCTTCGACATAAAGAAAAACTAAAGCTAAGCATCTCAGCATGGGTAGGATGTTGTTCTGGATGGGGAGAGGTATGAAAATTGTGGAAAATGAGCAGTATTATTATACTTGGGATGGCGGGGTGCTGCTGGAGGTTGATACCAAAAGGAAGGAAAGCGGGGGATATCGTAACGGACCAATTCTCACTGGCGGAGCTGTAGTGCAGGAGAGCTAATAGAAAGTACCGTAATGGCCCCCACACTGAAACAGGAGTTTAACTGTAGGGAACTGGAGGCTGGAAGATCAGCCACTGGAACACAATGGCATGCGCGCATATATACACACTCGCAAGCGTGCACACCCGCCTGCATTTGTGCACATACACACCCATATAAGTATAAAACTGGAAATGGATAGGAGGAAGGAAATCCAGGTTTTACAATAGTTCATATCTTGCTTAGTAATGTCCTCTCTGATGAAAGCAAGTACTTCTTGGAACTGTATTGGGGTTAAAGAGAAATATTTTCTAAATTTTTCTTCATCTCCTTCCAACTCTTGAACGAGATGATGGAACTCTCCGAACTCTTTCCTCATACTGTTAATTTCATGAACCCACAGTCTATGCCCACTCTCCACAAGGCTGAGTGCTAACAACAATTTTTCCACTATGCATTTTCTTTTCAAATTGGATTGACACCACCGAGGCACGTAATTACTTGTCACCATCTTAACGCAGACTATCTTAACAACCTAGCATATTTAGAAGTTTTCTGCTAGATGCAGTGCCATCGCATTGCACAGGGTGGCTTTTGATTTGTGAGGGTCTATAGCATAGCACAGCATGGTGCCATGTAGCATAGCTTTCGGTGTGTGGCAGCCTTAAAATATGAAGGAGCGGGAAAATGTAAAAGTAATAAAAATATTCAATACCTGTGATAGTGTACAGGTACAAGTTGCTTAATTTTTCCCAAAAAAACGCCAGCTAAATATGAGATGCAACCTAAAAATAAATTAATTTTAGAAACCTCCGCAGACCAACAACAAAACGTTCACAGACCACAATTTGTCCACGGACCATAGGGTTGGAAAGACTGCTCCATAGGAACATAAACTCCTACATCTAACACAGTCGTCACCATCTTCGTATTCACCGTCTTCATCTTCATCATCTTTTTTATCGTCATCCTCATCAGCATTAAAGATAAGTTTACCTTTACATAATTTATTGCTGACATAATATATGTAATTATGTTTGTTGAGGCCCGTAAGCCTTTGGTTTCAACCATCATCAGTTTTTTCTTCCTGGTATTCTTGGAAAAGTATCTATCCTCTTATATATTTAGACCATGAAAGATGATTACTTTTTCAAGCAACAATATTCCTCGAGCATAGTAGAAATCACAGTAAGTTTTATTGAGTTTCAAAAGTTACAAATGACTGAAAGTAAAATGTAACATATTTTTGTTAGAAAATCTTCTATTTGCAGTGCTTGTAAGATCAGAACAAAGATGAATAACATTTTCAATACACCACAGAGAAAAGCAAAAAAAATATACAATGATAATAAATGAAACATTTCTCTTGTTATACTTGCCCACAGTAATTTGAAAACAATTAAACTTAAAAGGGATGACAGCATGTATTCATTGTTCACACCAGATTCATCAATTAACTCTTAAATACACAACGTGGAATCACTCCATTAGAGGAACTGAAGCTGGGTCATGTAATCATGAAAACTGTAAATGTTTGAGGTTGATGAAGATTTTGCAAATTCGAGCAAACACGCAGATGTCATGAGGAGCATTCTCATTTCCTTTGCCAGTTTGGACCCAGGATGACTGGCAATGTAGGAATTCAAACCCTTTTGTAATACACCTAGAACCATGACAAGATGCTCCTTCAACTCTGGTTGACGTAAATCTAGGTGAATTACTGCCTCTCCAAGGTACCTGTAAATCAAAAATTGCTTAATTTCTCAGCCAAGGTTTTGCAGTAGTTTACTTGCAATTTATTGAATATATCAAATAAAATTAATTTATATGATTTATCAAGTTTGACTAAGATATAATTAGTGCTCACATTTAATAAGTTATATTAGGTCATAAGAGTAACTAACCTATTTCTAGAATTTATCAATTTCATCCTTGTTATTGTTTGTAGATGACCATTGTAATTTAAATGCCCATTTCAATTACTAAGTAGTTGGGCCCAGATACAATTCAAAGACAATTTATGAATACAACAGCAAATTTTTCAAATTTAAAAGATGCTGCCAACTGGGAAGCTAATTAATAACTAAAATGTACATCCAGATTACTCAACTGTTCTTAGGCTGAAGGATAGATGAAAAATTATAATCAACAATCACATCTATAAACCAAACAAAAACTAATATAAGAGAGAAAATAAATCTGAACAAAGACAAATGATTGTAAAAAGCAGCAGAGCCACATAATTCCCAAGGTTTCAGTGAAGTATAGCCTCAATATGGTTGATAAAGTTAAGGTAATATTAAAATGTAAATAGAAACAAAAATCCATGCATGAGGTTGATGACAAATTTTCAATGATACTCGCTTGATTCTACTATTGGGCATGTTTCAAAAAAACAATAAAAAAGTTAAATCCTTGTGTATTTGGAGAAGCAATTTAGCAACTTGTTATGAATGCACAAAATGAGTTTAATACAGTAGATCATCGATTATCCAGTGCCCTAAAGGGAAAGGGATCGCTGGATTTTCAAAAACGCTGGATAATCACACAAAAATTTATAGTATAAAGCTTATTTTTGGACATTCTTTTACAACATTTTGTTTAATGCTTCAGAACAACCATGTGGTTAACGCCAGATTGCTGAAGAAATGGTTAAGTGGAGAAGGCTATTCGCCCTCATAACCAAGCCATTGCTTAGTCAGTATTTTAGCAAATCAGTCAAACTCAGATTACAGAAAAAGTATTTTTGATTACCAAATAAAGATTACAAAAAAATTAATTACACGAATAACACTGATTGCTGAGTAATCCTCACAAAAATATTTTGACTAAAGAAAACGCATGGAAGACAATAGCAAATGAATTTGTCTGAAGAAATGATTTTGCTTAGTTTCACCAAGGATTACAAAAAATATGGATTAAGGAGTATTATGTATACAGCAGACCCCCCGACTTACGACTGCTCGACTAATGACCCCCCGCTCATACATCCTCTCTTAAAGTAAATAAAGATCCACACACATCCAAACTTGTACATATGACTGCCTAAAGGCCAACTCATACCAAAAGCTAATCTACACGAGCAAGCTTTCTACGCAATGTGTCTTTGAATCGCCACAATAGATTTCCCGATGTGGCCTCACACCGAACTTGAGCCATATAGCATGTATCGGACATGGCGGACGCTATATTGCCTACGATCGCTGGGTAGGTGATTTCTCTTCACATAGCTGCTCTGCGCAGTTTGGATGGCTGTTCCATCATTGCCTTACCCTCTCCGCCGAAGGAACAAGTGAGTGGTCTCATAGTGGCACGTGGTCTCATAGCGCCATAGCACAGCCAATATATCAAACGTGCGGTCTGAGCTGACTCAGTCTCGAGACTGCGCAAATTCAGCTGTTCCATCCTTCAGAAGGGACGTTAAGTCGTTGGCCCCCTTGGTGTTCTTTGTTAAGAGTAGGCTAATGTTGTCACTGGGTTTCTCTTCTCCCTTGCTATCCAGCTATTCATTGCACTACCTCTTAGATACCCATTGCGTATATTATTTGCAATTATTGCCAGGTAATGTTGGAAGCCGGATAATAGGACACCAAAAAATCCATGATCTACTGTACTTTTGTTGTATGTATTATCACAGACATCCAAATGATTTTGGTATTATTATCTTAATTAAGCGTTGAACGGAGACTAAATTCATCACTTAACTGAAGGAAAATTACTGCTAAGCGACTTCAATTTGGAAAGGAGCATAACAAGATTTAATACCTAATCATTAATAATTAAAAGAAGTTGAAGCAAAAATGAGAATTTAAACCTTCATAAAAACAAATGCTGCTGTATATCTGGGTTACAAACTCACCCCATCTTTAACTCTGTGTGGTCAAAGAGGTTGGCAGAGAGTTGCTGAACAAGAGAGAGAAGAACAGGCTGCTCCAATTTGCATTTCCCTCCCCCTACTACAGAACTTCCACCAAAAACTTGACCAGGGTTTGTGATTTCACAGAGGTATGTAACCAATCCAAGGTCAGAAGCAGACAGGGCCTTCAAGAGAATTAAGCAAGTACAATTATAAAAATGTAAAGAGGGTAAGATATGAGAAAAATATCATTTAAAATAACGTAATATATTCATTAAAAAAGGGTTAAAAACCACAGTAACAATTTAAAGGCAACAATAAAATTTTCACGTGAAAGCACGCATTGACAGATATTGAAAACTATAAAGAAGTCATGTTAACCTATCCTGCCATGGGACTCTCTCTAACCAAAACTAAAATTAAAGCTGTTAATTATTACCGTATTTACACAAAAGGAAGACGACCTTGAATTTAAGACGACCCCTAAAAAAATTAGGTTCACTTACAAAAAATCTTTTACATATATGTATAACAAGCTAACATTAAGAGGATGAATAAAAAAAAGTAAATTACTACTTACATCTCCCTCTCCTCTGTTTCCTTCCCTTATTCTTGCTGTCCTGTTCATTCATCACAACTTATTCCAATTTGAACAAGTCGTCTTCCATACCGTCCATGGAATTTGATATGCAGCATTTCTTGAACCCTCTTGAGATACTATTGGGATCTATTTTTTTCCATGCTGCAATGATCCAATTACAGAGAAGTGGTATACTGGGCTTCTTAATTTTCCCTGTAGGAGTTAATACACAGTTCCCTGCCAAAAGCCATTCTGAATAAAATGACTTTATGTAATCCTTCAAGGGCTTCATCACTACAACATCTAGCCCTTGAATTTGTGTTGTCATACCTCCTGGTATAACTACAAGGTCAGTAATCATACCATGAAAGAAAATTTTGAACTTCCTCTGTAAGGTGGCCTTTGAACGCATCTAAGACGAGCATTGCTCTCTGCCTTAAAAGTGCCCTAGGTCCTCTATTCCACACTATGCTTAGCCAGTCCTTCATTAAATCAGCTGACATCCATCCTTGGCCTTGACATTTAACAATTATTCCATTTGGTAGTACTTCCTTGGGCACTGTTTTGCATTTTAAAATAACATATGGCAGCAACTTTTTTCCATCCACTAATACAGACAGCATTACAGTAATGCACAGTTTTTCAATCCCGGAAGTTTTTATGATGACATTTTTTGCACTTTTTTCGTTGACTGTGTAATTGGATGGCATGTTGAAGTAAATGGGTGTCTCATCTGCATTACCAATTCGGCTCAGAAGGTAATTGTGACTTTTCCGCAACCGAATTACATGCATCTGGAAAGTTATTAGTTTGTTTGTAAAGTCAGAAGGTAGACACTGGCAAAGTGAAGTTATCGTCGCAGGCTAAAACCATTACGACGCATCATATTTAAAATTTCTGTTGTAACTTCTTCTAATGCCTTTCAATACAATATCTCTTATTTCAGTTCCTTTTTTATCTACACGATCTGCCATTTGTTTGGGGTATCTTATTTAAAAGTTATAAATAATAACTTGTCACTATTTCACTTTAAAACTCAGCAAAGCGTGCACTACTCAAGTGCTCTCGTAAATTTTCCACACTCTGAAACTCGCGTCCACTTTACGTCTGCCGTTGGCATACCAAACGCAAAGCATCATGTTTAAATTGTATTAGTCTTGTTTACATTGTATTACTAGACACCTTAATTGGTGCCTACATGACTTTGTGTTTCATATTACGCATGGAACCGCCCAGCTGTAGTCATTTTTTTTCAACTTGTCACGCGATTACCTACCAAGCTGTAAACACTTCCCTACAGCTGAAGTGGAACCATTGGTCTGTAGGAGCAATTTTAAGAAATTTGACCTTAAATTTTTAAAGTATTGTAGTAATTAATTAAATATGATGTATTACTTATGCAATAATAAATATTTTAACGGACATATACATGAGATCTGGATGTTTCATGGTACATTTAAAATAGGGGTGTATTCTCACCTTAAATCCTAATACTCCATTCTAAGACGATACCTAATATTTTTAATGGTATTTTTGTGAAAAAAACCTTGTCTTCCTTTCGGGTAAATATGCTATTTCTTTAAGGATTAACTTGCCATTTGGAATGCTTCATTCACTCTGCCCTGAGCTACAAGTTCTGATACACGTGAGCGCATCAAGATAGCTCCATTTGGACTAGCTGCTGAGGGTGAAGTTGGTGTTCCACCACGCATATGTTTTGCAGCATCAGCTGTTACAGGAGTCACTCTGGCAGGTGAGAACATTATGCTCTGCAAAGACTTGGATAGGTTCCCCTCAAACCAATCACGTTGCTCACGGAGTCCCCTCGACAAAGGTTCCTCCAATGCTGCCCTTACTTCACCTGCAAGTGTTTCAGCAAGGCTGCATAAAGAGAAATGTTAGATTTAATTCGAGTTATCATAATCCATACAAGAGATGTAGATCTACTCAGCCAAATATTGTGCAAGTATTACATTTCTTAGATATTCAACTTACAATTAGCAGTTTACCATTCCTATGTTCCAATCTAAAAGTTTCAAGCTTATTACTTCTTTGCTTATGTTAAAATATTTCATGTTTCAATACTTGAACCGCCTTGAAAGAACATGTATTATATGGAAAGATTTGGTAGAAGATTAAATTTTACAAAAGTAATATCCTAATCAATAATCAGATGCGATTCGCAGCACGTAAAATAACAGTATGACAAATGTTTTCTAATGAAGAGAAATATCAGCAGCATAATCAAAAAGAGGTCTTGTATAACAAATTAGGTGAGATCATAAATCTAATAAAAATGACAAAAATGAAGATGTAGATATATCTAGTTAGGTTATAAATGATAATATACCAACTATTAGGTAGCCACATGGACAGATTTTTTGGCAGGTCTGGTCTGTTATGACACAGTTCAGCAGGCCAAGTATGCCCATTAGTGAAGGAACTTGACTTTCAGACCAAAACCACTACAGGCTAGACTCGTCAATCTGATGTGCAGTGTCCCTTAACATGGTAGTGTTCATCCAGCAGATCTTGTGGTTTTTCACATGCTTTTCTCAAACATCAAAATTTCATTTTTTGACCTATTTTACCAAACATGGAGTGGACAAAACCAGTTTTATTTAAATTTATTGAAATGTATAGAGAATGACCTTGCCTCTGGCAGTTAAAACATGGACATTACATGAATAAGAGCATCAGAAACAAATCTTATAAGGAGCTCGCTGTGTTTTTGTGCAAAATGTACCCAGATGCTGCCATAAAGAGAAGAATTCCATATTTGAGAAGTTTCAGAAAAAAAACGAAAAAAAAATTGAAGCATCACAAAGAAGTGGAGTGGGATTGGATGATATTTATCAACCATCATTTGGTATGTACATAGTATAAAAAAATGTGCATTACATGTACATTATTGCACACTTCTACTATGATTGGCCTGTCAGAATGTCAGTAGCGTTTGAAAGGCCAACATCCATGGCCTAATCTGTTGAACACCAAAGGTTTCGTACCATTATTGAGCAGCACATTTCATCCGGTCAGGTTGATGGAACTGGCACTCTATGTTAGTGGGAAAAACAGGCTGGACCTCTGAAGGCTGCAACTACCTGACTGGTCCTATGGCAGGGGTTCTCAACCAGTGGGGAATTTCCCCCCTGGGGGAATTTTAGGGGGTTTAGGGGGGAATTGGGACCACTATTCAGCTAAATGTGATGTTCTGTAGATTATGTAAAATCTGTAAAATTGTAGTTTGTTTTAATTTATTCTGCGAAGTTCAATAAAGTTTATCGAATGCCACAGATTAAAATCGATTCTTAAACATGCGCATTATTTTCATTTGCGGAATTAAATTATTATTTAAAGACCAGAAAGTGCACCAAAAATTCTGTTATATATTAACTAAGAAATTTTTCTCTCACGAGAAATATCACCGTCACTCACGAAGCGTCAACACCAGCGCCGTCTGTCTCAACGTTAAATTTTCTAAACATGACGACATCACACGTTAGTTCCTGCCTCAGCGAAAACGCGAACGCGCTGACCACTGACACAAGTGAGCAATATATTTACAATTTTATAGTTTAAGGGCATTATTTAACTAAAGTTAATTTTTTAAAGTCATGCCTCAACTATAGCCAGCGCTAATACATATGCTGTCGTAATATTTTTCCTAATTATTGTGGGATTTCTTTGAATCAGAAAATCTTTTGTGGGATAATGTCTGTGGGTGCTGTACAGATGGAGCACCAGTTATGTTAGGGACAAAATCTGGATTTCAAGTTTGTGTAAAAAAGCGAGCTCCGAAAGTGAAAGGCATTCATTGTATGATCCATCGTCAGACACTAGCCTCAAAAACACTTCCAGCTCCATTAGGGAAGGTTTTGGATCAAGTAATTCAAATTGTAAATTTTGTGAAAGGGGGAGCTCTCAACTCACGACTTTTCAAGCAGTTATGTATTGACATGGATGCAGTCCATCAATCGCTTCTTTTCCACACAAATGTTCAATGGCTTTCAAGAGGAAATGTAACTGAGCGAGTATTTGAGCTTAGAGATGAGCTCAAATTATTTTTTGAAGTTCAGCGTAAGATGGAATTTTTTTCTGGCTGCATGATGAGGAATGGATGATGCGCCTTGCCTATTTAACTGACATTTTTGAGCAGCTGAATAAACTGAATCTTCAGATGCAAGGAAGGGATACAAACATCATAAAATTCATGGATTCCTTAAAAGCTTTCATGAGCAAGCTGAAAAATTGGAAGAGAAAGGTCAATATCAAAAATGTTTCAATGTTTGAGAAACTGTCATCAATTCTTGTTGCTAATGGTAAAGAACAAATGCTTCCAGAATTCGCAAAAAATGAAATTTGTCAGCATTGGAAAATGAATTCAGCCACTATTTTCCTGAACTCAGTGATGAGGAGTTGGATTTAGTACGCAATCCATTTAAATTGTCGGTTGAAAAAATTCCTGATGATTGTCAAGATGAATTACTGGAGCTGAAAACTGATTCGGGAGCAAAAGATATTTTTGATGAGAAGTCAATCACAGAATTTTGGCCCTTGATGTGCGATTCCTACCCAAAAGTGGCCGAAAGAGCTATTCATATATTACTTCCATTTGTGTCAACATATCTCTGTGAGTCAAGCTTTTCAACTCTGTTGCAAATAAAAACAAAGCAACGAAGTAGATTGGAGGCTGAAGATGACCTGCGTTGTGCCCTTTCAAGCACTCCTCCGCGTATCCAAGAACTGGCAAAGGAAAAACAATCATCGGTTTCTCAGTGATTGTAATCTTCATCGAATAAAATAAATCGTATTTCTCTGGAATTTTATTGAACTTTTTGTTTATTGAAGTATGCTTCAGTAACTTTAGTCTGTAAAATAATTAGTTCTGAATATAAAAACCCTAAATTTATTCAAGTTTTAAAATCTATCAACATTTCTACTGCTATTAAATTTGTAATACTCTACCGTAAAAATATCAAAATAAATGTATATGTACTAATACAGACAAAATAAAATATATAATATAAAAAGGTTGAGAACCACTGTCCTATGGGTTTGGCCTCTAGGGCCAGGCCTGCCAAAAAATGTGTGTGTGGCTAGCTATTGAATCTTTGAAAGATCTCCTGTCATATTAAAAAGTGGTTGGAGTAAGCAAGAAATCCTACTAATCTATCTGACTTTGAAAAACAAGACTACTGTGCTTAAGATAACGAAAAACTTTAAAATACCTTTTTGATTTAAATAGCTTTAACATACATTTGCTGTCATAAAAATTAGAAAATCTATACAATAAATCCTTTAAGCAGCAGGTTTTATTTTTCATTTTGTTGTTCTAAGAGAAAAAGCATTCAGGTAACAGTATAAAAATCTAACAGGTAGGCAAAACATAACAGCATACCTACAGTAGATAAAAGGTAAGGATAACATAAGACAGTGCTTCTTGTGCAGGAATTCTGAGCCTCAAATGCATGCCCATTCATTTATTAACATATTCATGACAGGCCATAAAAATAGATCTACAGAGCTCAAACACTTAAACCATTTTGAGAGAATGTACAGGAGATGTCAAAAATCTTCTCACCCACCTTGATGTGAGTTTTCGGATTTGGTTAGGGACATCTTCTCGGATGGCCTCAGCCAACTGACGAGCTTCACTTCGTACTGAATCAACAGCTGCTGCCTCTTTACTCTTCTCAGCATTCCATCTCCTCTCAAAATGAGCTTCTACCACCCTGCTATCTGTTGTTACAAGGCAAAAGATAATGATTTTACTTCAAGTATTCAATAATAACATTATATGCAGCAATTCACTGAATTGAGGGCAAAGTAAATAAAAAATAATGATTTTTGATACATGTTCTGTTTATTTTAGGTAACAAAAAGTTAAAAAATGTACTATTAAGTTAAAATAGGCATTAATTTGATCTTTCTAAAGAAGCAGGCAGTTCACAATTACCGTATTGACCCGAATATAGTGCGATGTTTTTTTCCTCAATATGTACCTTTGAAAGTCGCATTCGCACTATATTCGAGTACTTGTTGCATTTGTACTGTATTCGAATACTTGTATCTTTAAAAAATAACTGCGTATCGGCGTGTTTCAGCGCATATTTTTATAATTGCTGCATTGTAAGTGAATTGGACGTTCATGTTACAATGCTACATTGTACAAGTATACTCGGTAGTGGTCTGAGGAGACTTGAAAATAAATTAAGGTCAAATTGCAGCAACCACAGCACCAGCACAACTTCACGCAGGGTCGCGACACTCAACGTTAGAAAACGAGGACCGTCTAAACGTGGCGTCACATTACCCCCCTTTAGTACATAATTCATGAGTTTACAGGTAATTTAAATGTGCAAAATAGAGAAAATTAAATGTTTTTCGTCTTTTTCTAAAATTCCTTTCAAAATACTTGGGGTCGCACTATATTCGGGGTCGCATTATATTCGGGCTAATACGGTATATACATAAACCACTTCAACTATAAACTTTTATTCACAGAGATATCTCAGCTGAGATATCACAAGAAACTTAAAAAATTGACAACGAAGACTTAGTGCATGCACAATTTGTGAAAATATTAAAATATCACCATTTTCAATTACAAGAAAATTATAAAAGAGATTTTTATTGGCAACCAATATTTAAAGAACTTACATTCCTTAGTTCCATGAGAGAACGCATCGTTTATTTGTTGGAACATATGGGAACAGGACTTCTCAAAGGATGGTAGAACTACAGCAGCAAAAGCTTGTCGGAAGGCTTCTAACATGGCTGGTCTTAATGTCACTAAAAGACCATTAGCAATGTTGTCAACCAGCATCTGTGGGAGAAATACTGCAAATGTGAACAGAACACTTGCTTCCTAAATATTGACACTTTTTATATATTAAAAACCCATTAAAATGATGATGATTATCAGAATTATAATAGTATTCTCGATCTGCTTGTTTGTGTGTTTCTGGGAAGCATTTGGATGGACATTTTGTGGAATAACTAGAGAACAGTTAGTAACATTTGTAATATTTTTTCATGGTATACTGAGATCTCTTCCATCATTTAGGCAGGTCATCTTCTATCATAAGATCACTGGTTCAATTCCAGGTGGGTTTATTTTCTCTATTTGATTGACACAGGTATGAGTGTAGCATATTAGTCATTTGCATATTAAAACTACTTAGAATCATCGTAAGAATTTGGGATTTGAAACAAAGAACGCCTGAAAGAACGAAATTTCATTTTCCTGTCATCAACTCTTTAATATGCAGCATTGAATCGATCCACAAATTAGTTCTTAACATGAAAATTTGACGCATTTTTACGTTAAAATGTTTTTCCAAGGTGATTTGGATTTGTGCAGATTTTGGGTTATTTCTTATGATTAACTGAGATTATAAATTTGCCTCGCATCTGTCCACATACTCAAGAAATTTTGTTTTTAAGTTTAAACAATACCTTGGTTGGGAGAAACAATATGATGGCAATGAAAATAAATAAATCCCACTCCGATATCATAATTCTAAAATGCAAAAGAAAAACTCTCTGCACGATGTATTTTAGATTAACCATGGAGGAAGGAACTCATTTGGAATCGAACTCGGGACCTGTAAATTCAGAATATAAATTATGGCCTGGAGGTAATCTCTGAGAGCACGAGCCTTACACCAACTTTCATGGAAATCAGTCCATTCATGAAGAATACGTTAGAGGGGGACATACACGGAAACCAAGGCGATCTCATAAAGACTACCTTCCATTTCTTGGAAAGTAGGCTAAATATAGTTATAGGCATGAAATCATTTTGTAGTGTAATGCTTAACGAATAGTTCCTCATTAACATTTCTATGCCCAAAACTTTTTACAGCCTGGAACATTCAATTCGGTTAATTTTGTATTTATTGTTTACTTTTTAGTGCATGTAAAGGTTGGTTTAATTAATTTTACATTTAAATTATATTATAAGTTAATATTTAATTCAAACAAACCTGTCATATTTGATGGAAAATTACACTAGCAATAATAATAAAACACTAAGTCCTGACAGTAATGAGAAGCATTCTAAAGCACGCATAGGATGGACAATGTTTTAGATATCTTTATGAAAGGTTGTCACTTTTCATACAATTGAAAAGTTGCCAGAAGCCTGAACTTATTTTTAAAAAACCTTCATTTACTTGTTTTTTAAATTGACTCATAAATAAACAGGCATGACTTCAAACAAAAAGGGTTAATTTTATGAACTAATTGCAAGGTATCCGTATTTTACAATTTATATAAAACCATGTTTCAGCATATTTACTGACACCAATTCAGTAATGAAAAATCTGATGTTGCCACCACATGACTTTCTCCATACCTGTAATATTTCTAAAAATTCCAAATTGGTTAGATAATAATAAATATTTTAAGAAACTGCTAGAAAATGTTAGACTTTACAAAGAACAGAAATAAACTCAAACAATAGCCTTCTGATATTGGATATAGCCACAAAGCTCCAACAATTAAGAAAAGAAAAGGGAGCGATACTAATAATAAGACGTAACTAAGCATCAATTGTTAACAATAGTCATCAGTAGGTGGCGTGGTGGTGGCAGCTAAAAATATAGATATCTCTCAAAAAATGCATTATATGGAAAAATGTTTCAAACAAAGGTTGTAGAAAATTAAATTTCCTACCACTTTTATTCCAATACATTTATCAAATATTAAAGCAAATATTTCAAAATAACAGATGTGACAAGAGTAAACACCTACTTCCAGTTGACTGATTTTTACCAAAAACTAATCAGTTCTTCTGACTTTTATAAAAATGTTAAATATAAAATTTCGCGTTGACCCGATCAATAGTTTTTTAGTTAGAGCACCCGCAAAAAAGCTATCACATACACACACAGAGACATCATCGATAAAATGGTCAAAACATGTTCTGGGGACCTCAAAATGTGTATTTCCATTGAAATCTCGAAGTCCATTTTTTCATGAAAACAATACTTTCCCTTATACTACGTATATGGAGAAAGTAATAATTAATATGGAGAAAGCGAAAATTAACATGGAGAAAGTAAAACTTACAAGTGCATAGAAAAATCTCCTATGAAATAAAATTGTACAATTGACCTTGCATCAAAATGTTAGAATATAAGAGAAGTTTTGTTTCACAATGAAAAATACCAGCTCATAAAATGTTTTGAAATACACTTCTAGTTGGAATTACTGATACCCATTATGACTTACATGTGAAATAAAAACTGCATAAAAAGATGTTTTCCAAAATACTCGGAAAACTATTGATGCAAACCTTAGAATTCCTTTGTAGTGCCAGTGACACTCCTTCTCTAGCTGCTGATTCTGCTTGTGCAGCTGCTTCCGATTCCACTTGATGCCTGAGAGGTTCCAATCCATCAGATATTGCTGATCGGACAACAGCATCCCAACACACTGATGGACCTTCCCTGCAGAACTTCTCGTGCTCTAATCGAAGCTCTCGTCTATGGTCTTCTAGTGTTCCTTCTACTAGTGGACCGACTCGTTCTATTGCATGGTTTACAGACCGATCAAGGCTACTCTCTAGATGAGGTCTCAGTGAAGATTCCAGTAGACTAGCCATGGCAGTGGCTCCTTCTCCTCCCCAACGACTTTCATTCCTTATTGCTGATAACTCCAACTTGACCTCTGAACGCAGTCTCTATAGAATATAACACAACATTACAAAATTGGGAGAACATTTGTGGACCAAGCTGCCACTTACAGATGAAATAGATAATGTCATTTACCTGTAAGCTCTCCCCTTGGGCCCTGATAGCTCTGGCTAAGGAGCCAACCTCGAGGACAAGAGATGCAAGGCCAGAACCAATTCTTCCTTCAGCACCCATTCCTGCACCATCACCATCCTGTCTTACACTGAAAGATTGCATAATATGATTTAATAATAAGGATGTGCAATGTTTTTAAATATAATTATAAATGCAGACATACAAGTATTTAAAAATGAAAAATTACTTAATTTTTCTTAAAAATTGAGCTTTTAGAGCATTTAGTGGTGAAGCTTTTCTATTACAGACAGAGAACTGACATCATAAGTCCTCCATAGAGAAGAACAATGTTATTTATCTTATAACTTACATTTTCAGGCAAAAATATAGCAGAAAATTACATAATAAACTGGTGACAGGAAGAGCATAGAAGAAAGCACAACAAAATATTGAGAATATATTACTAATCTTTGTAAAAGGACAATATGAAACAATTTGATATTTTTATACTGTAAAAAGACTAATGCTATACTGAAAACGAGCATTCCTTGAGTCATATCACATTATGTATATCTGAAAATTGTAACAAATTCAAATTTAAATCACAAAAACTACATTCAAGTTATGTCCCTATCCACAACAGAATCCTAAAATGATTTTAAATACAGTTCAATGGCTGTACAACAAATTCAGAGGGTTCACAGTGTTAATAGGACTACAAAACCATACCCTGTCTCTACAGCTGTTTCATCAGCAACAATGTTTTCTTGACTCTGAACTCCTACTGCCATGTGTTCCAAAGGCGGAGGATGGTCATCAAGGCATTCAGGAAAATCGCTTTTGGAGTTCTCTATTTTAGTATTCCTAACACCTCTTCCTCGTTCTGCTTGATTAACAACTACTACTACTTTATCCATTTGTTCACTTCTGTAACATAAAAAAGCAACTTACTTGTACTTTTTCTTATAATAGAATGAGTGCAAACAAGTCAATTGAGAAGTTAGAACTCTTACAAAGGCAACATTGCGTCCTCTTCTTCATCTTGTCCTTCGACTATGACCCCTTCTTCCTCTGTCTCTCTACACTCGTGTTCCACAACTGTTAGAAAAAATAATATAGGGATGACTAGCTGCTTTGTCAAATGTCTTGCAATGTCAACACACATTTAAAGAATACAAAAAACATTCTTGTAATTAATTCCATGCTAAGATTTTTGTACACCTTATTAGTATCTAAATAAAAAGAATGTTAAGCTAAACTGTACAATCACCAAAGTTTTAAGTAATGCCTTTGTCTGTGACATAATATTTATATTAAATGTCCTCATGAAGAATTCAACTAGATTAAAATTTCTTTAAATACAAAATTAAAACACACCATGCAAAAATTAATATTTACTAGAAAATTCTTAATCAAATATGAATATGGTTTCAAATTGTAAAATTCTTACTAAAAATCCAAATTTCACAACTCTAAGTGATAAATGCTCATAAAAATGAGAGTGAATTATCGTATATACCCGAATATAAGAAGACTCCGATTATAAGACAACCTCCCATTTTTAACTCCTAATGAAAGGAAAAAATTTATTATGCACACAATGACAGAGTTATTATACCATTGAGGAATAAACATTGCACCAATTAAAATAAGCAATTTTGATTGGAATTTTCAATTGAATATTTTGGAACATTAGACTTTCTCATGCAAATTATTTCTCATTAGCACATTTAATTGTTATTTTCACTTTCACTACTGGAGGAATCTCCAATAGCTGCATCATCTTCCTCCACCCACAGAATGTCATCTTCTGATCCACCCAAACTGTTAGAAACACAACACTTCTTAAATTTATGGACTATTGATGCTGGTGAGATACTGTCCCATGCAGTCTTAATCCATTTTCCCAGTAGAGCCTCTGTTGGTTTTTCCATTTTATCTGCTGGAGTCAGCAGCCATTTGCCATAAAGGCGCCGCAGGTGATCTTTAGGGGGGTTTATTGAAGACCACATGAAGCACTTGTAGTTGGGAGGTCAAGCCTCCTGGTATGACCACCAGATCAGTGTTGAGATGTGATATTTTGGATTTCACATCATCCATAAGATGTCCTCAAAAACCATCAAGAACTAGCATTGACCTCATCTTTAAAAGAGTACCAGGCCATTTCTCCCAAACTTAACTCAGTCACTAAATCATCAAATCACTAGTCATCCAGCCTTTTTCACTGCATCTGTAAATGATACCAGGAGGTAGTTTTTCTTTTGGTAGACTCTTCCTCTTGAATATTACGAAGGGTCGGAATTTTGTCCATCAGCTAATACCAATAACATTACTGTTACCCTTAGTTTTTCATTTCCAGTGGTTTTAACCATCACTGGCTTTGCCCCTTTGTTATCAACTGTAGTGTTAGTTGGCATATCGAAAAACACAGTTACTTCGTCTGCATTCCCCATTTGGCCTACGAGATAGCTACGTTCATGCCGTAAACGAATAATATAACACTGATATTCAATGATTTTTTTAGCGAAATACACAGGAAGTCTTTGCAATAATGATGTTCTTCACTGCCGAGATATACCATTCTGCCGCATAAACCGGGTGCTCCACCCTGCACTTGCCTTGAATTGCTGCCATGAAATCTTCAACGTCGAAGCCAATTCTAGTGCTTTCATTTATATACTCTCCCATGAGACTAGCAGTCCACAGTTGTGCTTTTCTTGCACAAATGTTATTTATTAACTGGTCCTCTAAATTTTTATGAAATCCTTCCTTAGGCCCACAAAATGCTTTCCGATTTGAACTTGCATACTTGAACATTTCCTGTGATTTTTTCCATTGCACATTTGCCTCGGTGACACCAAACCTTCTTGCTGCTGCACAATTGTTAGTTTCATCAGCATATTGCACCACTAAAAATTTAAAGTTTGCATCATATCTATTACGCAATGATTTTGATATTTGTGGTGTAGAACCTCTCTTCTCAATGTGATCAACCATATTTTTTTACATAAAACTGGATAGTTAATAATCACGAAGACTTTAATTCACATGGAATTTACTAGTCTTAGATGATTCACTGTCTTCGGTCAACACACTATGATATCGCGACAGGATCAAATTATGTATGTTGGTGTAAAATCTTTTGCCCATTCAACCTTAATACGTAGGAAGCCAGCTAAGAAGTTCCATACATATGCAGGAGTTGCTACTTTGATGATACAAAGAAGATAATTCACTCAGTAAGCATCTATACATAAGTCGTGATCGTAAAAACAATATGCCAGGCACCTATAGGCATGTTTACACTATGCCTCGGAACAGGACACGGGACTTGCCTAAGGCCAAGTTCTGGGGGGCTGAGATCAGTAAACATTCTCTGCAGATGAAGTCCAATGTTTACACTTCCTCTCTCGATTCCGAGACTTTTCTTCCATTCATCGATTAAATTGCTCACAGTGTCTTTCAACCACTCCATCCTGAAAATTTTCTCTTAGTTGTAGCAAAAGAAACATCAGGTAATATGGGATTCACCCAAATGATAGCTTCTCTGGCACGAATTGTGGTGAATTCAAGAACAAGGCAGAGGACGCATACGCAGTTAAGAAAAATCCCAGTTTCCCATCCCGAGTCCAACCATCTCGACGGTGGACCGTGAACTCAGCCCTGAGACTGGATTTCGAAAACTAAATAAACAAAATATCACATGACAAGCTGCAAAACTTACTCTTGGGCTTGCCCCCAGCACTAGAAATGATCGCCAAAAGAGGTTTCTTCCATCATTATCAAACAGAAACTGGGCAAGAAGTCGCAGAATCAAGAGAGGAAGTGTAAACATTGGACTTCATCTGTGGAGTGTTTACTGATCTCAGACCTCCAGAACTTGGCCTTAGGCAAGTCCTGTGTCCTGGAGGCATAGTGTAAATGTGCCTTATCTCTGCCTTTGGCTCCTCTGTCAGTCACACTATTACACATTGTGCAATTATAAGATGACTAGCGATTTTTCAGCCATAAAAATTGGAACAAAACCTCGTCTTATATTCAGGTATATACGGTACCCAGAAAGGTTTCAAACCAATCCAATACATATTTTCATTAAAGAACTGATGATTTGGAAACCGTCCTTACCACGAGGTGAATCTGACAGGGATAAGATCTGTTGCACTTCTCGACTAGGGCTACTTCCACCACTGCCCCCTCCAACTCCAGATCCCTCCACCTGGTCTCCTATTGCTACATCTTCCTCTTTTTCTACTGAAGACATTTGAGGTGGAGCAACCGAGCCATTCTCTGCACCAGCCTGCATTCAAAATGGCAAAATAAAATGCACCCAAACAACATACAGAAGCATTAAGTAATAATTTGAAACTTTACTAATGGATTAAGTAAATAACATAATACAGCCAAATCCTGATTTAATACATATTTTCCTGATTCAGCATCTCCAGATTAAATGTTTTATTTGAATTTAAGAAGTATAGTTCTGGTCTCTACATAAAATCCTGACCTCGATTTTGCATGTGTGGAAAATATTTGCGTGTCATGTTGTGACTACAGTGCAATCTCTATAATCCGAACTAATTAATGCAAGGGCATGTTCGGATTACTGGATTCATGTTAAATAACGAGGAAAAAATCTATTATGCATTAAATTTCTGTAAATAAAACACCAATTAATGTACTTACAGTTCACTAAAATGACCGAGAGATCAGCATTGATGGACGGAGAAATTGTATTCCACACTGAGCCGCAGCAGTAAGAATGAGCGATATTGGCACAATATCCTTTTAAAACAATGTTTCAAAGAATTATCTATTCTGCCGCAAGATGCATTAGTAGTGGACATCTGTGCCCGACTTTGTTATAAAATAAAAGCTTCAAATTTCGCTTTCCGACCCTCGCCTCACTTAACCGACACTTTACACCTTATGTTGATAAACAGTTCAGATTACTGGAGGTTCGGATTACTGTAGGTTCGGATTATAGAGGCTACACTGTATTTCGAAGAGGAGTGACAAGTACAACAAAAACATGTGGCAAAAGTGGTGGTGTGAAGTATGAGTCTGTGGACAAGTGGAAGGTATCCCTATCTTCTCTAGTATAAGAATACAGACAGTAATATTTTAATGAAGATGGAACAGCATTTTTACCAGCAGCAGCCAGAAAAAAGCTTCCAAATTAAGAGTATGAGCTTGTCAAGGTGAAAAAAGGAAAGAATGCCTTACCATTTTACTATGTTGAATTTGCCTTGCTTTTTCATTCCCTTAATAAGTCATTTTAAAACCTGGTACAGTCAACTCTCATTCATTGAATGGCATGTGTTCCCGAAAAGCATTTGTAAAACAGAAATTCGTTGAACAATTGTGATTTTTCCATTGACTTCCCCATTAAAACATCAGATGCTGTGGGAAATACTGTACAGTGCACTTCTTCCTTATCGGTACACAAGATGCCCTTCAAGTCTAAATGGATATTTGTAAATAAATTTTGAGTAACAAACAGCACGTTCGGTGATGTCCTATTAAGCCTCTCAAGAAATGCAGGCGATAGGAAAAATGCACCGTAAAGTGGACACACGAAGAATCCGTGGGTAAACAAGATGGTCTTTGTGACCCCAAGAGCTTTCGTAAACATCAGAGTTTCTTCGATCTGAGTTGGATACATGTTATTTAGTTCGTTCAAGTGAACAGAATTTTCGGCGAAAAGTAAAGCTATAAAATTCAATTCATTCGTTAAAGCAAACAATTCATTCAACGAACGTTCATTGAATGAGTTACCTATATTTGCTTCCATGAACAAGTTAGAATATCACTTTTGACAAGATAAAATTGCATTATTACACATTCAATTCAACTATCCGCATCAAAAAGACGTGAGTGAATTCAATTCTCCACATTCCAAGTATTTTCTATCTTTTCTTAACCCTTTAATGACTATACTGCTTTTAGCCACCCAGGAGTGCCTGATACCCCAAAGAGGCTTTCATATTTACCACCATAAATAGGATATAATTCCAAATAAAAATATCAATAAAAACAATAGTAATAACAACAATAGTAATAACAACAATAGTAACAATAAAAATTATAATAATAATGATAATAGTTGTAATAACAATAAAATTTAAATAATAATATGCTTTAAAGAGATATCACTTACTAATTTCAAAACTTAAACGAACTTGAAATACAATTTTATCATTTCAAGATTTCCTATAGGTTAGATTTCCCTGGTCATGAAAGGGTTACCTTTCCAGACTGTAGCAGAATATTCTGCAAAGTTAAAAGTGTTGTATAAGATGAAGAAAAATCTCCGGAACCAGTAAGTTCTGTTAAAATTGCAGGCTGATATGTATTTTGGTTATGAAGTAATCATCCTCAGGGCCGGAACTTAAGAGCGAATGAACTGCTTTGTTCGTTCTCAAGATTTTTCTTAATTTTATACATTCAAATTAGCCAGTAGCTCAAATTTTCTTTTCACCTTCAGATATGATCAGTTAGAGTCAGTCATTCATGAATAACACCTCTACATTGTAGTAGACATGTTTTTCATGGATAGTTTGTCAATTGATAAATATTTAAGTGTTGTGAGGTGACAGTCATTAAGAATTTTAATTCTTATACCTAAAAAATAATTCCACCCTCACCGATTTCCTGCCTGTATTATTTGTCTGGGACCGGTTAAGGCTATAAAGGTAAAACTGAATGTCTGACAAGGACTCACCTTTGTGTTAGTGACATAAGCGTGAGAACCCCTGACAATATGGGGATGATCCTGAGAATAAGGAGCTGTTGGCACGGGGGAACATGCGAGGGGAGGTGGAGGAGGGAATCGTGTCTCGGTGTGAGGGGAGGGGGGAGGAGGAGAAGCCTTTTCAGGAGCACCAGAGGAAGATGGGGCAGAGAGGGTGGAAGAGGGAGAGGAACCGATAGAAGGTGGGTGGGAGCCAACCAGCACACCAGATGGAGTCACACCTTCCCGACGAATTGGCGAACTAAAGGCATCAGGTGTCATCAGTGTGAGAATGGGTGCATTCGAAACTCCACTGAAGGGGAGGGAAGGGGCAGACACGCCGGCAAGACCATCCGACTGTAAGTTCATTTGACTTCCGCCACCAACTACTGATGAATGTGACTGCATTGACATGTCCTCTGAGGCTACCATCTCTTCTTCTTGAGGGCTTGATTCTAGAGGCAATGTATTTTCTGGCAAAAATGAGAAATTATTAGTCATCATGCAAGTTTAACAGAACAAAATTATTGCGATTTGTTAAAACATCCAAGTTTTATTTTTTAAATTTTATTGTCTTAAAAATTTTATTATATGAAAGAGACTAATAAATTTATTTCCTAGAAGATTCTAAATAATAAACCAACTATAATTATATCTACATGTGTGTATATATATATATATATATATATATATATATATATATATATATATATATATATATATATATATATATATATATAAAATGCATCTATCTCAACCATTTACATTTTGGAGTAAAATTAAGAGTGAAAAAGAAATTTGACTAAGGTGACCAGAATTTCAAAATCTCACAGAGGACATTTTTAAAAAGAAGACAAAATCTTCAAAAAGAGGACATCTGATCACCTTACATGTAAGCCTTAAAAAACTTGGAATAGTGTTTGGTAGATTTTAAATTAATTTCTTGAAGTTAATCAAAGCATTTTTGTAAAATTCTAGTTTGGTTCATGGTTCACTAAATTGGGAGTTCTACTGTGGCTCTCTAGAGGCTGCCCTATGTGCAGTGCACACATTGTATCCATGGTAAGCACTGCCCTGATTAAGAGTAAATGTTAAAGTGGATGGGGAAAAATTGGAATAGGTAGAACAGTTTTCTTACTTGGGCAGTGTTATTATCCAGGATGGTAGAAGTACCAAATACAAGTCGATCTTGATATATGTTGCCCCATTTTATGAAATTTTGAAGTTACAAAAAATCCATTATTTTTTCGTAACAACTCGGTCAAAGAAAACAAGAAACCTCTCCAAATTCCTCTAAATGATCAAGATGTCGAATTCTCCCTTTCTGCTGGAGCGGGTGATTCTACATACCATGATGATCATGTAAAACCTTTGCCTCATGCTGTATGAAACGGTACTATGACGATGGAGATGAATTTTTCATTAAATCAAATTATTACTGAACGCACTGCACTATTTTATTATTTATTGTATTTTTTATTTTAGTTAGATAAATCTTGACTATACACATGTCAACCATGCCTTCCGACCTGCTGCAGATACCTCGGCAATATGTGCTTTGCATTCAGCCTCGCTAGTTGCCATAAAACTTATGTAGTTGAGTATCCGTTGTCGTCGTGTTTTTTAATACAAATGCATTGAATATAATTGTGATAATTTATGATATAATAATTTATAACTTCAAACGGTGATTGAATAGTCAGTCAAGTTACTACGACATCAAGTTACACGAAATAGAACACAATGCTATGTAATGTATATGTGCGTGGAATAATTACACTCCATATTGTCTTAAAAAACAAGTTCTGTGCCTTATAAGGGAAGATTTTTTATCGTGAGAACATATCTTGTATGGAATCTAATGGGATATTATGACTCAAATTATGAAATTTCTATTTATGAAACGTTTTCCAAGAACGTAACTCTTTCATAAATCAGGGTCTCCCTGTATTTACCCGAAACCAAGACGAACCTGAATCCAGGATGACCCCGAATCTAAGACGACCCCCCCCTTTTAGCAGACTGTCAGAACAAAAAGATTTTATGACCTAATTTCTCACTGACTGTATCTGGTGTATATTTTGAACACACGCATTCAGTATAGGTGTACTAGTTCATTCATTAAAGGAAATGGTTTGTTACAAATTTGTTCCGAAATAAAAAATAGTTTTTAAAACGTAGTTTTTAAATTAAGACTATTAACTGAATTCCAGATCATAAGTTTGCAATGAAAAATACAATTATTTTATCGTGTTTCATTTGTATAAAAAAACATTGATTAAACGCATAACCATACTTCCTACAGTTCTATGACAACTCGGCGCGGTCACTTTGTCACACATCAATTTGTCGTCGTTAGTTCGTCTTGCATCAACACATCGCACGACAAACTCATCGCACATCAATTCATCTCTCGACAAATTTGTCATGGTGTCTCGCCTTCCAATTTGTCTCGCAACGAAATTTTCACGCGACAAATTTGTCTAGCAAGGGAGTGACGTGCAACAAGTTTATAATGTGACGAATTGATGTGCCACAAATTGACGCACGATCAATTGTCTGTGATGTATTGATGGTATATGACTTCGTACTCGAATACAGATGACCCCCAAATTTCGCAAGCTGAAATTTGGAAAAAGAAAACTAGTCTTAGATTCGGGTATATACAGTATCGTATTTACTCGTGTAATGCCGCAACCCCATTTTTAGAGCTAAAATTCTGGAAAAACGAATTTGTGTTATGCACAAACTTCCAAAATTTCGACGTTGATATTTTACAACATCAGCTGAATAATCTATCAGAAGCCGAGTTTGATGATACAATTACCGCAAAAATCAAATATTTAAGAAGTGACTTTTAAAAATGATTTTTAGTACTTTTTTAACGTAATCATGAAAAAATGGCATAAATTGCCATTATGTTACACGGAGACAACTCGAAAACCTATTTTGTAGTCTAGCTCTTAAATCGCACAGAGAGGTTCAATTTTGAGTCATTGCACATTCTCAAGTTATTTAATTTAAAATGATTACTTTTCACTAATTCCGCGAAATCACGCTAACTCAGCCATTTCTCACCTAGAAAAAGAGCGACTTTTATGGAAATAAATGCAAACTGTTCATGCTCAAAATAAATCTCCCAGACATCACACACTACCACAAATAAACCTGTCAAAAGATGCAATACGACTCGGTTACATGGGAGCATTTCTCACGTTTCTGCGGATAAAATATATCACTAACAGCTTTCAGAAAGCACAAACTAACAACTCCAACAGCTATTTAGTGACAGATTTTCATCGCAAGATTGTGTTCTTTGCTTTTATACAGAGTAATAAAAGTATATTATTTTAGGATACTGTCTGATATGCCTATTTACATAGAATATTTACATGATTTAGGTTTACTACTGATAGCTGGCCAAGACTTAAAAATATCTGATAAATATCGTGCTTATTATATCCAGGCATTTATGAAAATACATTGGTTAAAAATCACGGAAATAAAATTCACAGCATATTGCATCTACCGAAAAAAAAGTGTTCTCATGCAATACCAAATAGGCATTTCGTGGGTGGCCTACCCTCGGCAGATGAATGGGCAAATCTCGAGTAATGTCCGCACCCTCTTTTTTGATGGAAACTTTAGGAGAAAAAAGTGCAGGTATTACACGAGTAAATACAGTATATCAGAACAACAGTAATCTGAAAAGTATCAATTTGCTTTTATGAATTACACATCATACTGATGGTAGTACATTTTTAGGAGAGGACATGGTAGTGGGATCACGGATTTTTATGAAACTTGGTAACTGGACTCCAGGATCACTGCAAACCCCCCTTTTGGGCGTATACGGCCGATAGTTTTTCTGAAAATCACAATTAAATATTGCAATTTCTCGTCAACTGGTATAAATAGCTTAATACATGCACAATTCATTAAGTAATTGCTGGCAGTGAGCATATAGTGGATGCGTCCGAAACATAAGAGCACGAGTTTGATTCCCTCATGGGTTGGTCCTTTTTTTTTCATTTCGCCTCCTTTTACAAATCCTTTTTCGCATTAAAATTTAACTGGGCAGCCACGATGATATTTTTATTTTTTTCTATGTTGTTTGGTGGTGATTCGGATTTTTTTCTCAAGTAATTCAACACACGATTGTCTCCACAAAGTTTACATTATTAAATCGCATATTCTTCATTGCTCTCAGCACACGCTACATACTATATTGATGCCCTAACCCCAAATTTTTTTCTCGAACTCGCATTTAAGAAGAGGGGCGATTTTTTCATGATAGATTTTGACAAAAAATATCGGCTTATATTCAGGCAGATACGGTATTTTAAAATTCCTGTCATAACTTTGTTGGATTCCTCTGTTAACCTGGGATTTGGAAGAACCTTTTTTCTCAACATGATCAGCATCCTTTTTGTCACCCATTGTTAAAATAATGGATGGGTAAAAACTTGCCAAGAATACACCTACGCACTGATAGCTTCAATTCAATGACTAATGAGGAGTGCAGCCGCCGACTGAACTCGATCTATTCTCACCTCAGATGCTTTTCAAGTACATTGTAACATGTATGCCTAATGTGTCTACAATGTAACAAGTATCGTGCATCACTTAACAGATGTGCAGATTGTACGGTGATTTTTCGAAGCGCGATTTTACGATCTTTTAAAATCACTAGTACCGTATTAGCCCGAATATAATGCGACCCCAAGTATTTTGAAAGGAATTTTAGAAAAAGACGAAAAAACATTTAATTTTCTCTATTTTACACATTTAAATTACCTGTAAACTCATGAATTATGTACTAAAGGGGGGTAATGTGACGCCACGTTTAGACGGTTCTCATTTTCTAATGTTGAGTGTCGCAACCCTGTGTGAAGTTATGCCGGTGCTGTGGTTGCTGCAATTTGACCTTGATCTATTTTCAAGTCTCCTCAGACCCCTACCGAGTATATTTGTACAATGTAGCATCGTAACATGAACGTCCAATTCACTTACAATGTAGCAATTATAAACATATGCGCTGAAACACGCGTCATGAAACGCGCCAATGCACAGTTATTTTTTAAAGATACAAGTATTCGAATATAGTATGAACGCAACAAGTACTCGAATATAGTGCGAATGCGACTTTCAAAGGTACATATTGAGGAAAAAAACATCGCACTATATTCGGGTCAATACGGTACTCGAATATAATGTGGGGGCTACTTTTAAAAATTCATTTTTCGGAAAAAAACATTGTGTTATATTTGGGAGAATATGGTAATTTTAATTACAACAAATTACAAATTAACTTAAATTTAATTACAAACTGTGGGAGCCAAGGGGCAGAATTGGAGTGGAAATGGTTAAAACATAATAGCGCCAAACTTTAACAACTTTTCAATAGCATTCATACTTGGTCCAAGGAGTAAATAGCATAAATAGTATTTCTGTATCTAGGTGCAATTTTTATGCTCTGTTAGTGTGATTTACGTATGAGGTATTGAAATTTTCACCCAAAAGAGTTCATATGTATTTCCGTCTCTAAGTACAGTTCCTGAGTAGCATCGTAGCATCTAGCGAGTGCTGTTTTGAAAAGATTTCATATTTCTGCCTCTAGGGACATTGTTCCTACTCTGCCGCCATTTTCGAAATCTTTGCCCAAAAGTGTTAGGAGTTTTTTGCCAAGCTAGATCGAAAAACGTTAAAACCTGTTGGGAATCGCATGCTCAATTGTTTTTAAAAAATTGGAAATTCTAACGTAAAAGGACGCGAATAGTGGGCAAATTTAAAATGAAATAATGTAAATACAGGATTTTACTTACATCGGAATTGTAGGAAAATTGATGGGCCCCATATAAAATATTGTAAATAGTGGGAAAAAGTACATTCTGATAACGTAAATACGGGGTTTTACTGCATATTGAAAACCAGAATCAAAGTATGACATAATAATCATAAATTATATCAATAATGGAACACATTTTGAGAAATTTGCAATTGAAAATTTTATGCAGGAAGACAGCAAATACTCGGCGACAAAGGAATTATTTTTTTCATAACTGTAATTTTCCAAATTTTCAAATATTTTATATAAACTTTAAGATAGTTTCCAAATGCATAATTATATATCCAGAGACATAGCACAAGAATTACAATAGTTTACACAGCCTAGAGTATCTTCAAGAGACTGCCATTAATGCTTACCACTGGAGATATGACCTGGTAAAGAAATACTGGATGATCCTGTTTTGAACATTATGTGACATTCCTGTAAGGATTTTGGCTGCACTAATACTATTTGTATGACAACTGTTGTGCCTCCATCCACAGCTGAGTCAGCCTGGATTGCCTCTTCACCTTCAACTGCTGGCCTCCTACCTCCATTTTCTTCTGAATTCCCCTTGCCCTCTTCACATACCTCATCTAAAAGAAAGAAAAGCAACTTTAGAGAAATTTTAAAGAAAGTGACTTATTTTTACACCTATATGTATATGTTCAATGATAAGAAAAAATAATAAATATAAACCATGGGAGAACAATTATGAGCATGTTAGTTCCTTTATTGTTAATGATATCTTTGATAACAAAACTGTTATGTAATACCTATCAAATGCCAATCAAACATAGCAACAATGGGAGAAAGGATGATAATCAAATTTCTTGCAGATAAAGAGAGGAAAAATTTTATATTTGAGAATAATATGGTTACATTCTTAAATTAAATTCATACATCAATTCTAATTAATTTCAAAATGTAACTTTATAAAGTCCTGCCACCACAAAGTTAGTGATTACATTAAGATTCATCCTTTAACCGATAATAATTTAAGATTTTGAACTCGCATAAATACAAGAAATGAACATGTTCTACTGAAATAAAATAGTACACAAGGGAGACAATGCAAATAATGTTGTAAACTGACCAATTGAAGGATCATCAGAGTAAGCAGCAGTAGGAGAAGATGATGAGCATTTATCATAGCAAATCTCTGCATCCACCACTCCAAAGCTCAATATAGGGTAAGGCAGATGGAACTCGGAGATAGTGGACACAAACGATATACCCTCATCCTCATCACGTCCAAATTGTAAAACATATAACACCTGAACCAAAAAGAATAAAGTAAAATAAGTAATATTTCAAAACCTGCTTCATCATAAGTAATTAAAACTATCATCAGGGCTAAATAGGATTGGCTTAGATTACCATTTAAAAAAATACTTGCTGCAGATCTTGTTGAAGATCATAATCAGAGTAAATTTAGGGCAGCAAAACCTAAATGTTTCCCATTCTGAAGTAACCAATGATTACTAAAAGTGCAGACAGAAACCAGATGAGAATTCATCTTCTCATTTGGCAATGATATATAAGCTCTATCATAGCGAATTGATGAAAATTATACGAGACTTTTCTCTCAGCAAGGAATTTATGTCTATTCAATCAAAACCATAATTAATATATAAGCTCTATCATAGCGAATTGGTGAAAATTATATGAGACCTTTCTCTCAGCAAGGAATTTATGTCTATTCAATCAAAACCATCATTAATTCTTTCTATCTTTATACATGTTGAATACTTAATTATGGAAATAAATATAATTTTTTACAAGAATATTAAGAATAGAACCACAGAAAAATACATTATTTCTGCAAGTATGGTATTTAGAGCAGGCTGTTTTAAACTAATAATTTCAATTAAATAATTAATTACTTATTAATATATTAATTCATTTTTGCAAGTAAGATTTTACTAAAAATTTCCATCAAGAGTACAAAGACAATTCCAGTCATTTGTTTCGTCTCATGCAAAAAATTGAGATATTTCCCCAAGAACGCAAAATTGCTCACCTTTCGTCCAATATCAGAGAGGAGAAGAAATTTAGCTGCAAGATCAAGGCCAGCTTTGAGGAATCCTTCTTCTTGCCCTAAAGGTGCTTCTTTATCCCCAAAGTATATGGTCTGCAAACAAGTCCATGACTCACATGACCACAATTTTAACTCGTGATTATTCCTAGTCCCTGTTAATGCAAATTTCCAGAACTGCACCCTATCAAAGAAAAAACATAAGTAACATATGCTTTATTAAGTACAACTGTTCTTAGCATTTTCTCTTAATATGTTCACAAGTTCAGTACCCTTCATCTAGCTGTGTATTTGTTAGGCTACTAAAACGTTTTGATTTTTAGGCATTCTTTACCAGCAATGGGGTAGTAGCAGAACACCTTATGGACATGTCTCCTCCATCTGTCGGTATGTCTAATCTTCAAAACTACTGGACAGATTTTAATTATTAGTGGTCCATATTAAAATTTAATGCCAAATTTTGATTTTGAACTGCATCCATCAATTAGAACTTCCACTTCATATATGCACTTTAATAAAATTATACTTATATCTCATTAAATGGCAACCGTCAAGCAATAATTAAATTCTGTATTTTTCTCTCCCTAGCTCTTATATGATCTATAAGGTATAGATTAAAAAAATTATTCGGATTACAACTTATAGTTTCCGAGATAAAAATTCAAGAACTGCCCAATCTTTCCACACTGTTTTATACCCATTTCCCATAAAGAACACCTTTGAAAACTCTGTGTATTCCATTTATGGAGTAAACTTTTCCTTCTTGTTTATCCATGGATAGGATATAAGAATTTTCCACACAAGTCATACTTTTCCAGAAGGTGGACAGAACTGGTTGAAAAAACTCAAAATTTTTTATAAGAAAATTTAATGCTTTCAATAATAAGATTAGTTTTCAAGGCTAACAATGCCCGGTGACTCCTATAATTTGAAGGGAGACTTGACCATCCTTGCTGAAAGAGGGTAAGAAGGAGAAGAGACAGGAAAATGTAGAAAGCCTATGAACTATAATGTTGCAAGTTTTTTGTGAGGCACATACCATACAAAATCCATCATTTTCACATAGAAAAGTAGTATTTTTGTAATGGATAGTAGACCAAGTGTTTAATGGAGGATAACTCATTTGCTAAAATTGTTACAGTGATTATATTAAACTATTATAAATTAAGTTTATGTTAAAACAACAGTAAAGTATAGCCTCGGTTTAATGTCACTTCAATAAACATTGATTTGCATAAACATTGTTCCAAGATTGATATTCATTTTCAAATTAACATAGTCGATGATTCGAGTTAACATCATTTTGACTTGGATGAAGTTGCTATTCTTCTTTGGGTCTAATGAAACTCTCAGTTCAATAAAACTATGAAATAAAGATTTAATTTACATCAATTATGGTAGATTTTTCTTTAATTATACTTAACTGCTGCAAGAAATAATTTGTTAGTTGCATTTCTTTTTTAGCAATGACAACTCGTGAATTTGCATTCACAGAAGTGTTCGTAGCTCTGTAAACTTACTAGTAAAAATTCATTGTTCTCTACCATTTATACAACTACATTTCACTGGATTGGTATTACATAGTTCCTTTTTCTTGTCACTAGAGGTACTAATGTGAAAATGTTGCCTTTTCCAAATTTAGGTACCTTAAAATGAAGATATCGTACTATTTGTTAATTTTATGCCATTCCTCTTAATGTATGGTTTTCTTGAATTATTTATACTCGGATACCACTCATATCATACGAGGTACCATAAAATACAATATAAAACGTCTTTTTGTGTCTCGAGAGGTTTTGAACTAGAGGTATTGGAAATAATTATATTGAATAACAAGGGTTCTTATGGGAAATATCAATTCACTTAACGATGTTTTGTTCAGCATTGCAAACGAATAAATGATTTTAATCAAGGACACACTATAATCCATTCCAATAATTGATAAATCTGCCTCAATAGAAGCCAACTCCGTATTTAAGCCGACCCCCTAAAAATTTCCGCCATTTTTTGGCAAAAAAGGGTTAATTTCATAGACTTTATGCTGAAGTTTGCAGGGCATGCATACACAGCCTAGAATACATTATTCGAGATCAAACAAAAGACTGGGAAATGGTTTAGTTGTTGTCATTTTGTAATATTACCCCAATTAATAATTTTGCATTTATGAATAATGTTCCACATTCAGTAACGATAATTTCTTTCGTCTTCATTTTCACACAAGCTCAAATAAAGCAATACTGACCTCGTCAAGATAATTTTTCACCCAAGTCTATTTCCAAAGAAATTAGCATTTCCATTGCCTTAAGAAATTGCATTTTTATAATTATAGACATTTCATGTAAAGTTTTACTGTTCATTATCAGCTTAGTTTTGCAGTTCATGCCGTTGCACATACCTTCGGAGCAGATGTCTCTTAATTTACCAAAATTAAAACAGTTGAGCATCGAAAGCCTTCATCGCATTTTACATAAATGTCTGTGTAGTCAATGTATGCAACTTTAATAGATTCCATGAATGAGGTTTTAACATGCATATAAACATTACAATGACTATAGCAATAACTACAATAGCCAAGTAAAACTAATAGGAATTTATTTTAATGGCTAATGAAAAATAATACAAATTGCTAAATATTCTTAATGATACATATGCATAGCCTTGAGAAATGAAAGAAAATATTCAATAGCATTTAGAAATGAAAGAACAAGTAACAACGGTAACAAAACACAGGTAATGCTAAATTCAATATTCTAGCTTTATTATTTATTCATTAATATTCATCTTAGGTCAAATATTTACTTTAGGAAAAATATAGTACTATAATTTGAATGTGGCAGCAATGAAAGAGGTGCTGCCAACTAACTATGGGTGACTACAAGACAACCCTAACCTCAAATTTTTTCTCGGATTCGCATTTAAGCTGAGGGGTGATTTTTTCATGATAGATTTTGACAAAAAACATTGTCTTGTATTCCGGCAGATATGGTATATAATTAAAGTACAGGGAGCAGATATAAGAATGTTGAAATATGGAAAAAAATAGGAGAATATTAATAAATTACAGAATCAGAATCCTAAATTGCTGATTGAATAGCACAGAAAAACAATTTTTATTATGTGGTAAATGTCATCTGGCATGTAATGATATGAACTAACAGTGAAAATGAGCATAATATGTAGAATATGAATTAAATGTGAGGTTAGTGCCATGCAGGATGTGTTACATGAATGATTGCGAGAGGTCTAATTATCATTTTATAAATTCAGATTTTGCATTTTGGGTAGGAAAAATGCCTCGGCAACAATAATCTAGATGCTTACAGATTTCTAAGGAAAATGTAACAATTTATGGTAAAATGAACATGGTGCTGATGTAATCAGTGCCCGATAACATTTGGATAAAGAACTACATGCTGATGCATTGGCTCTCTAGTATCCAAAGGGTTAAGCAATTGAATGAGGTCAGTCGTTGGTTAAAAAATATAACATTAAGAAAATTATAGTGTAATGCATTCTATACATGCAAAATTTCTATCAAGCAACACCTACATTCAAAAAGGTGGCTCATCCCAAACACAGGAAATATATTCCCCTAACACACAGACCAGGGATGGCAAATGCTTTTAGTACCGTGTGTCAAGAAAGTAATATGAATCAAATTATTTTGCGAGCCACTAGTTTAATCGTCTAATAAATTTAATATTTTATACAGAAAATACAAGCTTATGCATTCCAAATAAAATCGCACACGTACCACTTATTGACCATTTGAATGATCAGAAATGGTAAGATCAACAATTTATAAACAACATTGGAAAAACTAATTGAAAGTATGGTGTTTAGAGTTTGGAAAGAGTACAAGGACAGTGAGAGGGAAAATGCATTTACATTGTGTTTACATGATAAAAGGAAATCAAAACAACTCACTCTGGGGAATGATTTCTGTGGTCATCAAGGAAAAAGAGGCAAGATAGAGGTTTGCCTCCATGGGGACGCCATTCATGCAGGCACCTTGGTTTTGCCTCAGTGGGCAAATAAACCTACATGAGAAAAGTGATTAGCATAAAAATATCATCTACCTAAATTGAAGATGAAATGAAGCACAAGGCAAACACTAACTCTTGTTTAATATGTAAAGGTGGAAAGTGATACTGATCAACCAAGAAACTTAATTTCATAACACTTTCAATAAAGCAACTGGAAATAATAAGCTTAAATTTTGATTGGCTCCTTTTGATTCATCACAAATATGAAAACTAATCCACAATTCTGAATTACCTGAAAAAATTTGACAAGGCCATCAGCACTAGCAGTGGCTAAGGCAGTGCCATCGGGAGAAAAGGATGCTTCTACAATATCCCCAGAATGCTCCTCCATTGGTAGGCGTCCTTCAAGAACATGTGATGGCTTCACTCTTACCTCACCTGCAGGGATGTCTGCACGTACTCTAGCTACATTTAGCATTTCAGCCTATTAAAAAGAATATAATATATTATTTTACAAAGAAACAAAAATAAAATTTTACACAAATCACAATAGTGTCAGTGTGAAATGAAGACAAAATGATTTTTTTATTTAATACATTCTACATAATGGATTGACCCAAAAATTTATTTGGAATACCAGGTGTGAGAATAAACAGATTCTCAATACATATTAACAGCTAAGTCTGATTTTTAAAAAATTAATGAGCTGTATTTTAATTTTAAAAATTAGCAATTTTCTCCATTTCAGTGACCAATAACTGATTAATTACTTTCTTGAACTCTTTTTGAAATATAAACAAAATGTGAGCTACATTTTAATGCTCCATTTATTCCTAAGCAAAAGCCATACAATCAACTTAAATGAACTGTCTTTGGCTTCTTCACATAACAAATGGGATAAATTTATTAAGTTTTACAAAATTACAGAATATCCCTAATCCCTAAACAATTACAAAAGTACAACCTTCGAAATGTACGTTTTAAAAGGTGCCAGGGACTACTTAACACTAATAATATTAATACTGTTACACTAAGTTAAAGGAATATTTTAACTTGGGTGACTCATCAATGCAGCATTTAAGACAATATGACAATCTGTAGTAGACTCTTATTATATAACATACAAACAGAAAACTATCATACTTTGGCCCCATGTGTGACTACAAGAAGCTTAGCTGCATCATCATCTACAGCTGTATCAACTGAAGATCCTCCACTATCTTCAGGAATATATGGACACCAGACCACACGGTGGCTAAGTCCTGTACCACTCTGACCACCCTCATGCTCCACATGAAGAATAAGACTGCAACTTTATTTTAAAGGCAGTCAAGGAAAAGCACACATTTCTAAAAGAGCAGAGGCTTGATTTTTACAAGAATACCAATACAATAATATCCAGTATGAGAAAATTCGCCATTTTAAATTAAATTCAAATTTATTGGTTAATTTTTAAAGGAATCTCAGTTAATTTTCTACACAAAAATTAACATCATTACAATACTAATGCATTAACAAAAGGATACTCTAAGTTGTCATTGGCTCCTTGTTGGATGTGATGCACAAAGAGATTACCAAAGTGGTCTACAGATGCTAGCATGATTTGTGATCGGATATGGGCAAAGCAGAGGTCATTAACAAGTCCCAAGAGGTCTCTAATAAGAACCCTCTCCTCTGTCTCACGGTTGACTACACGCACCACACCAACAATCTTGCCAACAGCTGAAATTAAAATTAAAAGTATGTCAAGTCATTAGAAAAAGTCAAAGAGAAAGAAATTAAATTAACAATGAAAATTCTCCATTTCTGGTTAAACAAATGCAGGAAATGCTACTCCAGATACTGGATAAATAAAAGAAATCAAAAGTTCATTTTAATCTTTTTGAAAGTAGACTTATTGCTTTCTTGGGGATACTTCTTTTATGTTACTAGTGTTTGACTCAAGTGAGTATTGAGCAGAATCCTATCTACAAGGTTTGATCTGTATTTTTTCACATGCAACTGAATAACTATAGGAAACAATATCTATTGTATCTCAGGTGAAAATACATTCAAAATAATTAATACTTGCTTTAACCCTTTCAGACATAAATTAATTTGGGGTGTGGAAAAAATTATTTTTTCATGTTTTTCACATGCTTAGGAGTTACTTATTGAAAATATATTTATTTTATATTTTTTCCTATGATATTTTGATTTTTTCGAAATGTCCAATATATTGGACATTGGGTCTCAATGGTAACCCTCTAAATTTTGTTTCAATTCCTATATTTTCATTTTGTCTTTATTTTATAGCGCTAACAATATTTCTTTTTTAAAGGAAAAACTTTTGTAATTCAGGGGTACATTGGCCAAGGACAGCCCAAACATTTTCTGACTTGTTTGAAAATAATTCAGACCTCTTCTGTACAATTATTGACTGTTGAGTAAGGCCTATCGACTTCTACGGGTTTGAACTTCGAGGAAAGATCATAAATTCAAGGGTATATTGTCCAGGGCTGGCCCTGAAATTTCTTTGGCTGGCTTGAAGAGAATTCAGTCTCCTTTTACAGAATTATTGACTGTTGGATGAAGCCTGTCAACTTCTATGGGTTTGAACTTTGAGAAGAGGTCAAAAATTGTTTTTATTATTTTATCATTATTTGATAACTATAGTTTAATTATCTTACAGGATTAAGAGATGAAAGCAAAGTAATAATAGCACAAACTGCAACAGATGGAATACAAAGAATTAATTTATATGCAAGAAAAATAATTAGCTGTCTCAATGGCTTTATGAAAAAAATTCTACTTACTCAGGTCCGTGTACAAAGAAATGTAAAGAGGGGTTTAGAGCGAAAAGGGGGGTTTAGATGAAAAATATTTTCAATTGTATTCTGAGACAATTGTGCTTGCAGGGATCTTATCGTACAGAACAAAATTGTGGTAACACTAAAGAAAAACCAACGAAAGATTTAGTAATTTTGCAAACTAAAAATATGAGAACAAAAAATTAATTTGTTTCATTTGGTTGGGATCGGTGGTTTGAACTTCCAAGATCTCTTGCCCTTATGTACAGCCTTATATTTATGTAGAGAATGTACTGTAAAGCCTTGTACCTCTTCCATAACTTGTGTTACATAGCTCGAGAAAAGGTGCCCTAGAGACCTGACGTCCAATATATTGGACAAGTTAGTTTAATAACTATCATAATCACATTTATTGCTGAAAATTGTTGTGAATTTGACAATGTCATCAGTAAACTCACCACTATTGAATTTCATTTGAAAACCTTACATTAAAAATAAAATATTAACATAAATAAATAATTTAAAACAGCTTATCTGAGGATTCAGCAGAATGTGCTGCAATGCTTGCTGCTAAGAGGCACACTGATAAAATAAGCAGCCACATGGTAATCAAAGTCACATAAAACTTACAAAGTAACATCAAGGCTTACACTCAATATATTACAATTTCTTCTAAGTGGATAAAAACACACTATAATTGAGGGAGAACATTTGTCCAATATATTGGACACGGTCTGAAAGGGTTAAGTAAAATTGTGTGAATAATTGAAATTCCAAGGGATTTAAATATTTGAAATAAAAAGAACAAACCTACATTTGACTTGATAAATTCAAAATATAATAGAAAATGTCACTGCATAAGATAATGTACTTCTATAAAATTAATATCGTAATGAATGTAGTGTCGGTTGCCACAGGAAAAGCGAAAGCTGTCCTGTAACTCAATGGTTCCCAGCCTTTTCTAACCCCCGCCAACCCCATTTAGTCCGAGGATCACAAGTTGGGAACCGCTACTATATCTCAAGGTCTATCTTTGCTCCTCTTTCAGGCAGTCTTAATGCAGGTAAATGCATGAATTACACTGGGACCTTTTGAAATTTTGAACATAGCTTACAGATTCCCAGTACTAACTTGGTTGGGTCTCTTTCCCAAGAGGTGTGAGAGACTCTGGTCAAAAAACATTTGGGACAGGGTCGGATCTCTTTCCAGAAAAGATAGTACTGACTTCCCACATTGCCAAGAAACCAAACAAAAACAGCTTTTCATTCCATTAACAACTTCTAATCAGGTTAGCCTTTGCGATGACGATAAACAAGGCACAAGCCCAAACACTCCCCGGAGTGTTTATAAAAGAGCCAAGCTTCACTCATGGACAACGTCACAGCAAGTCAAGTGCCTACTCCGAACAGAATTCGTTTTACAATCCCAGGACCATACAAGAAAACCAAGTGTCCCATATTCTGAAATATTGTAATGCTTGACACTCTTTAAGACTTGATAATTTTAAATGTGAAAACCACCTGCAGCTCAAATAATGAATAGTTAATGCCCGACTCTTTTTACCTGTTATTTTAATTGATACGTAATATACAATTTTAGAATGAACACAATACATTAACTAATCATTTTTTTTCAGTAAAAAACATACTTATGTGCTCATAGGTCAACATCATTTTAATTAGTTTCCAAAAATCAATAGAAAAGTGCATGATAAACATCCATTATGAGATGAATTTCAGTATTTCAACTCAAAAAACTTACTGACACAAAGGGTTGTTACTTTAACTCACGTTTGAGACCATAGGCCAGGTATTTCCCTTCTATGTGAACTGCCACTAGCCTTCCAGGGTAATGACGGGACTCCCAACCATAATCAACAATGCTCTTCAACTTGACCTTTGAGCTTCCTGTAGTGTGACTGCCTGCACTACTTTGAACCACAACCTCCTTTGCATAGACATCGAAAGAGCTGCCATCCTCGGCATCTTGAAAAGATCTAAAAAAAAGTTATGAAGGAATAAAAAATGTTTTTATTCAGCTATCATATCATGAGACTATCAAATGTACACACTTTATAGATGCCAAACAATAGTTGAATTATTACCTAATTTTATCTGATGATAAAGTTTGAGCTTAAAGAACTTCCCTTATTTTTTAAATTTTAGTGTCAGCATAAAATAAAATGTAATAACCGAAGATTTTATTTTATTAAAAGCCTTAACGGATTTCTTCATAACCTAATATGTAGGTTATACTGATTCATATATGCAGCAATGGAAATGTCTCAAATAAAATTGTAAATATAATTTGATGTAAAATTTTGCTGGTGACACAGATAAAATGGATCTACTTAATTATTTCTAACCTCTCTTATTTACAATAATATGTCTGATTTGTTAGAAGAACGAACTGGATGATGAGATAATTCTGATTACTTTTGGAATTTAAATTAGTTTCAAAGTTTCTCAAAAAGTTTTCTTTCATTCATGAAAACATTGAGATGATAGCACTCCTCAAAGTTTTTACATTGACTTGAATATAAAAACCGATGTTTGTTCTCCATTTTATACATACAGTTGCAAATATCAAATTATTTCATTCACTGTCAAAGATAGCAAACAAAAATTGAATTGGCAAGAAAAAATGAGCGGATTATGCTTTTCATGGGTGTCAGTTTGAAAATTACAGAAAAGGTCAGTACAAATAAGAGATCATAGGTTAGATATTCACTACTCGAGACAAAATTTGCTTTCACAGTCACAAAATGCATCTCTTTCATTGAAGTAACTCATATTCCGAGATTAAAGGAAAAATTACTCAACGGCATACGAGCTTTCAGTTAAAATGTAGAAATTACATAGCAAGTCAAAAACCTCAGCAGGCAAACAATTATAAGTGCTGATCATTGATGGCATATTGAAGAAATGTCTAGAGCACACCAACTTTTAACTGCATACATAAATTAGCCAAATAAAACACACCATCATTACTGACAAAGATTGCACTCAGCCTACTTCATGAGGAAAAGTCCACAGATTTATCATAAAGATAAAAAAGTACCACTCAATGCACTCAATCAAATGACTACTGTAAAATTACATGACCGTCCAACAGCAACACTTTCTCATTATAAATTTGTCAAGAATGTTGACGACAATTATGAATACGAAACAAGTATTAAAAGACACCTAAAGGTCAAGCACCAATCATCCCTCTTTCACAAAACACTACTGAAAAGACATGGTAATGTCCCTTCATTTGAATGATTGAAGATGTCCATTCGACCCAATAAATTCCCCAACATTTCATAAATTCGACAAAATGTTGTTAAAAATGTATATAATACGAAATACTTCGTACAACCATTGGTAATAATAATGATTGTTGTTGAATACCAAACATTTTCTGGGTTAATACTCATATCGACAACGTTTCCCCAGTAAAATCGAACTACAAAAAATTTAAGTGTTTGAAACAAGGAAATCTATGAAATTATTTCTCGCATTTTACAAATACTAAATTTCTATTTCAGGCGTTACAGATTATTGGATGAAATGAATCGTTATACTACAATATAGTAGTCATTCTAATGAAACAAATATTACCCAACCGAAATTACTAAAAATTTGACACAGCTTGCAGTTCCTTAAGGCTTTCGACGCAGTATTATTTTATAAAAACCTAACGAACTTGGGTTTTAAAGAGCAGCAACGACTACATATTTCCGAACTAGCAATAACTAATTAAGAGTAAATTTAATATATCAATCATTAAAAATTATAAACATGAACTTACATAGTCTGAGACATTGCTATAGGCTTAAGCACAGAATTCTTCATATGTTGAATTCCAGTCATTGCAGCATATAACTACCACCTGTAATAGTTGAATCATTAGCGGTGAAAATCACACACAAGCATTAATAAGGACAATTTTAACTTCATTCACCAATCAAATCTCTTGCAACTTCTCTGAAACTAAATGAAAGGTTTAAAATCACAAATCCATAAAACATCATGACTCAATACCTGCATAAAATAACTTAAATGTACAAAAATCACTGTCTTCACGTATACATTAAATGGCTGGAAAATCTAAATAAACGTGAGTCTTTCTTCAGAGACAATACTGTATACTTCACAACTAAAAATGAAAACCGGTCACATTTCATATGCAGACGCCGATAAATTTACTAAGTGCATCAAACACACGAAGATCACAATTTACTATAGTGATGTTGGTCCAAATAAATAAACTTCGGCACTCTTAGTCCCTCTAGTGGCAGAAACATCAACTGTCAAGAAATTGAACGTACACATGAATTAATTGGAAAAGTTAGAAAGTTCAATTAAATGTTAGACGTTGAACATAAATTGCTCAAAAACTTTTTTATAATGAGGAAATATTTATACCAGCTATGAATAGTATAAGACATCATTTGGTTTAGATAATGCCAAATTTTTAAGCTCATACCGAATCACAGCTCCTAGTATTTTTGAATTTCAACATATGTATAGGAAATTGAAAACCCTCTATTCTGGCAATCGAACTTCTTAAAATATGGAGCAACTACAAGTACGTAAAGAAAATGTGAGCTACTACTGGCTGGTTTTAATGTATAAAACGAAGAAAATATCCGGAACCGGTAAGTTGTGATAAAATTACAGGCCAATACGTATTTCGGTTACTAACCATCCTCGGGGGCGGGACTTGAGAGCGAACGATTTGGTGAAGAGAACAGTGGCACACTCAAATCAATTACAATTACCGTACTGTCTCGAATATAACGCGATGTTTTTTTTCCAAAAAAATTATATTCTAAAAGTACTCCCCGCGTTATATTCGAGTACAAGTGATTTTTAAAGATCGTAAAATCGTGTTTCGAAAAATCATCGTAAATTCCGCACGTCTGTTTAAAAGATACAAGGTACTTGTTACATGGTAGGCACATTAGGAGTGCATGTGACATTGGGTCGAGTGAATAAAAATTAAGCAAATGCTTAAAGCAAACAGTAAAAGCATTTGCTTCATATTGAGTGAATAAAAGTTTTCTATTGCCTATAAGCATTTGCTACTCAGTTTTAAGCAAATGCTGATATTTTACGGAAGAAACCTCTTTGAAACTCTTCCCTCACTTGTTTTTGTTTACATTTAAAGTTTTACATAGTTGGATTTCAAACTAAAAACAAATATATTGCGTGATATCTTTTAAAAAGTTAATTAATAATTTTTTAAACTATTTCTTTTATAACTGAATTCGGTAATATCACAAATCATGGGTGTATTTTTATTTAATTAGTTATAGTAATTTTATCCAGTCATTTGCCTTTATAGTGATTTTGGACGCCACAAATTTTACTGTCTTACATACAGTTGTGCATTGTACGTGATGATCTTCCCCGACTACTATTTGAAATCCGGGATCACTTAATAGCATAAAAATATTTCCATCTTCTGTTTGGAAGACGGTGCTCCGGCACGTCTCTCTTGCGTAACAGATTTGAAATATACTTACCATTTTCTTCAGAGAAACTATATAAATTTTTATAACCGTTGGTTGTTGAAACTTATGTCGTATTTTTTAACCTTTCGTGTCACCATAAACTGCCATATTTATAGTTAGGATCAATTATCATGAAAATAGAGTACTTAGAAATATCTTAGCAAGCCCTTTACCTCACTTAAAAAAGTTGGAGCATATGCTTAAAGCATTAAGCAAAAGTTGTTTTATTCCCACAATTTTAAGCAAATGCTTAAGAAAAATCCTAAAAATAAGCAAATGCTTATTCTTTCTAGCAAAAGCAAATGCTATTTTTTTATTCACCCCAAATCAAGCATTTGCTTAAAAAGTGATAGAAATCTTAAGCATTTGCGTATTTTTTATTCACTCGACCCATTGTACTGAAAAGCATCTGAGGATTTGAGGCGAGAATAGAAAAGTTCAGTCGGCGGCTGAACCCCGCGAAAGTCATTGCAATGAAGATATCAGTGCGTCGGCGTATTCTTTATATGTACCTACCTTAGTGATCCGTTATTTTAAAAATGGGTGACAATAGGAGTTTTGATCATGTTGAGAAAAAAGGTCCTTCCAAATCGCAAATACACAGGAATCCGACTAAGTTATGACATGAATTTTAAAATAGTCGTAGGCGGAAAAAACGAGCAAAGCTTCGAAAAAGCATGATGTACCTGAAGTAAATATACGTCTATGGCGGAAGCAATTAGAAAAATTTTAATGTGCAATTTCATCCAGGAAGGCGTTTAGAGGACTTTCAACTGGGAGATTGAAGACCTCGAGAAGCGTGTTTTCGTCTGTGTTTTACAAATGTGAAATGAAGGTTTTTCCATCACTCGCAAAGTGATAAGGATGAAGGCATTGGAAGTGGCGAGGGAATGTAAAATTCCACAGTGATTTCAAAGCAAGCATCGGCTGGTGTAGATGGATGATGCAGAGGAAAGGCCTTTCTCTGCGACGCCGCACTTTCCTAGCTCAACGTCTGTCTAGTGATCACAGTGAGAAGTTGATCGTATGTCATAAGCTTAAAGAAGCAACTATCTGCTAGGCCACATGGGGAATGCCGATCAAACATCGGTATGTTTTGATATGCCGTCAAACGTCACCATCAATGAAAAAGGTGCTAAATCGGTGTTGTTAAAATCCACCGGAAATGAGAAATCGAGGATAACTGTTATGCTTGCAGTCACGGCCGACAGGCAAAAACGGACTCTCTACGCAATTTTAAATGAACGAGAAACTTGTGTTAGATTGGCTGAAGGTTGTTTGGGGGAAGCGTCCGGGAGCATTATTGCATCGGCGAGGAATGCTTGTACTTGATGCATTTAGGGGTCATCTGACAGAAAGTGTTAAGAGACAAATGGTTGAAATGTGTACCGACCTAGTTGTAATTCCAAGAGGGATGACGTCGCAATTGCAATTGTTAGATGTTGTGATTAATAAGCCGTTCAACAGTGGAGAATCCAGGGGTGGGCGACGACCCCTCTAAAGCCGAAGCAGAACCGAAAAAAAAAATTACGGTCACATTTACCAATCGACCCAGTGCATAAACCCGACGGCTAGGTAAGTCAAGACACACGATGACGACTCCGTCGATTCGTATATCCTCGAGAGAAAAAATGACAAGAAATCCTACGGATGAAACTCACAATAGCTTTGAGGATGCATTTTGAGCGGTTCGTTTTTTTATTCGTCCGGACTTCGGCTAGGGTAGGCGTAACTGAGAGACCTAGGATTTATCTCCTTAAATCCAGATATGAGGTATGAATAAGAAGTCTATTCACTCTTGATGAGTTGCAGTCACTCTTAGGAATGCGTCCTGGTCAAGAGTAAACAAATAATGAAATATTCCCCAAGTTTTCTTCGGAAGATTATTGGCCATGACCTCTCATATCCGATCCAAGAGAACTTATTTTGTGCACCCTCCATCAGTCTTGTCTTGCTATTTAAAGGAGGGACACTCCACTTTTTTGTCTTGTGCTTATTCTTAAATTCGTCTTTTGATCAGGTTAGTAGTTTTTTTGTAGCAATCTATTTAAACTTCAAACATTCAAAGTTAATTTGATAAAAATATTTTCTAAAAATGGGCAAGAATGAAATATTTTTGTTCTCGTTATTTCTTTCAAAATATTTAGCCTATCGACGTTGACAATAAATTGTTTCCTACGTCGAAGGGAAAAGAAATCATTCGGCGCGAAATAAGTATGTTCTTTAATATAATTGGTTTCAACAGTATATTCAACAGAAAAAATTATTCGTTGCTGAAGTTTTGATGCAGAGGTTAACGTATAGTAGGTATAATGACATAATTGAAGCTATTGAAAAGTTTCTAGTAACATTATTTTTACTACTGTAAGTGCCCGTTGAAATTCAACGGAAAAGTTTTTAAATGGAATTTCGTGAATAGATGCGACGCGAAGCTATTATCCAAGTCAATGGTAAGCAATTACACGAAACCGGCAATAATGCAAATCACTAAGAATACAGGCAACTCTCGTTCAACGAACGATATGCGTTCCTGAACAGCATCCGTAAAACGGAATTTCGTTGAACGATTGCGATTTTTCCGTTGACTTCCCCGTTAAAACTCCAGTTGCGTTACAGACAAAATGTTTTTTATTCTCGAATTTAGAATTCCTTAGCTATCAAAATGTCTGTCAAAGCAACTACAATATTGGATCAACTAGAAAACCGAAGCAACAACAATTGTGCATAGAAGCATGTACAGTGTCATTTATTGTATGATACGAGAAAATTCAACTTTTGAATAAAAAACAGAACCTCCCAACTCAGTCAATAAATAATTAAAATTCCTCGTGATATAAACATCTACAGGAAAATAATTAACAAAAATTTGAACAGTTATGAAAAAAGTACGATAAATTTGGCCACGGCAATGGCTTGCAAACAAATCCTCGTAATGTAACGATTATGTATGAACCGCGAGAAAGCGAATGCGACCGAACATAGTCAATCCAAGTCAGACTGAAGCATAGAATGGCTGTGGGAAACACTGCGTAGTGCACTTCCTCCCTATCGGTACACAAGAGGCCCTTCAAGTTTAAGTGGATATTTATAAATATATTTTTAGTAACAAACAGCACGTCATATTTAGCCTCTCAATAAATGCAGGCGATGGGAAAAATGCGTGGTAAAGCGGACACACGAAGAATCCATGGGTAAACAAGACGGTCTTTGTGATTCCAAGAGCTATCGTAAACATCCGAGTTTCTTCGATCTGAGTTGGATACATGTTATTTAGTTCGTTCAAGTGAACAGAATTTTCGGCGAAAAGTAAAGCTACAAAATTCAATTCATTCGTTAAAGCGAACATTCATTCAAACGACGTTCGTTGAACGAGAATTACCTGCACGTCAAATTTTCGCGTTAAAAACTGATCTGTTGATCGATTCGTCGGGTATGAAAAACTCGATGGAGAAAAACAAACTTTCGTTCTTTTAGGCATTCGTTGTTTCAAGTCTCGAAGTCCTACGATGATTCTAAGTAATTTTAATATGCGAATGATTAATGTTCTACATTAAAATGTATTCATTCTCATAAATAACGCAACGAATGTTTTATATATTGATTGCTATTAAAATCATTTCCCTCTCCCCAGGGGCGTATCCAGATATCATCGTAAGGGGGGGCATGAGGACTAGGTTTTTGAGCAATTATTTTTTCTGAAGATAGACCTAGGAAGACTTACACGACATAAATAATGTTTGACTGAGTTTTCTTTATTTGAATATCAGGAAAGCGTGTGAATAATAATTCTTACGTGTTTGTCAGAGCACAATGAAAATAGATACTATATAATTTTCAAAGATTTGGCAATAAACACATTGAATACTATGACCATACCGTTATAGGAAATGGTATCAAAAAGCTTATATTTTTGTATTAAGTAAACCAAATTTTTATTATGTAATTTGGGTATTATGCATTGAGTTGTGATGGGGACCCGCTACCACCGGGACCTGCTCCCAATTGTAGCGTTTATGTGAATAATAATAATAACTACAGCGGTCAACAATTAATCCTTAAAACAAGGACCGAGCAACCTCTTAAGCTGAAAAGCAAAATAAATGCGCATTTAGTACTTTTTGACCTCTCTCTGCGAAAACAGAAAATACAACTAAATTGTTTAAGTTAAAAAATAAATAACGGTAATTGAATAATAAATAAAAATTACTAATAACCTGTTAAAAAATGATAAGCCATTTCGAATAAAGTTGAACTGTTTTGAATACACGATCTCTTGAAAAATGTTAACACTATACGAGCAGAGACGAAAGTGTTATAGTGATTTCAAATTCACTTAATCCCGTGTCCACAGTACAGGCGTCGCGAGCGAGCAATACTATTTCGTCTTCAGATAAAAAAAATGTAATAATTTATTAGTGTTCCACGTGGGCAAGACTACAGGCGTTCGGAAAGCAAGTAAATATTCAAGATGATTATGGAATTCCGTGGTGATGTTTCTTTTTAAATTTAGGCCGCCAACTGCGCAGAACGTGAGCGATTGAAAAAGAACGGCGTAAATTTTCGAAATCCGAACACGTTGGTTTCAAATGCGGTGCGACACACTGAACAGAAATTCTGACTAACATAAAAAATGACCCAACATGTCGCGCTTTCATTGTGCCCAAAACCAAAACTCAGAAAACATTGTAATCAATGGTGAGTGACACAATGAGAAGAATTTGAACGCGCAGAAAAAACGATCACTTCACTGATGCAAAGAGGAATAGAAGCTTAGTGTCTCACAGTACTTTGTGGTAGAATAGAAATGCCGCGTTTTTTTAAGATCGCTCACCGATATTCAAGTCATAACAAATCATTGTTTTCCCGATATTTTGTCTTTCAGTTAGCTCTTCGTAGACTTAAGACCGAACAGGAATCGCAACTTGAGAGAATAGAGAGGAAGCGTCAAGCCTCCTGTTCTTTTTTTTAATTTCGAATTTTTTAAAGGGGGCATATGCCCCTTCTGCCCCCCCCCCCCCTGCATACGCCACTGCCTCTCCCTACTCTCTCTCGTATTTAAAAGCATTCAAAGCACGCTTTCACCCGGATTGAAATAACAATAGGATTTCGAGATTTAACATAATAAACGAATATGTACATAACTCTAACATTCTTTTGTTTTAAAGAGGGTTTTTACATTTGTGGGACGAGCTGCTAAGGATACAATGATAATATTCTTTTAATGCAAAAAAAATAACCTAACCCAAGGTTGTGTTATTATCTTTATATTAAAATAATTTTATATTCATATTCAAGAAAGATTTATTCATTCAATTTACGACAAAATTAATAATGGTGGCTCTAAGTCATTCTGAAGGCTCAAGGTCCACAATAATTCTTTTCAAAGGGGTCCTCATCTTGAATTCCCTGACGTCCATCTCCTTTCGTTAAAATATGGCAAGCCCATAGTTAAGAGATTGGCAGCATGCCCTGCATATAGCGAGCACATTGTTAACAGATTGGCTTTGTTTTGTATGAAAATGAAAAAGAATTCATGTTCGAATAACTTTTCAATTACTGTGAAAACATGTATGTAACTGGTATATCGCCTCCCTAAGGACATTTTCTGGATCCGCCACTGCCTTTCAAAGACTACTTAAGAAAGGAATATAATGAGTGGTAACCATGCATTAACCGTGTAAGACAAGATAAAGAAACTGTCTTAGCGTAGTGGGTCGTAACAGCCTGGGACAAAATCACCCCCCGAGTCCATTGTGCATGGATTTAAATGTTGTATATCAAACAGAATGGATGGTAGCGAAGACGATGCCTTGTGGGAAGAATACGGCAATCACGATGACTCGGAGCCTGATTCAACTTCGAGCGATGAAGAGGAAGAAGATTCTGATTAGATAGTTACCTGATTAACTGATTAGTTTTTTTTGTATTTTACAATGTTTTTGGGAGAATGAAGAAGACTCCAGATTTTATAGCACATAAGTAATGTATACAAATTATTTAATCATTTAATAAAGAGAAACTTAATAATTTTCTTGCTTTGTTTCGAGTTATTTTCTAGAAAATCTTCTAAAATATTTGGGGTCGCGTTATATTCGAGGTTTAGTTTTTTCTTGAAAAACCTTCCAAAAATCTTAGGGTCGCGTTATATTTGGGACAATACGGTATGTTTAAAACAATTTTAGAGGCCTCATATCCACATCTATTATCTTGGAAAACTGACAGAAGCTTAATTAAAATCAATTGCATATTTGCAAGTCATCCAGCTTCATCAAAATGTCCACATTAAATGGGTTTTACAATAGCAGCTTGAGAAAAATTACTAGATTTTGGGACAGGACTTCAAAATAATATAATGAATATGATCAGTAAATAAAACATTTAGTTTTGATTGACTTGGCGAAACGTTTCATTTAAAGCATAGTTAATGCTACGTTTCCATGATTTGATGTTTTTGAAATTATCTTTATAACGTAAACATAAGTATGGGCATCTTATGCAGCACCGTAACTCGAAATTTTAGCTCCCGGGGTAAACTACTAAATATGTGCCTCCCCATTCAATAAATTATCATTTGTTTAGTTACTATTTGCATTATTTTGTGCCCCTTAGTTAGCTGCACCCGGGGCAGATGCCCCGCTTGCCATGCCTTAGTTACGGCACTGATCTCATGTAATATAATTTAAAATGGTAGTTTCCTTTTCCCCTCATTAAAAAATTTCAAAAACACATATCTAAAAAGGTAAATACTTTTATAATCTTTTATATAAACGAAAAATATATAATTTTCAGCCCAACCCAAAGCAGGGGGGAAGACGTATCTTTATTTATGAAATAACAGTTTGCCGAAAAAATACTTGGAAATGTTTTTAAAAGTAGTCACCCATTACTCAAGTTACCTTAAGTGTAACAATATTGGATGTTTGTTTCATTAATAAAGTATGGTTTGATGTTTTTATATAATGGATGTAACTGATATAAATAAGTTTCGTAAATGATGAAAAAATTATTTTTCAGAACAAACACCTTTGATGTTTTATCAGTTGGCATCTCATTCTCGTATAATTAATGCTTAAGAAAAATTTTACATTGATCAAAAAAAAATAAAAATACTACATTATTTAAAAATTAAGCTTTCCATTCGAATAGAAGATAGCTCCAAAGAGACTGTGACAACTAATTACCGAAGTACTTCACTCAACAAAGTATGACAGTCACTCATACATATTAAAAGCTGGAATTTGTTTATAGCATATTTGACCAATGTACCATATTATGCAATTATAACTTTATATAGGAATTGTATTATACAAATCATTGAGTATAATTTCAACATATTATCTTAGACAAAACTTTATTTTATTATTTAAAAATGATCCATACTTTTAATCAACATAGTGTTGAGAATGTACATAAAAAGTTGAGAATATAATCCAAGTGGTTATGTTTGATATCCATAGATTTCCTTCAAGGGAATCACGTAGCACTCTTATAGTGTTTCATCAAGAGCCAATTATCACATCTCAACCTTCTTCTTCAACCCAATCGCTTCGTGTCCATTTGGGAAGCTCTGTCTCAAATGACCAATCTGGACCCTATTAAATTCAATGAGAACAATAATGCATTAAACAACTTAAAGAGAAATTTTACACTGACATTTATTAAATTAAGTCAAAACAGTGAATAATGATGAGATAGACCTTTCCCACAAAAAAAAAGAAAAACGACAGATGAAGATGGGTTTCTACTTGTAGGTTTCACATGACATTTATTTTGACTGAGTACATTTTGATTTTGAATTAGACATCTCAATCTCATGGGGAGCATGCGGCCCACGAAGTAAACCAGCAGTTCTCAACCGGTGTGTCGCGACACAATGGTGTGTCAACAAGAGTCGGGAGATGTGTCGCCGAAAATTTTAATAACGACTTATAAAAAATATATTTTGTAAAGCAGATTTTTCGTCTTTCTCTTGCGTCATTTTTAAAAACAATGTATAGCCTTAAACTCTTCATTATAACACACTGCTCCTCCTTTTATGTAGGTCGGCGGATTGTAGTGTGCAGTATGTCGTGCAGGTGAGCATCGACCGTCATGTGTGTCGCGACGAAAAAATGTTGAGAACCGTTGCTTTATACTAGTTGTAAGATACGGCCCGAACTTACCTATATCTTATAGACTAGGTCACGAAAATATTTGTAAGTCTTCGAAAGTTAAGAAATGCACTAAAATAATACTTCAAAAAATAGTAGTTTATTTCTCATTTCCATTTGAAGCATCCTCAGAGGAAGGGTGCAGGTAGAGGCAGCGGTGAACTTCTGCCTAGGCAAACTAGGCAGCTGCCTAGGGCCCCAACCTCGGCGGGGGCCCCGACCAGGGGCCGAAATGGTACACATTGAGGACACAGAATACGGAGAATAATATGTCAATTTTTCCGAACAAAATAGAAAATAATTGACCATAGTTAATTTTTTGACAAGTCAAGTGGCAACACTGTGTTTGTGTTCTTTGTTTGTTTTGCATCGCACCTGACTTCATTCTATAACTTGTCACTACTTGTCAGTTCGCATTGAAAGTGTGTTAGAAAGTTGTATCAATTTCAATTTTGCGGCTCATAGGTTTTATCTTCCACGCGAATTTTCTGAGGTTAGTTAAGGTTAAGATACGAGTAGTGTTGGTGACGGAAGCTAAAGAATGTGATAGAATTTTCTAGTATATAGTGTCTTAAGATTTTATAGAATAATCCCGTAAGATAGATTATTCCGGAAATGATTAGTGAATGGTAGTACAGGAACATTCTCGGAGGTTCTAGATATTTCTATATTGTCTGCATATAGAAAGTTCTCGAAAGTCCTGGAATAGTGCTCCGGATGCTGTTGTGTACACCAGGGTCAAACTGTTCGGCAGAACGGTCGTTTTCAGCGCTAAAGAGAGTAAAGAATTATTTAAGACCTACCACAGAAGAGAACAGGCTTAATTCACTCTCTGTGCTGTACATAGAGTCAGAAATTACGCAGTCTGTGGACTATAGTGAGGCCATCCGTTCCTTTGCAGAGAAGAAAGTTCGTCGCGTGGCAATTTAATCTTGTAATTATATGTAAATGTAAAAATTATAATGTGTAAAAAAGTATAGTTGGTACTTGTCTATTTCATTTCTAAGTCTGCTGTCTATTTTCTAAAGTTAGAGTACGTTAAATAAATAAAAAATAAAAGTAAAGTTTGTTTTTTGCTAAATTACCAAAAAGGGGGTCCCGACTCTGTTAACTACTTAGGGGCCCTCGGTCTCTATGTCCGGGCCTGGGTAGAGGATAGTCTCAATGCTTACCTGGAGGAGGAGAACACCGGAAGGGTTTCCAGGCATCTACGGAATCTTTAAAGATTAAATAAAGTCCTCTTACTGTCTTCCACCCTTCACCTAGAGATAACATTTAGGAGTACATGTTGGAAAGTTACATTGTATGACACTCACTCTCCGCTGAACGATCGCCCATCGGCACACATCTGTATAATGACATGATAGTAGCATTTCTTATTGTGTTCCGTCTTTCGTATTTTTGGACATGAGTGCATTGATAAGCAAGCGTATTTGAGCTTTTAGGTGGTCGATCCCTATGAATGAATATTAGAACCTTCCCAAAATTATCCTTCTTACTCAATTTACCTAATAACACAAACGACTTATATTTAAAGGTATTTTTATCTCAACACCTGCTTAAGGTGAGCAAGTCAAAACCAACTGGAAAGTGAACATTTTTTGATTAAGGTGTGTTTCAAGAACAGTGGGAAATTTTTTATTTCTTTCCTCAAGTGGATAACTGTAGCATATCATTAGTTTGTCGGTAATCTGTTTCCGGGCCAAAGGTTTGCATTGGGAGATATGCAGTTCTCTTGTAGGCAAAATCTGCGATGCTATTCTTCGACAGCTAAATATCAATTGCAAAAGTATAAATTCATGTACATAAAACTGTTGAATACAACTATGTATATTTTTGGTAAAAACTAATATTGTTGGATCTAAATCAATAGCGAGACATTCTCAATCTTTCACAGGAGGTCAGGTTGTTAAACAATGAATGTTAAAAGTAGCGGAAATGATTCGCCAAGAAAACCAGGTCAAATTTGAAAATATGAGCCACCCAGCGGACACGGCTGCTAAGAGAATTAACGAGCTTGCTGTCAACATTAGCGGGCAATCAAATGAGATTCCACAAGAATTTCTCGCTCCAGCGTTCGCAATTTATGAGAGCGCAGGCATGGCAGATTTAGCCTTACATCAAATTCCGCTTATTAGAATCACTTTGGGCAACGGTGATTCGATTCTATTAACTGACTGATAAAATGAAAAGTAGAGGGGTTTTTTAATAAAGAGAACATTTTCGTCAAGTAAATATATAAAAGTACATAATACATATTTTGATTAATGAGAATCAATGTGTTACTACCTTCCTAGCTTCTCTCCCTCCGCTGACACTCTCACAGCCATTTAACCCTCTCCCTACCGAGATTTAAAAGTCCATTTTCTCGCTCCATACTAACCCGGCCAAAACTGGCCATCTGTATTTATCCCTCTCCGTACTAACCCAGCCGAAACCGCCTGCGATGCCCTTCCCCTTCTGTGCGTTATCTTTCAGGGCTTATGAAAACTTCCTTTGTGTTGAGGTTGTTTATACCTGAGGTATAACCTTTCCTTCTCTCACTTTCAATGAAGATGCCTGAGTAAACACTTCAAAGGACACTTGAGAAGTTATTTTTTTCTATCTGTCCCTCAGTTCTAACCATGGCTTCTTTGGGTGAAGACATTATTGGGAGAGAAGCAAACAGAGATGATTTTTCGAGGGATACTGAGAGTTTTAGTTCTTTGGATGTAGCAGAGGAGTTGCTTGAATGCATTAATTCTAGCGATAGTGACATAGAAGAGGAAGGTACCCCTTCTAGCAGTAATGTGACAGGTGATGGTGGATTACAAGCAAAATGGGAATATTCCTTAAGTTATGCAGTGCATAGTGATTTTGAGGGGGAAAGGGGATCAAAGCATGACTTGGCTGTAGTCTCTGATGAATTTTGTTTTCTGAAATTTATGTTAGGGGGTGAAGAGTTTTTTCAGAGAACAGTAGATAACACCAACAAATTTGCAGAATATCGACAATGTTGTGCAAGAAAGACAAATAAAGAATGGGTAGATGTTATATACAAGGAAATTACAGCATATATCAGTGTTCTTGTGTACATGGGTGTGTATGATTTGCCCGAAAGCAGGGATTATTGGCAAAGTCAGGATATTGACTGTCCTCTGATTCGAAACTGCATGACTTTCAACAGGTACACTCATATTACTAAGTACTTTCACGTAAGTGATATTACTAATGAGAAAAAAGAAGGGGAAGATGGTTATGATGTACTGCAAAAGGTTAGGCCAGTGTTAGATGTTATGGACACTTTTAATGAGAAATACAGTCCAGGACATGAATTTGCTATTGATAAAGCAATAGTGGCATTTAAAGGACGCCACTATATAAAACAGAACATAAAAGGTAAGCCCACCAAATGGGGGTTTAAAATTTGGGTGATAGCAATTCTGCATGGTTATGTACTAGGTGGAAATGTTTATTTAGGGCAAAAGGAGAGAAGAAATAGAGACATACTTTTAGGAAGCCAAGTCGTCATGAATTTAATTGGAAACCATCTTGGTAAGAACCACCGTGTTTATTTCGAAAGTGTTTTTCCAAGTGTTTCTCTTATGAATTTGTTACACAAAAACAATACTTCGCGTGTGCTACCACAAGACCATCTTGTAGGGAATGGCCAGTAGAATTCAAAAATCCTAAGAAACTAAAACTTAAAAGAGGAGAAAGCAAAATTTTGCAGTGTGGAAAAGTCACAGCCACAATCTGGCATGATAATCGTGACATTTGTGTTCTTTCAACAAATTGTAACCCAAATTTGAGTGGGATTGTGTCCAGAAAAACAGAGAAGGGGAATAAACATATTTTGATTCCATGTCCTCAATCTATTTTAGTGTACAATAAATTCATGGGTAGGGTTGACAGAGCAGACCAGAGCAGGTGTTACTATGATTTTGGAAGGAAAACGAAAAAGTGGTGGAAATATATTTATGCATTTGTAGTTAACACAGCCATTGTAAATAGTTATACACTGTATAAAGAGACAAATTTTCCACCAACTTCAAAGCATGGAAAAATGCAGAAAGATTTTCACCTTGCTCTATACAGACAAATGATAGGAAATTTCTCCTCTCATAAAATTTTAGGCCGCAAAAGATCCCTGCCAATTGCCACAGTTTTTTCAAAAAATACTAACTCGTGAAAATTGAAGGAAGGAAAAGAGCATGTGCATGCTGCTGTAGTAGGAAAAGACAAACTCCTGCTGGAAGGTGCATAGAAACATCATGGAAATGTGAAATGTGTGATGTGCCACTGTGTAAAGAGGGATGTTTTTTCGAAAATCATCAAGGAAATGGAGTGGAAGCGGGTCACATCTAAAGGTAGGAAAACTAATAAAAAATTAATTGACATTTAAAAGATATTTCTTAAAAATTTCAAACATGTTGAGGAAACCATTCATGATTTATTGTAAGTTAAATGAAGTAATGACCGTGCTGTGCACCACTTGTGAAATAATAGGGTCAAAACTGGGGATAAGAGACCGGCTCTTAGTGGAGAATCCACGCTGGCCGGTTTCAGCTGGATTAGTACAGAGAGTGCTAAACTTCTTTTACAGCCATCGTCAAATCGAAGAAAATATTCTTTGCAAAGAATTCTCTGCACTTCTTTTCGTACTGATTTGATTTACCAGTATAAGTGAGAGCAGATTCATTTAAATGTGGCTACAATATTTTTCTGGTTGTCGTGCTTTGATTTGATTCGACTAGGTATGAACCTACCTCTATGTGGCATGTTCACCTACATCCACCAGTCACCTGTCATGTGCTTTGTTGCTAACAGCATAAAAGTAAGAACTAAAGAGTCCTGAATTGAGAAGTGGTATATATTGTTCAACAGTGTTAAACCAAAAATGTATAAATGAAACGCTCGTGAATCGAGAAATGACTATACCTTTTGTAACTTACCTCATATTTCCAAGCATGTAAGTACATGACAAGATCTTTAGGCTTAGGATCTCGATAGCTGACCTTGCACTCATGACAATTTTCATCTCGAGTCATAAGGTCTTGATTAAATTGTTCAAGGGGTGGCACAGGCTTAGGGGTGAAATCCACATCACCATTATCCTCATCCTCTTCCTCAGCTGTCTGTGTGGCCACTGTCACTCTACCATCGTCGACACACTTGGCCACCTCAGATACACCATCACCACTATTTGAGAGTGTTTTCAACACATCACTGACAGTCTGCTCTTCCTTTTTGCTATCCTCGTCATTATGAGATGTCTGTTCAACAATCTCGGCAAAAGTGGGCGGACCCCTTTCATCTCTGGGTAATGGAGAAGGCTCTGCTTGCAAAGGTTTTTCTAGCATCCTAACCTCCACATCTCCGTCTAAAACTCCCAACCAATTCTCCGCATTGTGTATAGAGATAAGGTCTCTAATTAGTTCCTCGTCACTTTTTCCCCCAAAATCACCACCACATCCCTTATTTGGACCAAAAACGGTGTGATTGTAGAGAGGATCATTCACGATTGGATAACCTGAAATGAACATAAAAAAATTAAGCTACGATAATAAATTTTCTTAGATATATCTCAAGAAAATATCTGAGAAAAATTTTAAGTTTGATTATTATCAACCCTATATAATTTGCTTGGTTATGTGTCAGGTGTAATGCTCGACTGTGGCGCCGCTCTTCAAGAGCCATTCCAAAGGAGCGGGAGAATCGAGAACTATTTATGACTGACTGTAATGCTATTTTTAACCAACTCTCCGAGTAGATAGAAGATTGAAATTTGGTAGAAATGTAAGTCATTTACAAAGAAAAATCCCCAAAAAAGACCCGGATTCGACTCCAGAAGATAATTTCTATTTCCCATAAGATAGCACGTGAAAATCAATTTAGCTACATACAAGCATTCATTCTTTTGCTCATAAAAATTAGAAAAAATTAACCCTCAAGCTTCAAACCGGGACTATTTTTAAAGGCAACAGAACAAAGTTTCTTATTCCTATTAGCGTTTGTCTCCCTCAGTCTGCAAACACTTGAATGTAACGTTTAAATGACTAATTTTGGCAAACTTTAGCCATTTCATGAAGATTTGCATTGAAAACCATGCCATTGTCCAAATTGAGACCTCATTATTCTCTCAATTCTCAAATGACTATAATATATATGTAAATATATTCCTTCCCATTATATTGATGGGCTTTTATACTAGTAATCTATTAAATCATCATCACTAATGTTTATCACACAACTGATTAATCTTTAATGGTGATGTGCATACATCAAAACATAGGCACTAAAATAAACAAGGAACTGAAGTGAACATTTGGAATTACCATCACTGAAACATTCTGGCCCAAAAATTCTAATACATATTTCAGGATTGATGGATCTAGTAAATGAAATCGGATCTCCCAATTCTGGTAAAAACAATAATGTTTAGCTCATTAACTAACCAAGATACTGCAGATGAACCCTTATTTGATGCATGCGTCCAGTATGAGGCTTAGCGAGGACAACGCTTGTCTTTCCATTGTATGACAACCTTTGAAAGGTGGTGTGGCACTGTTTTCCATTTGAATGTACCTTGCTCACGCCAATTTTGAAACTGACCACATGGATGGGTTCATGGCAATCAACCTGAGAACTAAAGTCAATAAATATAAATTAAAAAGTATAATAATTATTTTGAGTTGGAGGCTTTCGCAGCATTGTTGAAAGCTGGGGGACATTTTTGGGTTTTGCTATGTTGTGGACATTAGAGCAACGACTGAAGAGAAAAGAATGGAAACTTGACTGAGCCAATCAGCTACGAGCAACGGTTCAACTCAGGAAGGCACGAGTGGGTATATAAGTAGACCCCTACCATCGGAAATCACTTCATCTCCTGAAGATGCAGGCTGCAATGCTTGTGAAATGCCGAGAGACAGCAATGTCCTCAACGCGGCGAAACCCGAAAACATCCACCAGTATAATAATTATTGTTTATTTTTAACAAGCAATTACTACCTATTATAGTGTTTCTTAAACATTTGCTTTTATCACAGGTATCAAATTATTAGTCCCCTTATTGTTAATACTATATTAATGTGACTTGTAAGAGACAAAAGATTGAGATTATCTTGAATTTTGCAACAAATAATAAAATTAATATCAGATTATTTTTCTAGATCTTGAATATAGATGTTTAGTCAAGCAATAACCTTAAGATATCCACTAATCCATGAAAGATGCAGCTTCTACCATTTCAATGTTTTTTTCTTTTACCTTTCGTCAAACTCAATATTCAAATAAAAAAATATAAAAGTTGTTAAGATGAAAATTTGTTGAGGTATTATACAATAATTCACATTTTAAATCTTACAATCATTAAGCAGACATACATTATCATGATATTTCATTGTATGTTAAAAATGGCTGTTAACCTAGTGTCTAAAATATAATATCTTAACAAAACAGTTACTCAATAAATTGATATAAACTTTATTAATGTACATTTGATTTTATGTACAATGCACAAAATGTTAAGTTCAAAAATCATGCATCACCATTCATGGATTAGCACTTGAATTCCATATTATGTATAAATATGAATTTGTTTCTTGTCAACTTACCTTGGGAACTCACCCTCCACTCTGCAAACATACTCCTTCTGGACTTGTCGATTTCTAATCTGCTGCTCCATCAACTTTGTCCTTTGCGGGCTACGCCCAAAGAGAAGCAGTCCAGAGGTTAACCTATCCAAACGATGGATTGTCCTCAGCCCTCGCAATCCATGCTCTTTGGCTAGGATGAATACAACAGTATTGTGACGGTAGCGCCCACAAGGGTGAACCTATTCAATATGCAATAGATGTTAGTCATTATGTATAATGAAGAGCTTTTTTTTAAGGAAATGAGGTTTTGAGCACAAAAAAAACATCAAAAAACCTGTTTTCTTTAAAGTGAAATTCAAATTGGTCACCAACAATGTCAGTTTCTATGATCTAAATTTCTATTGGAATTTGCCAAGTTAGTGGATGATGGATGTTCAAAAATAGCATTCAATCTATAGATTTGCAAAAAGAAAAGAACTCACAGGTATCGATGCTGGTTTATTCACCACCACCAAGTCCTTGTCAGCATGGACAATAGTGATGGGTTCTGCAGTTACAGGAACCTCATGCCTGAAATTGTAATCTTTGATGCAATTTATTTTTTAATTTAGGCACAAAGGTGATTAAATGAAAATGGACATACATTTAAATTTAAAAGCTTCAGGGAAAATTTTATATTTGATGAAGTGTTAATATTCATGTAACCAATACATACCAACCAAGCTATTGTGTTGAAATATATTTATGTTTCTTTGTAACAAAGAATTTTCCTCATAAGGAGATGAGTTTCATATAATTCTTACATTCGAAATTAGAAGAAAAACAAATAGACGTCACTGAATGAGACAAAAATTGCAAAAGAAAAAGAAAAAATACATCAGTCATAGCATGATGAAGTGATAGAATTAATAAAAAGCTTTTTAAGCATAAACTGAACTTATTATGAATAAGAATAAACAAAAAAAAAATGATTTTTTCATACCTGTGAACAGTATTGGAAAGTAGCTCATTATGCTTCAAGCAGTAATCCACATCAACTTTTTTGCAATTCACAGTTAAAGAACCATCCCGAATGGATCGTTCCTAGAAAGGGATGAAAATATTAAAATTGATAATGTGATTGAAAATCTCCATCTTCTCAAAAATGTTATTGGGCACTAAAAGCTAAAAAGCAAGTTAAGGACATTAAAAGTCAGGATAAATCACTTCCTTCAAGCAATTTTAAAAACATCATAATAATTAAATAAGGAATAAATCAACAGTATCTTCTCATAGCTGAGCAATACTTTCATCATGCAATATATTAAAATTAAATTAATTTAGTTAGGTATCATCTTCAAAAACAGCTGTTCATAGATAACTCATTTATTGTTTTACAAAATCAAATCTGAAGCTAACACATTGATTCTCATTAATCAAAAGCTGCAGAATTTCTCAAAAAATCAGATAAAATTAAACTTGTTTTTCCTTTATTGCCCAAGTCCCATCATTACTTACATATTCTTCAGCAGGATGTGAACGGAACTCTTTGGCAAAAACATCCAATATTTTCTGGCCCACCCAGCGTCCTTTAGTGAATGTTGTGAATGTGAAATGATAGGGATAAACTTTTCTGAGTCCTATTTGATGAAAGAAACAATATTATATATCAAAAAGCTTTAGTCTCATGACAAAATATATTAGTGATTCATAGAATTACCTTTGATTGTTTTAAAATTTAATTTAGGCTTTAGAGAGAAATTATCTTAGGAAAATATATTCATGCGCAGCAGTTAGATTGTGTCAATAACGAACAAAAGCATCTTTATAAATGACAGAAGAAATGCCAATTGTGGAAAGAACAAGATGAAATAAAGTCTACCATAAAATCTTGATGCAGTAATTAAAACATTATAGAGAAATTAATGAAACATTTAAAAAGAAAAATGGAAAGCTTCAGCCCAAAGGAGGCATTCATGAATCAAACAATTATCACCAATAGACAATATTATTGGTAATAATAGTGGGTATTCCACATAGAAAAAAATTAATCACAGCTAAAACATTTCAAACTAATAATGAGGTGAATAAGAGCATTGGGATCAAGAGGATATTTTCTATGTGCATTCAAAAAACGTTTTGCATATACATTTTCTTCAGTATGAATATCAAAAACCTAGAGGCTTTTCCACATTGTTCAGCAGCACATCTCCACAGTGTCTGAGATCTACAAGCCTCATTTCTGGACACTGTACAATGATTTTTATAATCGCTATCAAGCCTTCAAGCCCTCAAAAGACACCTGCTGAATAATATACACCCTCCTCAGCCTCAAGTCTTTCTAATTCAGCAATACTATTCATTCTTGCAACCAGCCTTGCCTCTTTAGTTGCCGCTGACATCCTCTTGTCTGCTTGGGCGATTCGAGCTGCATCCTCGTTCTCGGCCCACTCTCTGCAATAATACCCAATCTTCAGGTTCATCCTCTTCATTACATTAAATCTGCTTCTTTGGCTGCTATTAAATACCAACACAGCATCATATGTGCCTCTCTTCACCACTTTTCACCCAAAAAAGGACGTTTTCGGACAATTCTTCCAAATTAGGGAATTGAGGGATTCATTTGGGTTCTGTGTATGGGCTCCCACGCATCTTTCCAAAAGTTCCTTGATAGAGAGCTCTTCAAAAACATCTCTTTGCCTCCATCACAATAGGAGCAACATCTGGCTTCTTATGTTTAAATTGTGCCTCTTCCTTCCTTGCCACCGCCTGCTGATACTTACACCAGGAATTTTCACCAATTGGACAGTAGCTGTGGTCATAATCCTCATCAGTCGACTTGCAGTGATTGTATATAGCCCATATAGCCTTTTTCATCTCCTCCACGCTATTTGGATGCGCCCTTATTGCATTTCCATAGTAGCCTTGCATTATTTTAATATTATTCTCTGTCAGCCTCCCCTTCCCAAAAAGCCCTTTTCCATCTGCAAGCTTGACATTTTTTTGCTTTGCTTCAGTCGCCGCAGCCATGTACCCATTTTCTTCTGAATGTGCCCCATACATTCCTTTTTATTTATTTTAACGTGAGATCCATAGGGTTTCGCTTCGCTAATATTTTTGAATTTCTTTGCATCCCCATCACCTATGTATGTTACGTACCGGATGCCTCGTTCCATCTCTGACCTCTGGAAGATGCGGAGCATACCATCACATTCCATTTTGCCTGCAGATCCAGTGTGATTTTGTTGGCATCGACCTCTATGCTTCTCCCACCACTCTTCATACTCTTGCGTGTGTTTAGACCCTCTGTAGGATGCACACACTTTACACATTTTCGACATGACGTCAACATCAATAACTTTTCCTGTTTCCAGTTCTATTATGCTCACAACACCATTCACTGACCTATGGCCTCGAGTCTCCCATGTTCCATCACCACTTCCTGCAATATCTGTGCATCCTTTCTTTATAGCCTCCTCATTAGCTGCCTCCTTCATATTCTGAATGGCTTCATCTTCGGTTGCACGGTGAATTCTCTCCATCACAAGCTCGAATGTTGAACTGCGTATGGGTGGTGGCAAACCCATGAATGCAGAGTGTTTGTGGCAGACTACTTTCACATGAGTGTTTCCAGTGGCGGCGTTTTGTAATTTGCGAACGCCGCCACAAACGCTTGGGGTCTAGGAGCGAAGAAGTGAATTATACCAATCAGACGGACGTTTTGCAAGTGCTGCGTTCTAACTACACGCGATGGATTCACGCGAACTTCCGCCTTATATGAAAGAGGTTGGTAGCACTGCATCCTGTGAATTTTAACCTTCCTGTGAGAGATGTACAATTCTAAAAATCTTGTTTTTGACCATTTTAAACTGCAGGTGCGAATTGCTAGATCTACTTCACTTAAGTATTCAATTTCGTTATGGTAACATAAATATATTTTGGTTAGTAGGGAATGAAAATGTAGTTTCTCAACCAATTTATTTGATAACGGTATAGTAACATTGTTTAACCATTATATACATACATGTTTCATGTATATTGCATTATATATTTAGCCTCCGGGAAAATTCTCGCCAACTGGGCCACATCACGGCGCAATTTGGACGGATTGAGTAGACAGCTGCCTCGTCCTCCTCACCCTTATTGGTAGTGGCCAGTGCTTGACATTATTAAGTTGCATTTAAGGTTTTTAAGTTAAAAACAGTTAACAGTAATATTGCACATGCTCCTAATATAGTTGAGAAATGTTTTCAAGTTTCTCTGGGTAGTAAATCAACGAAAATGATGAACGTGCAAAAATATTCAAATATTATTCACAATGAAAAGTGAATGGATGGAATTTAACAAAATCGTAAAATGTTTCTCACATAGCGGCGAATTTATTATGAAGTCATAAAAAAGACATTTGAAAATGGAAAATTAAGACTTTTTTACTTGGGATCGGTTAGTTCAACTAATACGAGTTTTTATACATGGCCGGAAGTTGTATTTGATTTGTTTTCCATCTCCAAACAACTGGAATGAATCACATCAAACCTGAGGCATAATTTATTTTCGCAATGATGCGTGAATGATAATTCAAATGAAATTTTAAAAGTGTGTCATGGAAACTCTTTTTCCTATCTGGAAGCGATTTTGCCAAAGGGTGGTAATTGCTGCCTATTGTGTTCAAATGTTGATTTGGTATAGCTTCATTTTTTCCTAACGAAAACACGATGATGTTATTGATGATGAATTCAGTAAAAATTGGTAGGAAAAACAAAAGTATTCTGAGATGTTACATAAGAACAATAAAAACTTAATAGCAAATTTTGTTCAAAAACTATTTCTGCAAAATAAAACATTTAAAAATATTTAGGCCTTTGTTTGCATGCTGGGTGTATTTTAAAAAGGCAATGAATTTTAAAGTTCATTTATTTATGTCCAGTAGAAGCGCAGTCGATGTCTCATCAATGAAGAAAAAAAACTCAATACATTTTAGAATAAAAAAATAAATTACATATTCACATCATTCTCAGCGTCTCAAAGAAAACTCTTGCTTTATTCATCAAAAAACGCCAATCCCATTTATTTTGATCAGGCGAAATTGCGAAGAAAGTATACTCACCATTTTCTATGTAATAGGAAGTTTCATTGTAGCGATCATCAGTGAATCCAGGACGCTTTTCCTTCAAAGCCTTCGTCTCCAACTTCGCCTTGAAGAAAAAAATAGGATTCAATGATTTGGATTAAATAAGATAAAATATATTGTCAATGCACACTACCATTGGGTTTTATGATGACTAACATAAGATAAAATAAACTGATGTGGCCAACACATGACTTTCTCCGTATTTATATGGCAAATTACATGTTGTTAGCTCTGGGATCGTTGTCAATATTTACTTCCAGTTGACAATTAAGAAAAGAAAAAGAAGCATTACTAAGACGTAACTAAGCGACAATTGTTAACAATAGTCTTCGGTAGGTGGCTTGGTGGTGGCAGCTAAAAATATAAGATATCTCTTAAACAATGCATATGGGAAAATATTTCAAACAAAGGTTGTAGAAAATTAAAGTTACTACAACCTTTATTCCAGTACATTTTTACATTTATCAAATATTAAAGCAAATATTTCAAAATAAAGGATAAGTGACAAGGGTAAACACCCACTTCCGGTCGACCGATTTTTACCAAAAACTAATCAGATCTTCTAACTTTTATAAAAATGTTAAATATAAAATTTTGCGTTGACCTGATTAATAGTTTTTGAGTTAGGGCGCCCACAAAAATCTATCACATACAGAAAGACACAGACATCATCGAGAAAATAGTCAAAACGTGTTCAGGGGACCATAAAACATGTATTTATGTTGAAATCTCGAATTCGATTTTTTTCATGAAAACAATACTTTCTCTATACTTCGTAAATGGAGAAAGTAAAAAGAGAAGGTTGAGCGCTTCGGAAATATGATAATGTTGAAAAAGAGGGACTCTAATTAGCATAAAAATTAAAATTATTAATTTTTACGATAATTAGTCCCTTTTTTCAACATCAACATAAGATGGCAAATAATATTCGTAAGTATAAAATAAATGTGAATGTTAATTGGAATTTCAAATAGTATAAAATAATATATTAGCATGAAAACCGCAAAAATGTTTTACACAAAAGAAAAACAAACACTATTCCCGTAACTGTTATATGTAATGATCATGAAAAAAGGGCAGCATAAATTTGCAACATTATGAATTACCCGTCAGATGTTGATGAAATATTTACACAAATTTAATTTTTCGTTTTATTTCACAGACTGGTATAAATCTTAAAATTAATAATTACAAATCTCTAAATAGATGTTGCAAGAAAAAAGGGATCTTATTGATTTACCATTAAATCATCGATGGAATTCAACGAAAATTACAATGAACTCGCCGATGACACAAATACAAGGAAATTCCTCGAGGAGAAAACGAAATATTTACAACTTTTACACGAAAACTATGATTATTTTCATGTTTTTTTTCTTTTTAGTGCACTTAAACATGATTAAAAATTTTTATATAGTTTTATATTGTACCCGATTGCCCTTTCCCCAAAAATCCTCAGTACTAAACTTCGTGGAAATCCACTCGCTAGTTTCGGAGATAAAACATGCGGACAAAACCTGCCCTAAAGTGCGTTCATTTTTTTTACTTTTTGTAAAGAACGCCTAATAATTGAAACACTGCAAGCCGCTGACTAGATTCATTTATTAAGTTCCCGGTGAAAATGGCCCAACCATAGTATCCACGCGGAAGTAGATTATCTATGAATTGGCTGCCACACACTATACGCACGAAAGCACTCAACTTCTTCCATATCTTACCGGCGCATATCTCCCTCCCCTTCCAGCTTCTCATTCTTATATGCCCACCTACTGTGTCCCTCGACTCTTTCTTAAATCTATTTTTTTTACCTCCCTACTTTTTGGCATTCCGCCCACCACAGTCTCGTACATGTGTCACAACAGACCAAGGCAAGTAGCACGCCATAAAAACGCGCAAAAAAGTTTTCCTTTTCATTCTAGTTGAAATGAGGCATTTCTTTACCAGCTCGCGAATATTCGACAACCGTATTTCGAGCGTTTTAATCGTCTTTTAACGCTTGGGTGGCGCCGAGATCTTTGCTTCATTGCACGCGATCTCTTTGAACAATAAGGAAGTCCTTGCAACCGCAAACGGATTTTTTCAAACTAAACTACTCCATTTTATGCGCTACTCGAGTAACGGACAGGTTCCGGAGATGAAAAATATCTGCTTCCTTTTTCCGCCTTCTTGTTTTAATATGCAACTGTCGGAAGCAAACCGACGGAGTATACGTGAGAAAGTGAAGCATAAAGAACGTATACATGCGAGGGAATTTTTTTTTATCGTACGTATATATTACGCTGGAAAAATGCCAGTTGTATATAGATCCGTTTTAAGAACAAGGCCGACTTGGCCCGGGCAAAGGGCGCGGACTAATACACCAGCGAAAGTAGATGAAAGCGAAAGTTAAAGAAGAGAACGACCTTGTACTGCTAAGGCATTATGACTATGATAACGAAAATAACATAAACAGAATGAATTTGTACGTACTTCGAAATTCACTTACTAGATCATAGGTTACCGAACTTTTCGATGCGACGAGCACCCAGTTATCCTATTAATAATTACCCGACGTTGAATGTAGCTCAAATATGATGACGTCACATGCACACATATTTCCGATAACGTAGAATAACTCGAGAAAGGCTACATCAATTTTAAATATTCTTTAAGTTTCGATTAGGTTGACACCAAATGACGTTTTTTGATCATTCGCCGTGTAAAACAAAGGCTCCAGTTCGATTTCACGGGCTTTTCGTTTTTCCATTTGATTGATATGTAATCGGCAGGAATCAGATGTGCAGAACTGTGCTTTTTAACATTTATAAATATCTTATAATTGAGACTTCGACGCAAGATCTGCACTATTTCAGGAGAAAAAGAATGCCAATTTTTATTCTTATCGCCGATTCAATTATCTAATTAGTATTTTTTTACATTTTGTGTTTATATTCGAGTTTTTCTGGATTTTTAACATTTTAAATAAAAGTTGGTAGCGTTACCGGCAGTGCTGGCCTCGGTTTTTCAGTGCATTTGCACTTAATTTACAATCAAATAATGTATGGAGGATAAAAATTGATCGAACGTTTTCGTGAAAGATTTCGTCTAAATCAGGGGACGCATGTGGCCCCCGAGAGCGCTTCATGCGGCCCGCGAAGCTATGATGAAAAAATGGTCGGTAAAATTTAATTAAGACAATTTCATATTTTTTCAGCGAAATTATAGTCTCAAAACCTTTTCTGGTGAAGTCTTAACGCCAGTAAATTATTTATTCTTTATTTTCACTAATATGAAACCACAGAACGGGAAAACTTTGCGGGGGTATAAATGACTAGTACCAAAATGAGTACTTATTTTAGGTATACATATTTTTCTTAACCTCGTTATGGTTATAAGAGATAGTTAAAAACTATTTTCGTCAAATTTCGAGCGGTTATTTTTAAAAACCAAATTCTTTCTACAACAAAATAACGTTCCTATGTTGCTCCAAAAATATGGAATAGGTTAAAACAAACCGACTTGAGTTATTACTTGTGTTTTAATATATCGAAAAAGAAAACGCCTTAATACTCTTGAATTCTTGGTGCTTGCGGGTGTAATTTTAAATATCGTTGGCGGGTGCCGTTAGCATGGCCAAGAGCATAGCGGTTCGGGGATCCTTGTACAGGCTACAGAGCTTCAAGCAGCATCTTTAAAAGGTGCGAAGAGTGCTTGAGACTTGAGGTTCGCCATTTAGGGGCAGATTCAACCTGAAACAACAATGGGTTCACGGCAAGTTTGCCAACGGGCACAGCGCACTCAGCTGCTCATGCGTAGCTCTCAAATTAGTCCTTCAGAGCGGGATCAAAATGAACGACCTGTACAAACTGGATAAAACTGTATTAAGCTAACGAATTAACTTACTCGGTCAAGATTTCACTTCATAAGGGAGTGCTTAATATAAATGAATGCATTTTAGTTTCTAAATAAATATATATGACGTATTAGTGGTAAAGTTGTCCGATTAAGATCTGCCAATTTCATGGGTGAAAAGCCTATTTACGCGGTGAAGTTTTTTATTCAATGGTTCGATTCGACTATTGCCGCATTTTTATAAAATTTCTTCTTCGACCATTCTGTCATAATTACTTTACCTCTTCAAAAACAAAAATCATAAATGGGAAAATAGTATTTCATGTTGTCTCATAGATTTACAGGCGAAACCTATAAAACCGATTTAGTACATGCAAGCGACAGCTGATTTTTACGAGAATTCTTATTAAGATATGCGGTCGGTGAATTATGACTTGAGTGCGGCTGATCCGTAGGTTGGATCGCCCTTCACAAAGCTTTGGGAACTATATATTTATTTTATCGTTATAAAATGCCAAAGTAAAAATCTGATGTGGCCACCACGTCTTTCTCCATACTTTTAATGTGTATTTCTAAAACCTCCAAATAGGTTAAATGATAATAAGTATTTTAAGGAACTGCGAGAAAAATTTAACGACTTTACAAAGAACAGAAACTCAAACCGTAGTCTTCTGATATTGGATAAAGCCACGAAGCTCCAACAATTAACAAAATAAAAAGGAGCGTTACTAAGACGTAACTAAGCGTAAAGTGTTTATAATAATCGTCGGTAGGTAGTGTGACGGCAGTTAAAATGTTTAGTTTTTAAGATCTCTTAAACAATGGAAAATGTTTCAAACAAGGTTGTAGAAAATTAAATTTTCAACAACTTTTATTCCAATACTTTTTTACACACCAAATATTAAAGCAAATATTTCAAAATAACGGATAAGTGACAAGAGTAAACACCAACTTCCGGTTGACCGATTTTTACCAGAAACTAAACAACTCTAGTAACTTTCATAAAAATGTCAAATATAAAATTTCGCGTTGGCCTGATTAATAGTTTTTGAGTTAAAGCACCCACAAAAAAGCTGTCACATACACAGATATCATCGAGAAAATGGTCAAAACGTGTTCAGGGGACCTCAGAGGTGTATTTCCGTTGAAATGGATTTTTTTTGTGAAAACAATAATTTCCCCTATACGTATGGAGAAAGTAAAAATGGAATCAAGACATTGTCCACCGAAACAATGCGTGATTGCAGTAAAACGTTAACTTGGCTAACTTTCAAATCGAAGAATGAATTCTTACTTTCTGATCGGCTGGGGACGTGGGTGTTATATGTGGCAAAACTATTTACCAAACCAATTAAGAGAGAGAGAGAGTAACGTTCTTACTTTTTCCATCCGTTTCGAGTTATCTATAAAGAATTATTCGCACATCCATTACCAAAGAAGGTAAATTTCCAAGCAAATTTGAAAATAATGACGTTTAAGTTGATATTAATTTTATTAAACTTAATTAAAATAGTTTATTTTCCAGTGCTGTATTACATGTTAAGCAATTCACGAGTCTACAATTACAATCTTTTCCCGATATTAAAGAAAGCAGATATGGTAAATTAAGAGTTTTAAACAGCGGATAATAGGAAATATGTAATGAAGGATGGAAAGCTTGAAAGCAACATTATATAATATCATCCAAGAGTGAAAAATTAAACATTTTACCAAGTAAAAGTACAAGTTGGACAATTTTTCGAAAGTCTACCCAAATATTTCAATGGTGCCATTTATAATTCAGCTGTAGGAATTTATGTGCCCGATATTAAGCTCACTGTACTGAATGAATCCAATTAAATAAATCATTTTAATTTCGAAAATAACGATTATTCGTGTTTTATACTAAAACGATTCTTAGATTAAATTGAACGAATAAAATAAAAACAAATACATGAACGTTTGCCATAAGTATTTAAGTGACATTTCAGATAAAAAAATTCCAACCGAAATAGCTAAGGATAGCAATAGACCGCGCTTATTCACAATACGGAAGTGCGTGCCAATTACATACTGCCCACTCGCGATCCGAGCCTTCCTTGACCGCTATTATCATTCAGCATTTCCCGAGCATAACGAACTTTAAAACGAACAAGTTAGGAAAGTATTACAAATTGCTACGTTTCTTGCAATGGAATGTTTGAAAATTAACGATATAATTTGAACGAACGCGTACCATAAAACAGCTAAGCACCACCGATCGAGTATCTCTCTGTCTAATAAATATCTCTGCCCTCCTCTACGTTGGTACATTAATCAACGTGTTTACGTAACTTTTATATGACTAGATATGTACCGCAAAACGATATCTATTATAAATAGCTGCTTCTTACGGAGGATACAGTATATATATGATATAAAACCTAAGGTACTTATAGATATGCCACGGACCTGAAATTTGGCAGGATGATAGGTTATTAGGTACAAGCAACCAGAAAAATCAAAATTCCAATTTTTTTAAAAATTTAAATGGGGTATTTTATTTCACTTCTAGATAAACTACAACTTTAAAATTTGGCAGAAATGTGTGGCTTTAGTACCCTACTGTGGAAAAGGTATAATATTCTTAAAATTGCAAATTTTAGGGATTGTTTTACTCTATTATTGTTACACAAGGAAAGAACGAAAATCGGCGCAGAAATCTTTAGAATTAAAACAATATTTCCAATGATGAAATATCTCTCTGAAAAATGAATATTTTTCAAGGTGAGACGAAATGCTTGCAGAATGCAAGCACATGTTACTAGCCATTATAAATAGCTGCTTATATAGGATATATATTATTAAACTATTTTAAACTATTAATAAAAGCCTTAATCTGTTGGTTGGTTGGAACGCTATATCGAATTTCCCACAAGAGGGATCTTAAATATACCGCTTTCACACTTGCATACTTATTTTCTTTTGCAAAATTAAACGAAGTAATTGACGCACGATCTTCGTATGAGAACCATTTTAAAGAAAATTAAATGAATATTCTTATCGTCGATTTTTGTTTTCGAATCGAATTCGCTCAAATTAAGCTAATATATTCGAAAATTTGTAAAAATGTTGCATTTTAATTGAAACGTTCCCTTGGCGATCAACAGCATTGTTGTTCATACAGAAAATCAACATATCTGGTGAGTCCATAATAGCTAACTTTTTCGGAATAAAACGTTCAAGTTGTTGTTAACTTAGTTAAAAATTGTATACTCTTATTGCCTTACTATTAAATATCAAGAACCTGTTCATTAATCTTATCTAATGTTCGTATAAGTGTCAGATTTAGCTCACTTCCTTCCAATATAGTTGAATATATTAAGTTCCAATTTTCCCGTTGAATTTCAACGGGCATTTACACTAGTATATATAATAATCACGGGCCCTTTCTACGGACAGACTACCTATGATGATATATATATATTTATAAGTAGCTGCTTCTTACGGAGGATATATTATATATAATGATATAAAACCTACTTCTAGATATTCTACAGAGCTGAAATTTGGAGGGAACCTTGGTGTTGGTCCAAAACCATCAGAAAAAATCGAAAATTCCAAAATTTCCCCTTACAACGGTATCTTTTACACCCCAAAACGTTCATTAGAAAACCATTTTAATCCGTATAAGCCTTTTTATAATTGCATTTTAAAATTACTTTTAATTAAGCTACAAACTCCGGACCTGAATTAGAAGCCGGGGAAAAGAACGAAGAATATTTTTCCTGAAAGTAGAACACGAATTCGTGCCGAATTAGTCCAATTATTCGATTTTTACTGCATAAAAACGTGATTTCATACAATTTATAACAATGGCCCACTATTTCTGTCATGAATACGAGACAATGCTTCTCTTCGGGAATTTATTTCACGTGTTAATAAAACTTAACGATAGCTCCGTGCCACGAACTGAAAAGTAGGTTAGTGTCATGACGTCACTCTCAGACCGTGACATTTAAAAGTAAAGGGAAAACATATTTTGGTGCGCAGACAATACTAAGGGGGATATTGCGCTGAAATTTTCAGGGTTTGTAGATGCCATGAATAGATTAGCAAATAATATGAGACCACTCCAGTAGGATTCCTCGGTTCTACTCCAGGCACTCCAACATTTGAGTTTTCCCTGTGTAAATAGCATTACGGAATATTTGGCAATTAATTTACGGCAATTCTCATGAAGTAGGAGGAATGAAATTTGGTGTGGTGGTTATAGGGCGCTAATGCTTCCAGTATGCAAGCACCGATTACTAGTGTGTGTGTGTGTGTGTGTGTGTATATATATATATATATATATATATATATATATATATATATATATATATATATATATATATACATCTAGAAGTGCTACAGAGCTGAAATTTGGCATGAAGATAGGTCATTGGGTACAACCTCTGTAAAAAATCTGAAATTCCAGAAAAAAATTATATTTAAGAGGTATTTTTGACCCCCGAGTCCAATTTTAAGCACCCATAAGAGAAGCCCCTCCCTAAGGACTGCATAACCTTACAGAGGTGGGAGGGTTTGTGTACTCTTACGAACCAAAGAGCTATGCCGGCGGGAGATAATTCTCCTGGTAGGACCATCCAAGCCGGAAAGGTCTGAGGGGAAGAGTCAGACTAAGAAGCAGTCTTGGGGGTTTTACATCCCCCTGTGCAAGGGCAGCAGCTTGCACAGTACCTCTGTAGGTGGTGATCATGTGGATCTGAACAGCTACAGATGGGTAATCACTCTGTGAAACTGCGATGAGGAAAGCAAGGGGAAACTACCTCATTATATTTCCCATGATAGGCTGAAAAGCTGAAATACCTCTATGGATCTTTCTGGGGTAAAATATTCCGGAGGTAAAATAGTCCCCCAATCGGATCTCCGGGTGGGGACTACCCTAGGGGATGCACAGAGGAAATTTAACATTAATAGGAAAGCAAGTGGTGAGAAATTAAGAATAGGCACATGGAATGTTAGGACTATGAATTCAGGGGGTAAACTAGAGAACATAAAAAGGGAAATGAGAAGGAATAATGTAGGTATAGTAGGTCTTAGTGAAGTTCGGTGGGAAGGAGAAGGCGAGATAAATTCAGACGAATTTAAGATTATTTACTCAGGAGGGGAGAAAAAGGAAAGGGGAGTGGGATTATAATGAGAAAAGAGATAGCTGAAAGAATTAGCAAGGTAGTGACAGTTAATGATAGATTAATAGCCGTAAAACTTCAGATGGAGCCAGTGGAAATGCTTATAATTCAAGTGTATATGCCAACGACTAATGCTGGCGACGACGAAGTAGATGAAATGTATGAACAGATTATGGAGATATTGGAGGAGGAGGGAAAAGGAAGGATCACCACCATAGTAATGGGAGATTGGAACAGTGTAGTCGGAGAGGGACAGGAAGATAACATAGTGGGAAAATATGGGCTAGGGAAGAGAAATGAAAGAGGGGATAAACTTGTGGAATTCTGCCATAGAAATAGATTAATTGTAACTAATACATGGTTTAAGCATCACCAGCGGAGACTTTACACATGGAGAAGCCCAGGAGACCAGAGACGATACCAGATAGATTACATACTAGTCAATGAAAGATTTAGAAATAGCATTAAAAATGTGAAAACACTACCAGGGGCAGATATCGATTCTGACCACAACCTTTTGGTGGCAAATATACAATGTAGACTGAAGAGCGTTAAGAGAAACGTAAGAGTTAACAAGAAATGGAACTTAGAGGAACTCCTTAAAAACAAGGAGGCTATCATGACTGAGCTGGAGGAAAGGTTGGGGGAGAGAGATGAAGAAAATAGGAAGAATGTAGATGAGGAGTGGAGATACATCCATAGCAACATTAAAGATGTAATGGAAAAGAAGGTAGGAAAGATAACGGGTGAAAGAAACAAAAAACCCTGGATCACAGCAGCCATGCTGCAAAAAATGGAAGAGCGGAGAAAGTGGAGGAACATAAACACTGAAGAAGGCCAAAGAAAGTACAAGGAGTTAAATAATGCTTTAAGAAGGGAAACAGATAAAGCCAGAGAACAGTGGATAAATGAGAAATGCGAGGAGATTGTCGAATGTGAAAGAATTTGTAGAACAGACCTCATGTATAGCAAAGCAAGGGAACTATTCAAGAAAAAAGCAAGAAAGATAGGACGTAAAGGAATCATGAACAAAAGTGGTAAAATAGTATCGGAGCCAGACAATGTAAAGAATGTCTGGAAAGAATACATTGAGGTTCTGTATGACAAAGAAGGAAAGCCAAGAAATATTGAATTAAATGAAGAAGAGGATGTGGAAGAAGATCAGCTAGGACCAAGTATTCTCGAGTCTGAAGTTAAAAGAGCAATTGATCACATGAAAAGAAGAAAGGCAGTTGGGAGTGATGATATACCCGTGGACGTTCTTAAGGTTTTGGGGTCTAAAGCAGTTAAGCAACTCACAAAATTTTTTAACCAAGTATATGATACTGGCATATGGCCTGAAGATTTTTTAGATGTTGTGATGGTACCACTGGAGAAAAAGAACAATGCAAAATGTTGTAAGGATTACAGAACTATTAGTTTAATTTCTCATACAGCTAAAGTTCTAACCAGAATAATAACCAAAAGAATTGAATGTAAAATAGAAAAGGAGCTGCAAGATAATCAGTTTGGTTTTAGAAGAGGAAGGGGGACTAGAGATGCTATAGGATGTATGAGGATGATGATAGAAAGAGCGCTAGAAGTCAATAAAGATATGTATTTTTGTTTTGTAGATTGGGAGAAAGCTTTTGACCGAGTGAAATGGGATAAGATGCTGGGTATTTTAAACAAAATAGGAATAGATTGGAAAGATAAAAGACTGCTTAAAAACCTTTACTTTGATCAAAAGATTAGAGTCAGGGTTGAAGGAGAAGAAACAGAAAGTACTTCAATAGGGAGGGGAGTGAGGCAGGGTTGTCCTATTTCACCAGCGATATTTAATATGTATGCAGAAACAATAACAGAAGAAGCGTTGATGGAAGAGAAAGGATTTAAGATAGGAGGTGAAAGTATTACCACCATTAAATACGCAGATGATCAGGGCTTAATAGCAGAAGGCGAGAAAGAGCTTCAGAGGATGACAGACAGACTAGTTGAGGTTGGCCAACAATATGGAATGAAGATCAATACAGAAAAAACGAAAGTCATGGTGGTTTCAAAGGAACATAAAGAATTAAATATAATGGTAAATGGCCAAAAATTGGAACAAGTAAGTAGTTTCAAATATCTCGGCAGTATTTTAGCACAGGATGGAAGTAGTACACAGGACATCAGAAGTAGGATTGCAATGGCAAAAGCAGCATTTAACGAGAAGAAGGAGCTTCTCACAAGCAAGAAAATAAATCTAGAAACAAGGAATAAATTAGCAAAATGCTACATATGGAGCATAGCTCTTTATGGTGCAGAGACATGGACGATAAGGAGAAAGGAGGAAAAATATTTAGAAAGTTTTGAGATGTGGGTATGGAGAAGAATGATGAAAGTGAAATGGACAGAGAGGAAGAGAAACGAAGAAGTATTAGAAATGGTGGGAGAAGATAGGATGCTAATAAAAACAATCAGGAAAAGAAAAGCAAATTGGATAGGGCACATATTGAGAAGACAGTGTTTACAAAGGACGATCTTAGAAGGAAAAATTAGTGGAAGAAGAGGAAGAGGGAGAAAAAGAATAGGAATATTAGATAATATAAAGCAGGGATATACTACTTATAGAGGTATAAAAGAGGCTTCTAGGGAGAGAGAGAAATGGAGGCAGCGATTCAGTTAAAACCTGTCTTCGGACAGAAGAATGATGATGATGATGATGATAAGAGAAGCATTTAAAACTGTGCAGGGCTATATAAAATTGCTTTTGTCAATTATTTACAATTAAGATACAAAGTCGGGACAGAAACCATATTGTGGATGAAAGAATTAAGTTTATTTTTCTTGAAGACAAAATTCAAATCCATGCTGAATTTGCACAAAAATTTGATTTTAATCATAAAATTATGAAATGTTTTTCGCTTTTCAACAACGAAAAATATTAACTACCATAGCAACGACTCCGATGCCTTTCAATGGAACTTGTTTTACATACTTCAAGAGCATTGATTTAATGCTTGGATTGGATTATAATCCATTTGATTTTACCCACAACGTATACATATGATGGCGTGAAAATTTAAATGTTTTTATTCGGATACGTACTAAAAGGCACGGATGATGATGCCATAATCCTAACACACAAAATATCCTAATTTTTACATAAATTTTAGTGTAACATATAAGCTATTGCCTTAATGATGATTATATTTATTGCTGAAAAGGGGCGATCTGAGCCATGATACTTGAAATTCGAAACCTTGGACGCCAGCCGATTGTCAGAGAATTTAGAAATTCCGGATAGATGCCTTAATTTAGCAGAAAATGAAAACTATTACCTTATTTAAATGGGTAGTTCAAATGCTGTCGCGTTGGATTATTTACTAGTTTAGATCTTGGAGTATGGTGATTTTTTTAAGCACTTGCAGTACGCAAGCACCGAAAGCTCCTATCAGAAATAATGCCAGGGGAATATTAAATTTTCATTTACCGACTTATTTTCTAATCAGTAGTAATTAATCAAATAATCTAAAATTATTTAAAACATCTCATTTGAGTTAAGTAGTTGTAATATTTACGTTTCGTTATTTTCTTCGTTGTAGACAGGCGAAACTAGAGTAATTTATTAGGGTGTTCCAAGCATCAGTAAAATAAATGCCCTTTTTATATCTTTATTTGAAATTAACACAAACACAAAATGTATAAATATAAATTATTAATAATCGAAAAAAAAATCAAGAGTTTTGCTGTATTCTATCCAATGGCAAATACCATATCTACCAGTCTTTTTGAAAACTTTTAAACTTAGCACCTATTTTCGTTCGTGGAAATAATAATAAGCCTCCCGTGTAATTCTACTGTGCCTTTCCAATCTGTTTGTAGATATATCGTTTATAGGATCATCAGTGTCGGAGAGCAAGTCCTTGTTTAAAACTGAATTCCGGTTACTTGGTTGCTTTATGCTAGATAACGAACTGGTCGCCACAGCTGTATTTTCATTGGCCGCCAATGACGTATCTCCTGGTGCAATCAGTGATTGTGTTGTGTTTCTTAGAGCTAAGCTTGAAGCTTGATTATCACTATAATTATCAGTGTCGTTATTGTCAGCTGTTTTCTCCTTCTCACAACCAGTCTCGATTCTTACCACTCGTGTTACAAAACGGTCCATACTGAAAATAAGGATATAAACTAAAATTAAATTACGATTTATAGGTTAGGTTAATTACAGAATTAATTTCTTATTCATTTCTAGGTTAACACATTATTATTTTTTTATTTTTTCAATAATTCCACATACAGCTTTTGTAGCCATTTTACAGTGGAATGTGTTAACAATAACAATAGACGAACACATACATCCATGCCCTAGGTGGAGAAAAACCCACCTAAGCGGGATTCGAACCCGCGACCTTCGGATTGGCAGGCGAAACGTTACCCCGCCGCCACCGAGATGAGAGCCAAAATCATTTTAAATAAATAGCAGTAAAAATTAAAATAAATATTATAAAAATATCGAGTATAACTACTGCCAAACCAAGCGCAATGCAACCTTCGTAGACAAAGTCTGATAAGAGTTCGCACGCTGAGCTGTGGCAGACCAAATGTAGATGCGCAGACACACAGAGACAGTGTTACGTTCAGACAGGCAGCGTGTCGCGGAGAGCAAAGCGACATAAGACTGAGCGTACCATTATTATTTATCGTCTACCAAAATGTTAGTGGCTGATTTTATTACCACAATACGCGCAAATGGGCTCCAAACCACAAATGAATTTGTCCGCTCTGCTCTGCGAACTGTAAAGGAGGCGCGAATTATAAATCAGAAGTAAAGAATTTTTCATTTATATATAATTGAAATATTTTCCGTTATTTTCTTGGCGTCTGAAACATTAGGGTGTGCCTGGGCACACCCCGTAGTTTCGCCTATGGTTGTAGACACTCCATTTCCTTCCGCTTACAAAATTCTGCATGCACACAATGATATAAACCTTTTTTTTCGTAATTATGGCAGATCTTGTTTACTTCGTTTACCGCAAAGATTGTTTACGTTGACAAGAATTACGTATTCATGCATGAATTTATCTATATTCAAAGCGAATCACGACTTTGTTAGATTTTCCTACGATAAAAATGTATAGAATAAAAGATATTTTAATAGTTTTACAAATTTTGTTTGAAGACTTCATCGGTATAAATAATATTTGACGAGATGTGAGGAAAAGTTCGCTTTTTGTCTCCAGTAAATTGGCACCCTTGATTGGATTAGGTATACCATTTGCGGCATTTTCTTACTGCCTTTGGCCACGACTCCTAAATACCAAATTTTATGAAAATCCTTTCGATAGAAGCCGAGAAAAGGAACATGCGCACGGACTGACGGAAAGAAACAAACAGGCGCTAACGCTGGAAACGAAACGAGCCCAAAAACAGCGGCGCAGTCTGAAACCCGTCGAACTAAAATAAACTAAAACTGGATGCCGAGCGATCATCGAGACAAGGATTAACACAAGCTGTTGGAGCATATCGAGCGTCGCTTTCCATCTGGAATAGCCACAATGGCGTCCACTCAACACGAAAACAATTAAATTTAGAGTTCGCGGTTTCCCATCTATTGACGAGTTACGTGTAAATAGCTGTATTTTACGACTGAGTGATGTGGACGAGATCCAAGTTCCGAGAGAGTTGTATATCGACAGCCGGTCATCTCTAGGAAAAGAATAAGTCCAAACCAGGACTAATCCAGACTGGTTTCCCAAAGTTGACGACCCGAATTCATTACTTATATTGACAGGAAATGTTTCAGCGTGTGCTAGTTATTCCAAGAAATTCTCATACCATAAATACTACCATTGGCAATTCATAATTTCTCAATGACAGAGAAAAATTGGAAAACAAATTAATAGAGTATTATCAGGTTAAATACTAAAAGCAATGTCAAAATCTCTTTCTGACATATTTTGCATGTTTTTTTTTTAAATAAACTAATTTAATAAATGTTACTGTTTATACTCCATTATGTATGGATCAACTGTCCATTGCGGAAGGGTAGTCGAGTGGAAAAGAAAACAAGTGAAGATATAAAAATGAATTTCTATAGCCAACTTTTATATAGATAATACTTTAATATGAATAAACTCTATAATATAATTATGATAAGCTTTCTGCTTGCACGGGCGTAAAAAGTTGCATAAGTGTCTACCAGCTGTTGAGTGATGTGGGGGTCTCTATATTTAACCTTGAATCTTTTTACAGTTGAGAGAATGCCAGACAGAAGTAGAGAACTCAGTGGCAAACGTAAGAATGTTTGGTATATAAGTAGTAAGAAGTTTGATAGTATCTTTTGTTTCATTAATGAAAATACTGACTTATCCATTCATATTGCTTAAAATCAACGAAAATATACTGCTAGTTCAGAGTAATTCAGCTTTAGATACTAGTAGGAGTGAAACTGTTGATAACCAACGAGGTTTTCAATGGTCTTTTCATAGAGAAAACAGTTTTCAGAATAATCCTAAATGAATAAAGATAGAAAGCTTTTAAGACAAATAAGAACTTACTATCAATAATAATTACGATAAATAAAAACTTACAATTATTAGCAGAAATAGCCCTTCAAAAAACGTAGGAATGCTCGCATCAATACAAATCCATATTAAAATAAAGAGACTTCTATTACACCACGAACAATGACAATAGTTTGTTTAATCTCGTTGCTATTATGGACGCTTGTAATTTGTTCAGATTCGCTTGAACGATATAAATACTTAAAAGGAAAGCTAAGGTTATATAGTACAAAAACTGTGATAAATGTTGTCATAATAATGAAATTATAAAAATAAACAACTAAAACGAAAACATAATTTAAAAAAATGCCACTAATCTTACAAACTTCTGTCAATAGCATTGTTGGTATTGTGAGATAAAGATTAGCGCAAGCTATATGTGAAAGCGACTTCGCAAATGCATGAGGCATATTTTGAAGGTGTATAGTGCGAAAATTGCAGAAAAAGTAGGAAAATTTTTTAAATAATTTCATCAGAAATTTCAAAACTATACAGTTCAAAACTTTAAACATTTGCCTGCATCAAAATAATTAATATTTTATTAAGTTGGGTGTAACATTATTAACAAAGTATAAAAATATTCTGAAAGTTACTCAGTAATTTTAAAAAAATTGTGTTTAGTTTCGAAAATTAGCGTTTAAGTCAGGTATCAAATTCTCAAGATTGACAGTGAGCCCAACTCACTACTGGTGTACATATCTTTTGCTATAAATGCAAAGTCTTATGTCTACATTGGGTCTTCGCTGGTGTTGAAATCGCGAGCTGAAATTCTTGACGGGAAATTCCCCCGGCCCCAACGTTTACCAATAATTATTTAATCACATTGTGCCAGTGAAGACAACTAGACTTAAATTTGCAAGAAAATGTGATGTGTGATCCAAATAAAACCCCACCCGGGACTTCATGGAGAAATTCCTGTTTTTCATAGCTTCCCTCTTCACTGTCATAATTCGAAGTTATTTTGTTAAAAGAATCTTTGCTAAATTCCATATATTGTATTAATACAGGACTGTTATGTAATAGAAGGTTGAATGATAAACACTCAAATATAATTTTCTTATCAATATTGAATCAGAAACCCGAACAACAATGAATTGAGTCAAATAACTTGCAACTTTTTCGTACTTTCGTACAGTCGAGTATATTCTTTACCGATGCTAGGTAATGGGGACTCCTTCTATTAATGGCAAACGCTCTTTGCCTGTTGAAGTATTCCTGTCATTTGAAGCTCGCACTTGGATTTCGACAAAATTTGATGGGAAAAAACGCGTTTTTAGTGCTCGTAGCACACTGAACTCTATACAGTGGAATGACGATAGGCCGCTGCCGAGGTGGACAGAGGTGAAGCCGTGGCCGCCATATTGGTAAGAACCAATGAGACATTAGAGTCGCGGCCACTGAACTCGGTTACGGCTTAACTTACGTTATAGTCAGCTGTTCCCCAGATTTTATAGTTAACAAAGTGACGTAATTTCATTACCTCACATTAATTCTTTAAATAACTTTCAAATAGATGTTCGCAACATTTATATGCAAGAATTGAATGTTAATACGTATTTCTTTCAAAATTTTTATTTTGCCGATTAAGAGACCGCCAGAAAATACGATGAATGAGACTAATTAGCTTAAGCCGTAACGCAGTTTATAATTTATTCTTTGAGTTAATTGAAAGTTATTATTAATATAAATCTACCTTCGTCGCTTACTGGGAATAAAGTAACTTCAATTAAAAAGGTCAACTGAACTGCATCTCCAATACATTAAGCAATTATGCAGTAAAAATGAAGGCATAAAAGCTTTTATAAATACACATCTTTTATTACGTAAAACAGTGTGCATCAACAAAATTGACAAAATCATTATAAAATTACAACTTGTCAAGTACAACTTTACAATAGAAACTATTGATGTTGGTGAATTACAAGCCTTGAGAGTACTTTTCTCTTCTGGTCACCTATCATTGAGGCTGTGTGAGATTTACCTAAATGATACAGCCTTATTTTTAAATAATTTTCGGCAATTAATTTTATTAATCTATGCAAATGGTTGCACCCCAACTCTGTGTCAAACAGATGCTGCTCCAATTCAGGAAACAATGGTGTTGCTTTTGTCAACGTTTCAGCTAGCACAGTTGAACAGAGTATTGGGACAAATACTCTATTTTGAGGAGGCCGTCCACCATTTGCATTCAGTTGTTGCCTAAAATGCTTTTCACATGACAAACACACTTTTACCACACCCTCAGATGGAAAATGTAACCCTCCATTATTTTTTCTTTGAAGAAGATAAAAATATTTTCTACCACTGTTGTCTAGTCATTTTGTGGAATTCCATAATTAAAACTTAAAGAAAACATTTTTTAAAAACAAACTCATCGAAAGACAGTACAAATTACGAAAATAAAAATGACTACAGTCGAACCCCGATTTAGCGTCCCCTATATAGTGCCACCCCCGCATACCGCCCATGAATCGTTGTGAACAGAATTACCATATGATGATTACATAGAGCAAGCACATACCTCGATTTACCGCCACCTCCGCTTTAGCACCAATGTCAGCAATGGACAAACGGTGGCGCTAAATCACGGTTTGGCTGTAACTAGGTTTCAACTCACAGCGGCATCACCAGGTACTGACAATGAGCCACAAGTTGATATACGAGTATAATTGTATAATGTATAATTGTATTGATGACTCAGTGAGTCGAAATCTAGGCAGTCATTTTTCTTTTCATAATATAATTTGTACGAAGTCTTTCAATGAATTTGTTTTTACGAGTTTTTTTTTAAACTTTCAACGGTAAATGAAGTGAGTGAGTATCGTAGGATTCTAAAGCACGGGATTGGATCGGCAGAAATGAGTCATTCGGAGATACATCATGCAGCTAACTGCACGGTCAAAATAGAATATAAGGCAGATTTTGACAAAAGGGACAAAGGCATCAAAATACTTGGAGATAACACTAGACTCAAATGAGCGTGGAACTTTGCCAGCCGCCGACGAAATTGTTGCCAAGGACAGATTTTAAGGATTGATGACTATTTTAAGTGAATTAATGCAATTTAAAAAATAGGGCTCCTTCTCCCTTACAGTTAACAGTGCTTATTCACGAAAATAAGGGCAATACCCTTGAAAGTGAATGTTACTGATAAGAGAATACCAACATTTCCTGCGAATTAAACATCATCAATCCTCGCTGAGCTAAAATGAACTAGTCCAAATTTTTCGATTTAAAAAAAACGCGACTTTTAACGAGGAATTAAGTACCGATTAAGTGAAAGATAAAAAAAAACCAACCTTCTTCGCCTCGCCGGCATCCGCATCTGAAGAACATTTATGCTTCCCCGCTCTCCACAATGCAGCACCGCTTAGCAACTGGAAGAAAAAATGTGATTATAGGAGTAATCAAACTCGAAATATATGTTTAAATTTCACCACCATTTTTACAAGTTATTTATAAATCCCCTCTATTAGGTAGACTACATCTCCTGACCTCAATATCCTAAATATTTTGGCTTTCTTAATTCCATTTGGAGTGTTTCGAAAGCGGGTAAAATGCTTTGAAGACGACTGGCCTGACGGTCTGGTCTTTGGTAACAAAAATCAACAACCTATACATTTAACATTTTAGCAATAGACCCAGGAAAGTGTCTAGTGTCTAAACGTGAAATTATCATCATAAAATGTTACTGAATTTATATTTTACTAGCGTAATCGCCCGTCAAATATGACGGATATGCGTGGATTAAGTATTAAATTTAAGGCACTTTCCATTCTTCCTCTCTCCCATCCTCCCTCTCCACTCTCTGGAAAAACAGACTTCCTACTGTCCTTGCAAAAAGTCTAGACACCCGAGTTTGAGACCGTATATCTCGAAAACAACTGCAACGATTTTAATGGGGTGAAAAGTAACGGGTAGGTAGAGAATTTATTTCTACGTTAATTGATGTACATCTTAAATTTTCAGTCTATTTTTAAATAATTTATATTGGGCTGCATTTGAAGGAAAACACGGTTTTTAGACCTGGAAATCCGATGAGACCAATTTGAATGTTTACATTTAAGATACCCTACGATGTATCAACTTGCAATTTTAATAGCACTTACTTAAAACTATTAGAAATAAATAACTGGAAGCGTTATTTTATAACTGCAACATTAATACCCCATTTTGTTAAATTATACGTTGTTCCCCGATTACATTGAGTTCATGGGTTCGATTCCAGGAGCATATCTTTTCTCCAATTGAATAACATGGGGAGAGCTAAAATCCAGCGTACAGTTAAGCTATCGACGCGGGATTTGCATAGCTATATGGCGAAAGTATGAAGATTAAGTTCTTCATTGAGAAACTTTAAATGTCAGTCGAAATTGCCCAAAAATTTCATCTTAAAAAGATTTTTCGCGGTTGTTATCAATCTAATTAATTTAGCGCCATGGAAACGTAATTGTTGGTATTAATTACCCATATTTACAATTAGTAAAACAGTATTAAAATTCCTTAGTACTAGCGAAATACTATTAATTATTTCCTTAACTGACCGAGAATTCTTTTATTCCATTATTCGTCTTAAGGACGCTATAAAGTTAGCAATTGTCTCTATGAAGAAATAATGAGAGCTTTCTTGATTTAACTGGAGCCAATGAACCAACGTGAGATACAGCTCGAACGAATTTAGGACACTTCAACAAATTTTTGCATCGATATTTTAAACGTGGTGATTAATTTATAGACGTTCAAACTATGAGAACATGGGAAAGATTGAGAGCAATCCTTGCAGAAAGGAATTGAATGAGGATGGGAGTGACGAAGGAGAGGTAAATATTAAAATAGAATGCGGGAGAGAGGGGTATGAAGAGAAATAAAGAAGAGAAAGGGGAGGTTGTTGACATTTTCTAGGGACAAAAAGGAAAATATTAGTATTTTTCACACATTCTATTGATATGAAATTTTATTTCAAACGTCAAAAATGAAATTAATATAACCAACAAATAATTTTCTATTTATGCCTAAAATTATATTTTGGGACAATCAATATTCTTTTATTTTTTTGTCCATAAGTACCGTAATTATTCTAACATAGAGTTTATTTCTTTAACTGCTTAAAAGATAAATTTATATAAAAACAATTTAAATCTAACAGAGGATAATTTCCATTTTATGCCTTTAATTATACACTTTGTGGAACAATCATTATCCTTTATAATTTTTAAAATATTATTTACATAACAAGAAATAAGTTGTTGACATACTGACATCATTGTGTTTATTCTAATATCCAGTTTGTGTCTTTAACTGATTAGATGGAAAAACACTAGGTTATAATTTTGTTTTGATTTGTTTGCGTGACAAAAAAGTTGTATTATTATTGTTTTTATTATTAGCTAATATAGTTTCCGCGATCCGTCTCTCTGATATAACGGTGTGTAACGCTCCCTCTATAAAAATGCGAATAACTCGGTAAAGGATCCAGGTACAAGTTCGAAATTTGGCAGGGATGCTTGATTCGCATATTTTAAGGCGATGACGAAAAAAATCTCTAAAAAAGTCCCGGGTTCGACTCCAAGGAAGACATTTCCATTTCCCGTAAAGTAACACGTAAAAATAGACTTTTCGACGTTTAGGGTTTTATTATTTTGGAATTTTAAATTACAAGAAACTGACCTATGATCATCCGATTTGAACTATTTTAAAGAAAAATTAATCAAGTTTCTTATTTTATTCATCTTTTTCGCCTACAGCTCGCAATCGTTCATTTAAACGTTAAAAATCACATATTTTGGGGAAATCTTGCAATTTCTACGATAACTGCCTTGACGACATGTAATCGACAAAACTCTAACTCATATTGTTGTCCCAAGGCTTCCCTTCTTCCCCTACTCTACCTCAAAATTTGTTTATCTCAACAACAGACTGTTGCGAGAAATAAAATCAATATAAATGGTTGTAGTTAAAATAATTTATTATCAGTCACAAATTTAAATTCCGTGTTTTATTAATTTGAACTCGTCATTTTTTACGGGCATTATACTAGTTACAAATATTAAGTTCTTCAAATATTAATACATTAAAATTAATTTGGTCACTTTGGTAATATCGATTGTTGCGCCATGTATATAGTGCATGTAAAATGCTAAATAAACCTCATTGTTTTCCGAATGGATTACTTCAAATGTTTGCACAGCGAAATTTTCGGATAAAATATTTAACAAGGCTGACATAAATGACATTTTATGAATTTTAAATGCCGTTCATTTCTAAAAAGGAGGAAATCAATGAAGATGTGAAACATGCATGAATATATAACAATTTGCGATATGTAAATAACACAAGTTAGGAAAAGTGGACAGTTTATCGCAAATGGGCGCGTTTCGTGCGATGGATATAATTTGAACAAACGCAAACCATAAAAGAACTAAACAACACGAGCAGATTATGTCCCTCTTGTCTGCTAAAATTTTCTTCCCTCCCCTAAGTTAATAATGCCTTTTTCCCAGAAAGACACAAAGAATAAAAAGAAAAACATTTAACCTTGTAACCATTTAATTAATGTGGTGTGGTTAATGAAAACCTTTAGAAATGTACAAAAAAACATCAGAAATCAATTAAGAAATTGATTTATAAAATGTTTCCGAGGTAACCAAGAAGTATGAATACCGAAAATATTTCTTATCGTAAATTTTAATTTGACTATATTGACGAAATAATTAGTATATGCGCAAAAATGTTATTTTTCGGAAAAAACCGCCGCGATAGGACACAAGCCCAAACCAGGACTAATGCAGGCTGGTTTCCCTAAGTTGACGTCCCGAATTGATTACTTATGTATATTGACAGGTAATGTTTCAGTATGTGTTAGTCATTCCAAGGAATTCTCATGCCATAAATACCACTTGCAGTTCATACTTTATCAATTATAGAGAAAAATTGTAAAACAAATTAATAGAGTGTTATCAGCTTTAAAACACTAAAAACCATGTCAAAATCTCTTTCTGACATTATATTTTGCATGTATTTTTAAAAAATAAACGAATTTAATAAACGTTACTGTTTATACGCTAATATGTCTGGATCAACTGTCCATTGCTGAAGAGTAGTCGAGCGAAAAAAATAACCCATTTGTTCACTCGTCTGTATCCAAGCCGAGTTCGGCAATAATCGTCTCCATGGCAACAATCCGATAAAATGCGATTTAAAACGCAAAAACGCTATGTTTTAATAGAAATTCAAGAAAATACGATAAATTATCAAAATTCGGTAATAAGAATTACAATCTACATTCTTTTTCCCTTAGAACAGTACAAACCTCGCTCCGATATCACAATCTTAAGGTATTTTACAGTATTAAAGAAAACATCTCTGCACGATGGATTTGAGACTTCCTATGTAAAACAAATAGGGAAAAAACGTTCCTGGAATCGAACCCGGGACTTCAATCTTCGCCAAATAAAATATAGCCCGGAGGTGAGCCCTGGCAGCATGAGCCTCATACCAAGTTTCATGAAAATCTGTCCATTGGTTCAAAGTTCTTAGTGGGGGACACACACACAGACAGGACCATATCATAAGGTTATGTTTCCTTTGGAAACCAGCCTAATAATCCACAACTGCAATGGAAATTGGTGAAGGAAAGAAGACAGGAATCGAGAATTGTCACCGGAATAATATCGAAATAGAAAACGGATAGACCATGGAAGAAAAGAAAATTCTACCCGAGACAAGAGCGCTTTTGGTTAAATTGAGGCTATTTAAAGAGAATGAATTTAATTATACATAAACCATACCAAAAGAATTGTTATCATTAAAAGAGCCACTAAAAAGAGATAATTATTTCTTGAATCGGAAAAAATATATGCAAAGAAGGGAAGTAAGTGTCCGGATTGGAAATGAAAATCTTTTTTCGTGAAAAATGATATGGAATAGAAAATAAAAATAGACACAAACAAGGAGAGGTTATTATTAAATAAATATTATTATAAACATATTTAGTAATAATGATATATTTTTATAATAATGATATTTATTTAATAATAATTTTTATAATAATTATACATATCCTAATATCTGCACTTGTTCATATATGAATAAATGCACTTATTTATATATGAAGCACCGTATGAATTAATGAAATGATCTCCCATCCTTAATAAAAGTTATTTCTACGAATATAAAATGTACATGGAAACCAAAATTACAACAGCAATAATTTTGGTATTTTATACATATTATTATAAAAATTATTATTAAATAAATATTATTATAAACATTACATTTTGGTATACTGATATATTTTAATAATATTAATATTTATTTAATAATAATAAATAATTTAAAAATATTCTCCCATTGGAGTTCGAACGCGAGAACCCAAAAATTACACGAATAGCTGTTACCGCCTAAGCCGCCTCCAAATGGATTTTTATCGCCTTTGCGTATTTCCGCGACATATGGAACGGTTATTACTCGGATACTAAGGGCGAATGGAAAGAATTTTGATGGGACTTCTTATTTCTTGTATACTTTCTACTCTCCCAATTTCGTCCGAATCTCGGAGGGGTCAGGGCGTAACCTCTCTTTGTGAGTTTTGAGTCGAGAATGCGGTGGTGGAGTGGCTTGAGCGTTGGCCTTAATAAGCAGCGGTCCTTGGTTCAAATCCGGCGGAGGTCGGATTTTTCAATCTGTAGATCGTCCCCGTCCGGTGTGGAAGGAGTTATGGATATAATAATAGTCCAAGAGGCTGATGATCCAGAAAAACAAACAAAGAGTACAAGTTTCGCCGTCAGAGCGAATCTAACAATAAGTCAAATGAAGACATTATACACTGTACAATGCCTTCATTTGACTGTATAATATACAGCCTGCAGCACGTAAAGACCGCCGAGTGGGCGGTGACATGCATGGCAGTAATTCAAGCCGAATGTCTTGCGTGTATCCACTTGCGGTAATCCGCCTCACGCTTGGAGATGTCTACTCGTTGAGTAAAATGTACCACCATCGTGAAATAAGGGACCCGCTTCACCGAATGTCCAGCTAGTTCCCATCAGTTTTGGCCTTCTTGGCACACACGTGAGCTCCTGGCTACTTCATGCGACCGTGGCCTTGATGCCCTCGCACTCCAAAAGATGACGGAGAAAAAGAAAAACGTGCCCACAATGCGGTTAATACCATATTTATTCGTGTACCGCGCGCAATTTTTCTCCCAAAATGTCGGCAAGAAAAAGGGACCGCACGTATTATTACGTGATGATTTTTGAACGGGTTATATAAATTGTGAGTATCGATAGTAAATTCACTGCAACACACACGCTTGCGTCTACTTTCATACTCGCAGACGGGGTTGGAATGGGAAGCAATTTCGTACCGGGAAATCGAGATCAGCGGCCTCATTTTCCCCCTCCCCCATCTCCTCTCCTCCCCCCTTTCTCCCCCGGATTTTTGCGTTGTATTGGCCATAACATTTTCGTAATAAATAAGAAATTTATAAAAAGGAACGAAACTATATATTTTTATTCAATCGAGTATAACTTACAGGTAGATAACATGAAATAATGAAATTCATATTCTGTAAACATTTAAAAGAAATAAATAAAATTTACAATGTCTTGAAATTTTCCAATGTTTAACTAACTTTTAAGTTGCACAATATTAAGTGAAAATAGAAATAATAAGTATTGTATTAAATTTACAATTTGTCGTAAAATTCTTTACTGTTTCGCATATTTTTTTATTATTTGATCATTTTCTAGTCTGACCAGAATATCTCTGTTCGCCGACATAGTCTTAAAAGAATCAACATTTTAATCTCCTAGTCAATTTCGTAATTTCTCCTTCCATGTTTTTCAATCACAACGCACCTCGCCCGACCGATGTGGGTATAAATAACGGCCGAATTTCTGCAAACGACAAGACCTGAAGATGCCACCTGGAATGGTTGCGAAACAGTCGTCATTAAAAGGCTCAACACGCGGTAGAATCCCGAAAAACATGGAAGGAGCACGAAAACACCTTCGTAATAATTATTTCGTAATTTATTTTTAATATAACTTAAAATGCTGAAACTTCTCTCACAATAAACTTGCGTAACAGATAATTTAGTATAATTATATATGCTTTATAAATATGTATTGTTATAAGCATAACTGTATAAGTAATATTCATTTAATATTTTAAAACAACAAATTAAACAACTTCTACAAGATTTACACTCTGTCATTTTATCATCATTTAGAAACTCAAAAATGTCATCAAAGTTATCTTTAAGTACATTTTCTTCATGAACTTCTGAAGTGACAAATATCAAGGACTGCATTTTTTAAAAAAGATTCATTTTTGCGCAAAATCGTTGTACTCGGCGATTAAATCAGGTACTTGAAAATCTTTGTAAAATTTTTTATTAATTTTTCAAGATTAACAAAATCGGGTTTCTTAGCATCATTCGTGAAAAAAATTCGGATTAAAAAAATTTAAATTCCGTTATCAAATAATTATTATTTAAAAAGCGTTTATGAAAGTCTGAAATGACGGCAGTACAAATACGTTTGAAAACGTTTTTTTCGAAATTTTAAAGATTTTCCAAATTAATTCCTTCAATACTTTTATATTTGTTGTTTTGTTTCGAGTCACCTGAAAATTTTGTTGAACTTGAAGGCATGAAGTACTTTCAGAATCGTTTTCTAGTTCTTCATTTATAAATGTGACGAATTTATCACTCACTATTTTTATTTCTGTAAATTTATTAATATCCTCTGATATTGTTGACACAGTTGCATGAACCATAGCAAAAGCGCTTGATAATACCATGTTATTAGTTTGCAAATATTTCGAAATCTTGTTGCACTTGAAAATAATTTTAAATAAACATGAGCAGTTAATATGATTTCGTACTTAAATAGATTTTCTTTAAGACTGGATGCGGTGAAACGAGTTTGAGATAGAAATGTTGAATCCTCACTTATATCTTTTGAAGTTTCGCAAATTTGTATGAAAATTGATGATTGTGGATCATCATAACTTATTCGGAGCGGAGGGGGGAAAGATACTGACTTGTGGAGAAATCCCTGGACTTGACAATAAGTACACAACAGGGGATGGAAGGATTGAGATAGTGAGAGGCAATGATGAAAGGAGCGAGAGACGTAAAAGATTTGGAAAGATAACTTCGAGGAAACTTAGTTAAAAACGGACATAAAATCCGTTCTACCATATTTCTGGATTAACGGATTAAAAAAATAATTAAATGACGATTTTTAACAGCCGATCGGCACGGCCCCACCGGCCCATTTTCGCTTCGGCCCACCGGGAAATGTCCCGGTCTTCCGCCGGGTCAGTCCAATCCTGCTCGCAAAAAGACGAAGAATTCAACGAAGTATTTTGACGATTGAGATGATGTTATATTTTTATAATGTTAAAGCTGTACCTTTTATATGAGTTTTATGTTTATTTTTATTACTCAAATTAAGCAGTTCTGTCATTAAAAGTCTATTATCAATTTCTACCTATACTTTTGCCGGAATAAGTTGGCATTTGGTATCTGTGTTCGCCGAATTCGCCCTTGATGCTCCTTTAACATAACAGGGGCGACTACCGAGAAAGAGATTTTAGTATCGACATCTACATGTTACCCTGCAATTCACCTAATTGGTGGGTGGCAGGGGGTGCAATGCACCATAACCTACCTAAAGATTGTCTATCGCAGGTTGAAATTTTCTATTGTGATCTCGTATTGTCCTCGGAAAGAACGAGCCTAGATAACGCTCCTTCCTACAATCGATCTCACGTATCTTATCTTCACCGTCGTTTCTACCTATATACGTTGGTGCTTCAATTATTCCTACAACCTCGTCTTTTAGACATTCCGATCTATATTTCTCCAGAAGCCACAGCCTTGAGTGCAATCTACGATCCTCCAGTGGTACCCAGTTCAAATCCCTCAATAATGAGGTGACGCTTTCCTTATGTTCGTACTTTTGTTTTACGAATCTGGCTGCTCTGAGCTCCACTCTTTCTAATTGACATATAGTCCCTTCTCGTACGGATCCCACATGCACGAGGCGTATTCCACTTGTGGTCTAACCAGTGATAAGTAACATGTTTCGCGTACTTTTTCTGTAGTGCTCCGTACGATTCTACCTATGAAAGCCAGTTTCTTGTTGGCCGCGCCTATAACTCGACGAATGTGCATGTCCCATGAAAGATCTCGACAAATGGTTACTCCTAAATATTTTACATACTCGGCTGCTTGAATATTTATTCCATCTATTTTACACTCGAAACCTACTTCTTTGTTCTTACTTTTCCAGAACGTCACGCAGGTAGGAGGGGGAAGATGCTTAACTTGTGCGACCCTTGTTTCAGGGAGGGGGAATCGGCGAAGAGGCCGACTTTTTTTTTAATTCCAGTTGCCCACTTATTCCGGAACGAATTTATTTTTTCCCTCTAAACTGGACAAAAAAAGAGATGCGCGTAGTACACAAGTAAATACAGTATACTATCCGTGAACATGAAAGAAAAATATGAATAAAAAAATACGTACGGACATACTGTATCATTATACAACGTACGTATCAGCAGATGTACGTTAACTGGATGCATGTTAAGCGGACAAAGTAAGCCAAAAGAAAGGTAGCGTGTATGAGTAAATGATCTACATTATAACTAGGGTATGGATTTATCGGGTTTTATTCGATTTTTACCAGATTTATACCCTCCGAATGATTTTTTCAAATTCGGGCTATACCCGAAAAAAAACCGAAATTTTTAATTTTTTAATACCTTCATATCGAAAACCAAAAGGGGGTGTGGCGGTAAATCGAGGTATATGTCTGCTCTGTGTAATCATGAGGTGGAAGTTTTGCTCACTACGATTAATGGTCGGTATGCGGGGATGGCGCTATATAGGGGGAACGCTAAATCGGGGTTTGACTGTATTTATATTAACGATTGGCACAAATTCTAGATTTCCAAAAACAACTTGAAAGTAAAGCTCCAATATTACATCGGCCAAATTGTCAACATACACTTAAAGAAGCAAATGGAAAAAGGCATGTGTATTAGGTCCTTTTAATAAATCTATGTATACTCTAGACGTCTACGTGATGAAAATCACGTAGAATTTTTCGGAATATATAGAGACGTGAATGAGTACATTAAATTCGAACTCGCAGTCTGTATATTAGAGCCCTCAACTCGAAACAAATACTTGGATATCGTTAAGTTTTGGATTGGTGCTGTTATCCGATATCCTAAATTAAACAAGTTTGATTGCTATGGATGCCAATAGGTAGCTATCACGCTGAGCGTTTTTTAGCCATTTGCAAATGCCGGAAATGAGTAATATTACCGAAGAAACATTTGCCAGGCAAATGTTGTTGTACGTGAATAATAAAGCCCAAAATACCACCAGAAGATTTTTAAACAAGTTCTTCGTTCAAACCCGATTTTACCCAAATTTTTGAAAAATTAATAAAACGCGTTAATTACCCTCCGAATGAACCCGAAAAATCCACACCCTAATGATAACGTATAGTAACAGTGTAGCGGAAAACTTCGTGCCTCTTCGAGACGTTCACATAATTTTTAACTGTAGCAAACAGTAAGAGAGTTCACAACAACTCCACAATCATATGATCCAATTATTTAGGAAAAATTAGAGAACCTAGAAACGCGAGGTTTTTGTATGTTGACATAATGGTCGTATTCTGGACCGCCACAAAGCTACGACCCATTCAGTGAGCTCTGACAGCGTCGTGATTAACACAACCGCGTTCGTTAACTACATTACAAATACTATTTCAATAGGATTGACAGATGAATCTGAATAAATTCGCCATAAGTTCTGAAAATTTCAGGTAGCAATCTTGAGGCTAACGAGTATATAATAATTTTTCCAATGTTAAAACCTTGGAACTCAGGGACGAGAATGTGGAAATATACCGTACACACATATCATTACAGCCGAATTTTTTTTTGACATTTAAGGTCACACGTATTTAACAATTAGCGCATTAAGCTCACTTTAAAATGAATTGTAAATATAATCCATTATGGAAGCCTTAATCTTGTGGAATTCCATACTTCGGAACAAATAAAACAACAAACTATGAAAAAATCCCGCTATGATTACAGTGGAATTTGTTGTGGAGTTTTTTGTTTCATTTGTTCCACTTTTAAATACATAAGACAAACATTTTTCATTATTTGCGTTCCTTAATACGCGATAACAGCCTGGAAGAACCTGTTTGAGACCCTCCATTGCTGAAAATCCATTCCGGATCTTGTAAGCACTTCTGGTGGGTAATTCCCACTCCTATTGCATTTGAACCGACTACGAGGACGCTTAATAAAGTTCTGGGGATGTAAACGGGCGGTTGGTAAGGGTTAAGTAGAGAAAACGATGAAATGTTTTGTGTTAAATGGAGGAGAGGCGAGATAATGTTTTTAGTAACGTGGGATGGAAGGTGGTTTCGCAAGGTGGTCGGCGTGGAACCGTTCTCGCCTTATGGCGGGAAAACGCCATTTTATATAGCAGTGTGTGCGTGTGTGCGCGCGTGTGTGTGCGCGTGTGTGAGCCCGGATACACTATTCTAGAACCGCTCCCTCGCATTCCTCTTAATATAATATATTCTCTTTCCACCCTTTTCCACAACGCGGGTCAGCCTGTTTTCTCGAAATACCGTTTCAGAAGGAAAAACCGGGAATAAAATTACGTGCAGAACTGCACGTCGCCCTATAATTCCTTTCCCCCCTCTTCGACCACATTTGTTCTAGTCACCGACGCCGCTGATTTTCGCATTCTTTACGCGCTTTCTTTATTTCCAACTGGTTTCATTAAAAAAGTCATTTCTCTTTCTTCATTTCTCGGAAATGAGCTGAAACTTTTAATTTAACTCTTAATGTAAACTGGATAAGACTTCCAACACCGTAAGTGTAACACGTTCAAGTTCTAGTCAGGATAATTTCGCACTCGGTACTTTGTTTCGTATTTAAAAAGATATACAGAGTGATTCAAAAGTCCCTGCGTACCTGTAATTGCAAAAATATAACACGAATATATTACTAATAGATAGCTAAACGTATTGTGAATTGATTCTGTTCCCTTTCGAGGGAAATTTAAATGAGGAAGAGATTGTCCGCAGCAGGATGGTGCAACGACGCACACGGTTCGGGCCTCGATGGTGCTTCGCCATGATGTTCGGAGAAAGAATAATTTCAAATAACTCGCCCTATCTCAGTCCCCCAGATTTTCATCTTTGGGGGCAACGAAAGAATCGTTCCATAAAGAAAATCCTCGCACTCTCGTTGATCTGTAGGAAGCCATCACTAATTTCATTAGGAATATCCCTCCTGCTGAGTTGTTGCGTATCTTCATAAACAAAATAAAACGTGTAGATCCTTGTCTACAAGAGCGTGCGAGCCATTTCCAACACTTGTTGTAACCTTAAGTAAAGATATATGTTATAAATACATCTATGTTATTACAGAAAAATGTGTTATTTCAAGTGCCCAGGGACTTTTGAATCACCCTGTATAATGTATGTACAATTTTTTATTACCTCCTGGTGTTTAATTATTTTTCCCATACCCTTTTTCTAATATTTAAGTGTTAATCGTATTAATTGGGCAATTTTAAAGTATTAATTCAAGGGAGATATTACGCAAACTACATATATTACTTAAGATTTTTTTTGTATCTTTTAAAGGCTCACTTGAGGTACTGTTTTGTCATTGTGTCTTCATTTACGAGTTCATTATGGTTTCCAATATTTAAAAAATATATATTTTTGTGATGTACAATAGTATATAACCAGAAGGATATTTCCCCCTCAATGGGATTTAATAGCTGTCAGTATTTTCTCTATATGCGCGGATTATCATATTACAGAAAATTTTGATATGATAATTTAACAAACCTATTATCCAAGAAACCCAATCTCAGAGGCGGGTAAGGTAGGCTATTAAAATGATGTGGGGGATGGGGGGGGGCGAAGTAGTTAGGAATAAATCAGTATTTTGCTATAGGGATTTCGTGAAAATATTTTGTAACAAACGCGTGTTGAAAATTTGGAAGTTTCTAACAAATCTTGCTTCAGCGGCCTATTTCCACCAGTTATTTCTATCAACTAAGAGCTGAACTAAAATAGAATAAGAAATATATGCCGGGGGATATTTACCTCCTTTTACAAAAAAATGGGAACACCTCGGCGTCGTATCAAAATCAACAAAAACAGCCGAATTCCTCTTACGAAAAACAACTTTAACTAAACTCGTCGTCCCACCATAAAAGACAAAAATAACAATTGGAATCTTCATCAAAGACTAGTAACAAAAATAAAAACCCATTCTAATGATCAATGTCCATTATTAATCAAATTGGAAAACCCGACCTTGTTGGAGGGATAATATTAAGGTCCCTGGTTATAGCCCTGCAGAGGGCATGGACGCTGGTAATTATCCTTTTTAATTGCAGTTCGCCTTTTGTAGAAAACCCGGATTGCCTGCTGATTTATGATTAAAAAAATAAAAAATGGAATGACGATAAAATTTAAAAAACAAGAGAGACACTACGTTCCACCCTCGCCGTAAACACTCAAGTATTTAAAGTTGCCTCCGCCAAACGAGCCGTGGCGTGATTCCAACCAAACCCTCTTTTCCGTCAAAACAGCACCGCGGGAAATCCCGAAAACGAAGTCGATTTTCGATAACGAACCTTTCGAAAGGAATCTTCCAACCACGTGAGCCTTCGAAACCACTCTTCACAACACGGCCTTAATTTATCGGTTGTCTTTCATCGTCGGGCAAAACTTAAGAAAACTTGGGACGAAAATAACACTCATCTTTCCCCGACTAAGCCGACGAAGTATTTATTCTTATTCTCCTAGAAAACGAGCGTTCCACCCATAAATCGGCCAATGAAATCCACACGACCCCATTCTCGTGTGTTTCCTTTGTTTTCGGGGGGCCGTGTAAAATTACGACAAGGAAAAAGGTTTTGATCGCGGAGTTTATCGTCGACCTGTTACGAGTCCGTCGCCGATTTAAAGGCATTTTTTCGCGGTTTCTCTTTAAATTTTATGTCAATTTTTAAGGTTGGAGCGGATACGGAAACTTCCTAAGAGAGAGAGAGAGACTACGTTATCCTGCGGACACAGAGACGACCTGGTCCTCCAGCGAACTCCTAGCTGCATTCTTTTCATGGAGCGAAAAGATTCCTATAAATCTGGAAAAAGAGAACCAAGAAGTTTCGCTGTGTCCGACAACCAATCACAAGCGTTAAATGAGTATGCGCCAACTTTTCTTAGTGGGCATCACCAATAGGGCTCTCACGTTCAGAAACATCAAACGCTTCAGGAAAATGTCAATTTTTTATACCAAAGCTAATCAGCCAAACCATGGGACTGATAATGGAGAAATCATTCATATTTCGTGGGAAACATTCATTCAAGACCTCCTCGCGTCTTTCTATTGCTCGTTTTAACTACTATATTTTCGGATACAATTCGTTTAAGCATTGCTTGCGCAATTTAAGCAGTCCATATTTTGGATTTCTCACAGATTAGCGTTCACGGGATTATTTGCAATGCACACATGTAACCAGAGATATATTTTTCCTGGCAAATTGAGGTAAACTGTACCAAACAAAATGGCAAATTTATCTCTTTTGCGGTGAGGTTACGAATATTAGCATGTAAAAGTAAGGAAGCAATACGTAATGCTAAAACTTTAACAAATCAAAAATGTTTTTATCATATGGGCCTTAATTATTATTAGGCAAGTTTCAAATGGAAGGGAGACAGCATACTCCAAGCTCTTGTCTTGAATCTACGCGACGTCTTACGATTCGTTTCTTCCATTATCGACAGGCGTTGCGGACGTGGCGCGGGAAACATCATTTGTAAGCAGCAATTTTCTACTTCCACGATCCGAGGTGGTTGAAGCTGGTCTATTATTCAACTTCCTCCTTTATACGTGGGTATTTATCGTCTCTGTCTTTCAGCATTAGATTGTTTGGTGGACACCTGCCGTGGACATGAACGACAAGAGCAAGTCATCGAGCGAATCGTAATTGGCTTGTGTTCACAATGACACTTGAATGAAGTAAATTAAATGTAACTATTTTTAACCAGACCTATCAACGTGTGATTACCTAAAAAAATTCATGGATTTTAACTAGCAGCGGGAGTCGCGCATAATTGCCCCAAATCTATATAAGAAGGAAGGAATTTTCTTAGTTTGCGCTGCTATTCTCCAGTCACTTAAAGAGTACGAGACCCCAAAAAGAAAGAAAAACTATTTTGAATAGAGGAAAGTTTCTACAGGTTGAGCCAAGACTTGGATAAAATGATTTCTTTATTTAAAAACAACCATCTTTACGCCTATGGCGCTGGATTTTTAACAGAAATAAGTTCAATGGACAAACTATAAGAATAACTATTTACCAAATCAAACCACGCTACTATAGTTTAATTAGTGAAAATCCCATTTAGCCAGCAAAGAATTCTCCAAGCGGAAGCGATTAAAAAAATATCTGATGTGATGACTTTCTTCATAAAGAGTAATGGATGTAATGACAATAGAACTTACAAGTTGCTGTCGACAACAATTTCCTCAAGAATAACCATCAGCAAATACACTCGCGAATAACTTTTTAATGCTTTGAATTATTTCAGCAACGAAAAAACTTGGAATCACTTTTCACATTGAAAAACAAAAGTAAATAAAATTTTTATTTTTTGCTATGGATAAAACAAGATGATACAAACTTTCCCCATAATTATTTATTTAATACTTATATTGGCTTTAATAGCTTTAAAATCAGCGCGGATGAGTCGCAATTTGTGTTTCCAAGCTTTATAATACAGGGTTATAAAATATTACAAATGCATTCAAACAGAAAACTAAATTGATCACGCGTATTTGTGCGGCAAAAATAACGCGCGTATGTATTAGAATATACCGAATCCGAGTCCAACAATAGTCGTTGCTATGGCAACACTCGTAATGAGTGATAAAAACTTATTACGTTATTTACGCAAAATTCGAAGAAATACGATCAATAAGCAAACTTCTACGATATAAATTAGTCTCGATTCATTTCATCAGAGTTGATGGAATAAAGCGATCCGAAGATCCTATGCAGACAGGCATAAGCTGTAAAGTTGGGAATAATTTTGAAACGAGAAAAACGTCTGCTATGACCGGGAATCGGACCCGAGTCTTCCACTTGCAGGGCGGATATTCTACCACTGAACTATCGTAGCAGATCAATTTTCTCGTTTCCCAACCAAGAAAACATCCGCGTTCGGAAACGAGAAAATTGATCTGCTACGATAGTTCAGTGGTAGAATATCCGCCCGGCAAGTGGAAGACCCGGGTTCGATTCCCGGTCATAGCAGATTTTTTTCTCGTTTCAAAATCATTCCCAATTTCCTCAGAGAATAGTACAAAGCCCGCTCCGATATTACAATTCTGAGATATTTTAATGTGCAAGAGAAAATTACCGTGCACGATGGATTTCAGATTTCCAATGGAAATCAAATGGGAAGGATAGTTCCTGGATTTGAACCCGGGACTTTCAATCTTCGCAACAAAAACTATCCTCGGGAGCTCGGCTCCAGTAGCAAGAGTTTTCCACCAAGTGTCATGTTAATCGGTCTATTGGTTAAAAAGTTAATATGGGAGGACAGACAGACACTATAAGCCTATTTCCATTCTGTAAAGTAGGCAAAAAATATTTATGCGTGTCCTACTGGAGTTAAATTGTTATGCCAAATATTCGTGATTAAAATTACCGCAGACGGCGCTGGCAACGCTGTAAATGTTTAAACGAAAATTGTTTACAAAATATGGCGCTAGATGGTATGGGGATAATTTTGATCGCGATTAAAATTATCCTTAGCAGCGCTTACGTCGATATCAACAATTCGAAAATGTTATCATAGCAACGGAAACAAAGCTGTCACCTAGCGACATTCAACTTACTGAAAAACATTCCGACGGATAATCCAAATATCTCAGAAACAATCCGTTCTATGATAAAAGTTTTCAAACAAAAGTTAGAGGATATTATATTGTCTACAACTCTGATTATGACAAATATTTACATTAATGAAGCCTATAGGAGATATTTGACAGAAACGGAAAAATGACCAGAGCAAATTTCCATTTATGGTGGACCAAGTTTAGCCAAAATCTAATCAGACCTAGATTCTCTAATAATAACCTCAAATTAGAATTTTTTTACTAATTTGATTAGTGGTATTTTAGTCAGAGTGCCCACAAAATCCCTGTCTCACACGCACAGACGTCATCGAGACAATAATGAAAACGTATTCAGGGGACCTTAGGACGTATATTTCCGTTGAAATTTCAAAATAGATTCTTTTCATGAAAACAATACTTTCCCTATAGTGCTTAATTATTAATTTGCAAAACTTCCATACATCTGATTGTGCGCGATGCCAGTGAAGAAAATAATCCTCAGCTGAAAATCATTCTATAGCAAAGGAGTACTTTATATATTATCTGGAGCTGTTTAATCGCTAAAATAAAATTGCACGGATTTTAATTTACGAGATACCACAGATTTACTTTAGTAAATGCCGACGTAAACTCTTATCTAACTACTTTCAATATGGCCCAAAGATACGCAATCACGAACTTAGCCCGCTCCTGGTTTTACAATCTCTGTGTCCAACAAGGTTGCGGAGCCCCCCAACCTTGAGAGTATTGGTTCACTAGATTCGTCACATTTCGCGTGAACTGTTTTCCATCATATTCAAACGCAAAATAAATGGAACGTTTTTATTTCCCAGCCATCCATCCGGTAAATTCAAACCAAGTATAGCGAAAACTCGAAATAGAGAGAATTTATAAAATCCGTACAAATGCTCATTTTACGTAACAAGATGTAACGTGTTCCTGTAGCGCTGTTACGTAACATTTGTTACATACTGTGGACGAGACCTAATGAGTATGTACTCGTAATATCCTAAAATTAAACTTCGTTTATATAACGTTAAGAAATTGACGGAGACGGTGTTTTCGCTCGCTGTGTTGAAGTGCTCGTTATATGCGTAGTCGTTCTATCGAGGTTACACTGTATTAAGTCCGATTCCGCCTTATTTTTTTTATAGAAAGCATAAATTTAAAACTTTTATTTACAGTACAACTCGAACATTAAAATAAAATACAACTGATGACAAGAATCGACTCTAAAGGCTTAGAGGGCTTGATGGTCGTATAGGGCCACGATTTTTAACGAGTAATATTTTACGCCCTATTATAAAATCTGGCAAAATATCAGTTAACTAGAATATATAATGCTGATAAACACGCTGCGCTGCATATAATAAAATTTTTAAAAAACGTGTTCGAGCGATTCACGATCGGTAAGGTGTTGAGAGATCTAACAGAATCAAATATCGAGTAGAAATAAAACTGCTAGACACGCGAAAGAAATTACGATAATGGATGCCGAACGTGGTTAAACGTTGACAGGAACGTCGATAAAACGGTGCGCCATCAAACATTAAATGTGTAAAAAAAGAGAAAGTAAGGCTGTGACCGATAAGAAAACGCAAACCCCGGCCAGCGATGACTAAACTCAAAACTCGAATATTTTTTTACGAATTCGGGCGTTGGCAGGGAACTCTATTTTTAAACGCCTTCGGCCGTGGCCGGCAAAAAAGAAAATGACGGAAAACTACGAGAAACTCTTAAGGGCTACCAACCAAATGACTTTACTCCATCCCGACTCAATTAACTACAAAGGACAAGCCTATTCCTAACCGTAGCTTTCAACTTTTATTTTTCGCGACGTATTCTAAAGTTGGATGGCTGCCTTCCGTGGGTGAATGCCATTTTTACTTTTTCCATACACGTTAGTATAGGGGAAAGTATTGTATTCGTGAAAAAAAATCGACTTCGAGATTTCAACGGAAATACACGTTTTGAGGTCCCCTGAACACGTTTTGACTATTTTCTCGATGAAGTCTGTATGTGATAGCTTTTTTGTGGATGCTCTAACTCAAAAACTATTAATCAGGTCAGCGCAACATTTTATATTTAACATTTTTATAAAAGTTAGAAGATCTGATTAGTTTTTGGTAAAAATCGGTCGACCGGAAGTGGGTGTTTCATCTTGTCACTTATCCATTATTTTGAAATATTTGCTTTAATATTTGATAATTGTAAAAATGTATCGGAATAAAAGTTTTAGGAAATTTCATTTTCTACAACCTTTGTTTGATACATTTTTCCTTATAATGCAATGTTTAAGAGATATCTTATATTTATAGCTGCCACCACCACGCCACCTATCGACGACTATTGTTAACTATTGACGCTTAGTTACGTCTTAGTAACGCTCCTTTTTCATTTCTTAATTGTTGGAGCTTTGTGGCTATATCCAATATAAGAAGGCTATGGTTTGAATTTATTTGTTCTTTGTAGTCTAAAATTTTCTCGCAGTTTCTTAAAATATTTATTATCATATAATCTATTTGGATTTTTTAAAAATATTACAGATATGGAGAAAGTCATGTGGTGGCCACATCAGATTTTTAATACATATATTCGCGAAGTAAAAGTTCCAAAAAATTTACCAACGCTGATAACTGTTCCTGACGTTGTCATCGACAAAACCTATAAACATATGATTTTATAAGAGCAAGATGATATATTTTACTAAGGTGAGTACTTCGAAAACCGACGGAAAAAACCAAGTAAGTTTTCTGGAGCTACCGAGGATAACTTGGCTATGGGTAGGGTGGCCAAATTCTGCGAAAGCCAAACCGGGACATAACGTGTTCTGAGGAAGAAAAACCGGGACAATATGTGATTTGTAGTAACTTTATATGTTATATAAACAAATTTTGCGTAGTAAGGCTTCAGTTTTGTCCAAAAGGTTGCAAATTTCACAGTACAAACAATACGTACACAGAATTTATCAGGGAATTGATCAAAACAAATATTTTAGGGTCACATTTAATAAAAATTATCGAGATAATACCGTCAAGCGATGATTTCAACCCAAATGAAAGACTTTTACGGGAAACCGGGAAATAGCATTGAAAACCGGGACAAATTTCTCGCTAAATGGTCTCGGGAGTTAATTATCGTCCTAAAAAACTAATTACAGTGTAATCTCGTTAATACAAACTTCAAGGGACTTCAATTCTCATACCTTGTAATAACGAAATCGTTATCATAACCAATGAATGCGTTTTTGCATTGGACTTAACTATGCTTCGTATAAACGAGCACTCGGTCTGAACGAGGTTTTACTGTACAGGAAGTCCTTCATTTACGTCGCCTCGATTTACGTTCTTTCGGTATGACGTCGCCAACGTATTACAGAAAAAATATTTTCATTATTTTTCGTTTATTCGGTTATTACTGTCAAACTAAAAAAGGTGTTTTGGTAGCTAGCTAATGTTTTTTTTGCAAATTATGGACAAAAGATTATCCCAGTAACTAATCATTGATGTATATCATTAAGTCTACAGGGAAATAGGTTTCGACTAACGTCTTTTCGATTAACTTCGAGTTTTCCGAGGACGCATCCACGGTATAAATCGAGAAAATCATGTAATAATATTTGAAACGCCCGCGACGTGCGAAAAAATGACGTAGTTGCAGCCCCTTCGCTTTTCCACTTGCACAGCTGTCTTTTTCGACTGGAAAGTTGCCCAATTTCTTTAATTCCACATTGAATAGTGTTGCGTCACCGACGGTTATTTCTCTATTTCAAAATCCACTCTTGCATGGGCTTAGATATAGACAAGGGTCGTTTTGAATTCCTGGTTGCACCTTACGAGTTTTAAAAAAATGTTTCTCGAGCATTATTGTAACTGGACACCAATCGTACACCATCGTACAATCTTAGCGGCGCATCAAGATTAAAATAAACCATCCAGAAACATGGATGGGAAATTAAATTCCATAGGGTTGCAGTTAGGGATTGCAAATTTACAGACTTTTTCAATTATCGGTAATTCGATAAATGTTTTCATAAATACCGGTTCACCGGTAATTTATCGGTAACTTTCGACATTTTCAAAAAATGATAAATTTTAAAATAAAACGATAAATATAAATAAATAAATTATTTAAAGATAAGTACTTTAAGAAAAAACAATATAAACTTGAAACAAAATCGTAAATAAACCTTTGATTAAATAAACATGAAATAAACTCTGAAGACTAGTACTCGGGGAAAAACACAACATAAACTTTATGCAAAAATCGTAAATAAAACATCGATTATAAACTCTAAAGATAAGTACTTTAAGGAAAACACAACATAAACTTTAAACAAAAAGCGTAAACAAACCTTTGATTATAAACATGAAATAAACTCTAAAATTTTTTTTTAAAACAAAAGTATTGCCGCTGATTCTTTTTTATTTGTTGCCTCTTTGGTTGTTAAAAGAGGTTCGCAGACTTTGGTCTCCTAACTACGACTTGATTTTTGTGCATATCAACCCTGCCGTAGAAAACGCTCTTTCTGAATCGAAAGCCATTTAAAAATATTTTCATAATTTTTCTTCTTGAAAATACGTCATTTCCTTTCTCAAGACATGTGCTAGGTCTTTCGTGTTTTTTTTTGTTTTTGAGTTATATCTTCATAGGCTACATCAGTTATTTCTTTATCGCCAATTGAAGTTTTTCCTTCATCGACAACGCAGCCGATGTCGAAGGAACTGAAGTTGTAACATTCTCGGAATCGGACTTCAGTTGGCTTAATTGTATTATCCGTTTCCTCAACTAGCTCAACTAGCGCCATGATTATCTTCGTTATTGTGGATTTTCTGGTTTTGTTAAAAATTCCGCAATCTTCATTATTCGATTTCGTGAGATCATAAAGGTACTGTAGCGCGTGTGAGCCAATGTGCTGCGAGGTTTGTTCAAAAAAGGAAATATTATTTTTATTCTGCTATTTAATTACTATCTGTTAAAATACAGCAGGGTAAAAATAAAATAGTTCAAAATAAATAAGGTGTGTAAATAATTTTTTGTTCATATTAATAAAAGTAAGACGTGTAATTATTTTTTAAATATTTTATTTAAGTATGTTAAAGTGTGCCCAACCAATTTTAATATCTACTTATTAAACAATAAATTATTATTTAGATGTTTAGATCTATTTAAAATAATACTTTACAAAGATAATTAACAGGAAAAATTATTAAAAAATATACAAAATACGTTCTTCTTTTAGCGAATTACCGGTAGAAAATACCGGATTACTGGTAAATTTAGTAGAGGATTTTGCGCAATTTACCGATAAACCGGTATTGCAATCCCTAGTTGAAGTCTGCGGCAAGTAAATGCAAGCTACCGTGGAACGTGTGAAAAAAGATTTTATGAAGCACTACGATGATTTTTATAGTAAGGAAGGAAATTGGAACATTTTAATTTCTAACGACCCTTGCGTTATTCGTTTCAGCCTATTTTTACTTTTAGAGTTTATCTACATAGGAAAGATGATACCATTTTAAAAACTCCAAAAATCAAGATTTTTGTGTCGCGTGACGAATTGTTTAACATCTAATATTAAGCCGGATGGAATAAAATCAATAGGCTCGTTTAATTAAAAAACAATATAAAATATGTTGAAATTTTTTATTAAATAAAATAAAAACAAAATATTATCGGACAAATGAACTACGATGGGATGACTAGAATATAAAAAGAATTAAAATTGATACCACTGAAATGGGATAAAATGTTGTGCTCTTTATAGAGAATTCTTCTTTGACGTGGCACAAAATTATATCGTTGCCTGAACTTCGATGCTTCGCCCCGGCGAAGATGTCAAGAACTGAAATTAAATTCGGACAGTGCTATATATATATATATATATATATATATATATATATATATATATATATATATATATATATATATATATATGAAGGAAAAAAAGAGCTGAAACTCTAGTAAAAAGGATTCGAAAAGATATTGCGGTACTAGTTCATCTTTACAGAAAAAGAAGTTTTCAGGAATACCTCGAAGTGGGGCGCATTTTTTTCATTCAATTCTCTTACTTTTTAAACTTATTTACACTTTCGACGCAAAAAACTGTAAATTAACGCGCACGCAAGACATTACTGGTCGTTTTAAATGAAACAATCAAATTTGAAAAAATAGCACATTTACACAACAACACATGACAAAAAATCAACCATAGACTGTTACGAGAGTAAATGAAGCAAATGTTTTTTAAAAAATTAAATTACGTCGTCTAACCTTAATGGCGCGTGACGCGAAAGAGACGAGCGGATGGAAGCGACAAAGGAAGAAACGGATTGCTCACAAGATTAGTGGAAAAGGGAGACGAAGGGAGAGGTTTTAAATATGGATGAAAATAAAAGACCGGGGATAGAGCGCGACTGGTTTTCAGGGAGTGACAGACGGAGAATGAGCGAGATAGACTGACTCGACTAAGGAAGGTTGCATCTGACGAACTAGGACTCTGCAATAGCTGTTAAAAGGGTTCCCAAACCTTTATATGGCTATTGGAGAGGCAAAGTTTGTCCATTTGATTTCGGCCATAAGGTGAGATCGATGATTCTCTTTCGGATTTAAAATGGGCGCGATTATCATGTGCTATATTTTTAAATAAACTGATGTGGGCAACACATGACTTTCTCCATATTTATATGGCAAATTACATGTTGTTAGCTCTGGGATCGTTGTCAATATTTACTTCCGGTTGACAATTAAGAAAAGAAAAAGGAGCGTTACTAAGACGTAACTAAGCGTCGTCAATTGTTAACAATAGTCTTCGGTAGGTGGCGTGGTGGTGGCAGCTCAAAATATAAGATATCTCTTAAACATTGCATTGTATGGAAAAATGTATCAAACAAAGGTTGTAGAAAATGAAATTTCCTAAAACTTTTATTCCAATACATTTTTACATTTATCAACTATTAAAGCAAATATTTCAAAATAATGGATGTGACAAGATTAAACACCCACTTCCGATCGACCGATTGTTACCAAAAACTAATCAGATCTTCTAACTTTTATGAAAATGTTAAATATAAAATTTTGCGTTGACCTGATTAATAGTTTTTGAGTTAGAGTGCCCAAAAAAATCTATCACATACAGACAGACACAGACATCATCGCGAACCTAGTCAGAACGTGTTCAGGGAACCTTAAAACATGTATTACCGTTGAAATCTCGAGTTCGATTTTTTTTCATGAAAACAATACTTTCTCATACTACGTATATGGAGAAAGTTACATTTAATGTGATAATAAGTTCAGAAATTTAAAAAGTGATTTGAAATGAAAGACGCGAACTACTACTTACATTTTCTGTCTTAAAGGCTCCTCTAAATGCAGGGCCATTGCGTGAGGTGAGTTTAAGAGGCGCAGTTGGTAGGGAAGTGAGGGTCAGATGCAAATATGTGACGAAGAGGAGAGGATGGGAGAGAGGGGGATGGAGGCTGACGAGAAGAGATAAATAAAGAATAAAGTGGACGGGACATTACGGGCGAACCGTAGGGACAGAACATGTAGCCGAAACGAATACGTGACAGATGACAGAAGCGATAAGGAGAGAAATAGAGGTTAGACGTAAATAAGGCGGGAGCAGTCGTTAAGGATGGGTAGAGACGAGAATACGAAATATGCGTCTTCATTTGAATTGACGGAGTGATGGAGGGAGAGAGTAAAGAGAGAGAGAGAGTAAAGAGAGAGAGTACAGAGAAAGAGAGAGAAAGTAAAGAGAGAGTGAGAGTAAAGAGAAAGTCAAGAGATAGTAGAGAGAGACTAGAGAGGGAGAGAGTAGAGGGAGAGCGCAAAGAGGGAGAGAAAAAATAGGGAGGGAGAAAAGAGTAAAGATGGAGTGATTAAAGGGGAACGAAGAGGAAGAGAGGCGCGGTAAGGCGGACGAGGCCGAAAAAGAAAGCGATTTAGTAACAGAACAGACGTGCTTAACTCAACAATGGCATAGGTAATTCTTACAACCATGAAACGATTCAAGAAACCATAAGCACATTTCAACTACAAAGAAGTCACTCCCAACGGTAATTCACCAATCGCTTAGTAACAAGAGTTCCTATCAGCAAACGTTGGTTTTATTACAAACTAGCAGATGTACCCGGCTTCGCTCGGGATATCAAAGCGGCAGATTATTTATTTTGTTGAAGGTTAAAATAACATAACTGCAAAGGAAGCCGAGAACGAAATAAAACACAGACACCGGAGGCTGTCTGAAAATAATCTAAAATAGTAATATATCATCATACTTTACCTTTCGTTCATAATATTTCCTTGTAAACAATATTTGTTGTTTTTCCTCCAGGTGCTAGGATGGTTAAGTTACGTGGGCTAAAATCTAACTTGGATTTATTCCTCAACTTTGGCACAAATGTAACGCTCAAAAGGACTGGTGCACTCTTGAGGGTTACCACTTTTTAAAAAATCCAAAATTGTCTGCCTGCAGTACACACGGGTGAAATTAAGTTGCAATCTATTACGTTTGACGTTGCTACAACAATAATGTCGATGCTTCATAAAAAGCGCGAAGCGAATAACGTAATACTTTCGTTTATTTGAAGGTTTAATAGACGGTAATTCAATCGGTGGCAACGCCCATTAAGAGTACGAAAAAGCGATAAAATTTCGAAAAGAAATGCATATTTCTGACAGATTCCTCCGTATAGCATCTAAACATCGCAAGAATAAGATATTTTATAGTTTTAGCCGTCGAATAAAGCAAAAATGGAGAAAACTGGTCGATATTTACGTATTTTGATGAATGAAAGAAAAAAATCTTGCACCTTGAAAAATCGAAAATCCCGTGTAAACTTATGGGAAAATACAACTGTCCCCCGGAGTCGAATCCGGGACTTTTTCCGAGATGTTTGATTTTTCTAGGGACCACCTCATGGGGGTTTAACGATTGTGAAAAGTTCAGCTTAGTAGTAGGCTTAGCAGATCCGAAGATATTAAGAGAGAAATATTCGAAGGAAACGGCAGACTCCCAGCCAGCCAGCTAGACAGGTTGAGTTTTATATAGATGGGGAAGAGAAGAGATGAGGATTGGCACTTCTTAGAAGAAATGCTCGTATGGTATATTCAGCCTTTCATGTCAGAATTTTATTACTTTCACTAAAGCCAACTTGCATATTTTGGCAAACAGTTGACATTGTACGCCCTGAATAGCAACAAAGGGTACACCGATTCACACAGGAGACATAGTACGATCAGAGATTTTCTTTGGTATATTTGTATAGAAACATGGGGTAATTGTCACGTATGAGACTGCGTACGCCAGGTTTGAAAGAGTTAAGGTTAAATCTACATATTACCCTGCAAGTCACCTTGACGGTGGATGGCAGGGGGTGCCGCGCACCAAGTTCCTTACTAATTATTATTCACTTATCTATTGTGGTCACGTATTGTCCTAGGGAAAAATTACTCCTTATACCTCTCCGTCCTACTATCTATTTCGCGAATCTTGTCCTCATTATCCCTCCGTCCGATATACGTTGGTTGTCGAATAATATCCTTCATTTCATTTACGAATATCTCCGACCTATATTTATCTAGAAGTTTAAGTCTCGCCTGTAATCTACGATCTTTCAACGATGGCCAACTCAACTCTTCTACAGGAGTATCGCTTGAGAATCGACGATACATGGAGGAATGACAACAAGTCGGGTTAATGACAAATGAAGGCGAGAAAAAAGTACATATTGGCGAGGAATCACGACAGGCGGAACGAAAACGTGGAGGCAGACGACACGTGGGAGTGGACGTGGGCACGACAGGCGAGGACATAAGCTTCGAGGAAACAAAAAGCAGGGTTTTTTTCCAAGCTCACCTGCGGGTTTGTCGGTAGAACGGCTAGGGAGGGATTCAATAAGAGTTGGTCCTTATAAGCAGAATGGGCGGTTCGAATCTGGATTTCAGAAGAAGTTGGCCGGTGCGGTGGGCGGACAAACGGGGCGAGCAGAGACGGAGCCTCGGGGGCGGGAAACCTCAGTTCCGAAGCATTGGCAGCCTGAAAGTTGAAAGGTCGGACGAACGCTTCGCGGAGAGGGAAATACCAAGGGAGGTACATCCCGCACCAACCACTGCGATGATCCATTTGTAAGCGCGCTTGGGAGGGACGGAGGAGGCGAACTGACAAACAACGGAGCCGTGCGTTTCCCCCGAGAGTGAGGGGACGGAACGGAGGGTGGGAGCGCGGAGAGGAGGAGGGCATCAGGGTGCTAAGGATAGAGGCGGAGTAGGACAGGGAAAAGGGATTTGGGAGGGGGAGGAGAATGGGAACATTCGGGAAGTAGAGAAAAAAGGCGTTTTGGGGGAGATAGAGCAGATGTGATGAAAGGGGTGGGGGGCTGAGTGGGGGAGAAGGGATCGAGTGGGGGTGGAGTTTTGAGATGGGGAGGGGACCGAATACGTGTCATATTTTGAGAGATATTTATAAGAAGCTGCACGGATAGTGCGAGATGGGAGGCTGGTGTCCAGCCAGAGTAACGGAGACTCTTTAATTGAAAAACTAACAAAAAAATTCTGTGAAACCTCGATATAGCGAGAAATTATAAAATTCATAAAAAATACTCGTTATAATGGGTACTCGTAATATCCGAAAATTAAATTCCGCATACGTAACGTTGAGGAATCGACGGCGACGGTGTTTTCGCTCGCTATAATGAGGTCCTCGTTATATGGCGCACTCGTTCTATTGAGGTTGCGCTGTAATTGACGATCTCGCCGAAATGATGGATTGCCACTGATGAAGGCAACTCAGTGGGTACATTAAATCGTTTTGTTAGTAAATCAGCCACCTATTGCATCTAATGGATTAATTCATTTTCCTAAGTACAAATGACAGCTTGGACAGCGGTAGCTTCTACCAACCTGAACTTGGATCGAAGGTTCGAATCCTGCCGGATTTAAGGAAATTTGTTCACCCAAATCGCTAGTGTTTGTGAGCTCGGTGTAAAATGCCTAGTGTTTTTTGCAAGGCAATAACTAACATAAGCGGGAAAACTCCTTAAGCCATAAAAGTTAATAATTAACGTGATAAATTGTGCTTCATATACTATATTGAGTTAACTTTCAGTCACTGTCGTGTGAAGTACGCCCTAGAAGATGCCCACTTAGTGGGCGAAATGCATCGGGTAGTTATAAACTTTTATGGCTTAAGGAGTTTTCCCGCCTATGTAAATAGAGCCATAAGTTAATCAAGCCACCAACCTTTAAGGCAATAACTGATAAATTATACTTAAATATTAATTGTCCTATTAGGCCTTGAGTATTACATCTAGCGGGCATTAATTCTTTGGGGTGCTTCTTAGATGTTGTATCAACATATTATTATTTTTATGCGAATAAACAATGGTGAACAATGGATAGCGCTGGACGTAAGGCCAACTCGATGGCATTTCTTTAATGTACAGTATTTATTGTTTTAAGTTTATCCCTTTTTAAAGCAACAAATAAAACGTATTATTATCCTAAGAGAAGGGGACACAGAGATTGACCCCGCGTGGAGTTCAAGGGATGGAGGAGGATTTTAGAATGGAGCCGACTGTCTAACTTCCATTTCCTCTTCCTTTGCTACGAGAAAAATCACGGAGTCGAAAAAAAAATTATTTCGACGGAAATAACGCGTTCGGGTGCCGTCACCCTCGTAGCGACCAGCAACTAATTCCCGTCTGTGTCCTCCCATCAGAAAATTCTCCTAGATCTTGAGAGCGGCCAATCGAGTTTGAAACTAATTTTAGATTTTAGCTTTTGACTGCAGTGCGCACGACCGATTGCAATATGAACAATATCCATCGACCACTAAGACAACAGATCTTGAATATTTTTATTTTGCTGGAGTATCCCTTTTAGCGTGCATAAATAATCGCGTACGCACGAGAATGCTTATAACGAAACGTAAAACACATTCACTGAAACGCATAAATTGCTCATGGGAGAGTGCAATCTTATATTATACTAGATGAATTAGCCCGTTTAAAACAGGCTTTGTAATCAAACAAACGGCTGAGATATTGATTGTCTTATGGGAGATTGAAATCACCCTCTGGAGTCGAACCCGGGACCTTTTTTGAAAAATTTTTGACATTCGCTATTGGTACGTGATCGTAGCAATCCTATCAAATTTGATTGCGTGGATTAAATATTAAATCTAAGGCACTTTCCATTCTTCGTCATTTTCTCTCTTCCTCTCTCCAATCCTCCTCCCTCCCATTTTCCCTTCCTCCCCCGTCTCTCTTTCTCTCGAAAAATATATTTCCTAGACTCAATTTCGCCCTAAGTCTATCTCAAACTACCTTTTCCTCTGTCTCCCTCTTCCCTCTCCTCTCTCACTCCCTCTTTCCCCGTCTCTCCGTTCTTCCTCTCTCTCCTATCTCACCTATTAAAACACTCAAAGCACGCTTTCCTTACGCATATAGTATAAGGGTTGAGACGACAATACAATCCCGAGGTTTAACAATACGTTATTTATCTTTCTTTAAAACGGTCCAGGTCCGAAGATCGTAGGTCAATTATTTCTAATTTTAATTTGCAAAAGAGTAAAATCCTTTACGTCGAAAAATCGATTTTTAGGCTGGTTTCCAAAGGAAACATAGCCTTATGAAATGGTCCTGTGTGTGTGCATGTGCCCTCTGCCGATTTTCATGAAACTTGGTATGAGGCTCATGCTGCCAGGGCCCACCTCCGGGCTATATTTTATTTGGCGAAGATTGAAGTCCCGTGTTCGATTCCAGGAACGTTTTTCCCCTATTTTTTACATAGGAAATCCCAAATCCATCGTGAAGAGATGTTTTCTTCAATACTTTAAAATATCTTAAGATTGTGATATCGGAGCGAGGTTTGTACTGTTATAAGGGGAAAAGAATGTAGATTATAATTCTTATCACCGAATTTTTATAATTGTTCGTATTTTCTTGAATTTATATTAAAACAGCGTTTTTGCGTTTTAAATCGCATTTTCTCGGATTGTTGCCATAGAGACGATTATTACCGAACTCGGCTTGAACATAGACGAGTGGACAAATGGGTTATTTTTTTCCGCTCGACTAATCTTCAGCAGTGGATAGTTGATCCAGACATATTATCGTACAAACAGTAACGTTTATTAAACTCGTTCATTTAAAAAATATCATGCAAAATGTCAGAAAGTGATTTTGAGATTGTTTTTAGTATTTTAATTAATTTGTTTTCCAATTTTTCTCTATCACTGATAAAGTATGAACTACAAGTGGTATTTATGGTATGAGAATTCCTTGGAATGACTAACACATACTGAAAAATTTCCTGTCATTATAAGTAACCGATTCGGGACGTCAACTTCGGGAAACCAGCCTGCATTAGTCCTGGTTTGGACTTCTTGTTACGTGTTATCTTATGCGAAATTGAAATCACCCTCTGCAGCCGAACCGAGGACCTTATTGGAAATTTTTTATATCATTTGCGACTGGTACGTGATCAATCCAATCCTGCCAAATTTGGTTTAACTGGATGAAGAAACAACTGAGATATTGAACGTTATGTTGTGAAAGTCTGTGGGCAAGCTCGGTCACGCCGCTCACGGCCAAACAGTGAAGTTAAAATATATGTTGGCACTAAGTGATTCGCAGCGAGAGAGGGGAAGGGTGGTGTGGGATATATGTTTTGGAAGTTCGAGCGAATGAGGGGAATCAAGGAATGGCCGTAGAATTGGAGGCTACCGGGGTCGAATTGAGACCGCGCCTCGCCCCTGAGGAAAGGTCTCGAATTTGAGACCCAAAGACGGGAAAGCGTTTTCCATGCTCATGCCAGACCCGGCTACGATTCAGCGCAAATCCTCCACGTCTCTGATATGGTTCACCAAGGATTTGGTTTTCTATTTTCGCCGATATACCGAGAGTGTTTGGAATGGAGAGGGAAGTGAAGGAAGAGGATTACGGGAAATGAGGTTAATGAAATTTACCAAGGGCTTGTTTAGCATCCAGCCGCATAACGTCAAATTAAGAATTATATTAATCCTTCAATTTAACTTTAGTTTGTGTAACCCACGGATTGTATGTGGAAAGAATGAGTTGGAAACCTCGTGAAAATGAAAGCTATTAAATTCTCTAATACGTTTAAATATGTTTTTATTATAACAAATTATTACTATTTTGGTTTAGTATTAAGGGTTTAGTAGACCTGCTGTTTTGCTCAGTTTTTAACTTCTTTTGTCAAGTAGGTTTTTAAACAGGTGGTTTGGGCTGCGGGGGCATTGGACAAAATTCCGGTGGGCCGATGGTCTGTGAACCTGTGGTGCTGCCTTGGCCAATAGGTTGGTAGCCTGAGTGTTACCAAAATGAGCCAGAGGCGGGCTTTTTTCTGGTCCGTTTCCCACTTCCAATTCGCCCCTAGTTATACACTCGCAATTAGCATTCATCGGCCATTGGAAATGGATCGAGCTCCGTTTGCTGAGACTTCGCCTGCGGTCAGAGGAGAGATTGTGGGGATGGTGGCTGCTGGACATTCGGTCGCCAAAGTAGCAAGGCAGTTCGGTGTGCACCGAAATTGCGTGTACAGATGGGTCAAACGTAGCAACGATGGGGACCGTGATCTAAAAAATAAACCGCGAACGGGCCAGCCCAGATTAACGACTGAAGATCAAGATTTGGCGATTCGGCAGCATGTAGCAGAGCATCCTCTCACAAGGCGTGGATTGGCTTCGGTGCAACGAGATTTCGGTTATGGATGCAGCTATTGGACCTATAGGGCTAGAGCGCTTGAGGCTGGACTGTGCCACCATAAGCCGTTCCGTAAGCCACAACTTACAGCAGGACATAAGACATCCCGCTTATTCTTTGTGGAAATGCGGAAATGGACAAGGCCTTCTGGGATATCGTCATATTTGCCGATGAAAAATCATTTCGGAGTGATGAGGATGGCAGGATACAGTTGTGACGTCCCCGAGGAACAAGGTTTGCATCACAATTTTTTTTCTTATTTTCTTTTACTTCTCGCAAGATTTTGTGCTCTGCTGTAAATCTGTAAATATTATCATCAGAAATTTTTGATATGAAAGAAAGTTTTCCTGAAATATGTGTTTTCAGGTACGAGCCACAAAATGTGGTTCGCACTGAAAAGTCAGGGCACGTAAGTGTAGGTTTTTGGGGTGCGATGACTGCAGATGGACCCGGTCCTTTGGTGAGAATCCCGCCTAGAATGACGGCAAGAATTTACAGTGATATTCTTCGCGAGCACCTCCTACCTTATGCGAAGGAAATCGTCCCTGAAGGCGAGGAAGTCGTATTTACTCAGGGACAATAGCCCGATGCATACGGCACGCATTACAAGGAATTTTTTAAATAATCGTCCCGAAATACGAATTCTTCCCTGGCCTGCGCGTTCTCCATATTTTAACCCGATTGAAAACCTATGGGGCAAAGTTGTTCAGGAGTGGTCCGCAGAATACGAGCGCACTCCTGAATCTCTGGAAGAACAAATCAGGGAGATATGGCATCCGGAAATATTCCAAAATGTAGTGGGGTCCATGGGACGGCGACTACGTAGCGCAATGGAAGTTCATGGAGATATAACAGAATATTAAACTTGTTAACATTTCTATGTATTTTATTTATCTAAATACCCGCTAAAAATGACATTTTCCTTATGCACAGGGGAGACCGGGGCTAGTTGTTACACTTTTCACTAATTATTTTTTTCTCTTTTATACCTGAGATGAATTGACAAAAGACTTTCCTTGCTATGTTATCATTTGGCTTTAAAATGATATTTTTATGCGCTATTTGCGTAGCGGTTGATTCCAAATTCAAAAATCCGAGTGACAAATTTTTAAAAAACGTAATATCTTCATGATCCCTTGAGAGAGCGGATTTTTGGTATTAGTGAAAGATTGGTAGCAAATTTGTTACAATGTCGAATTCTTCATATTCTGCCGATATGCATTAATTTAGGACATTTAAAAAACGCAATGGAAATCCATTTTGCTTATAAAATAATTCAATTCTATTTAATGTATTTGTTGAAAAGAAGAACTTCTCAACATTCTCTGGCAATGGTAAAAATTTGATTAAGTGAAACCAGTGGCGGCTCGTGTATAGGCACTGCGGAACTGCAGCACCCCCTATTTCCACTTGATATTATCGATAACATTTGATATAACGAGTCCTTTTTTCTTTAATTCTTTCTTTATTTTTGTAGTACAATATATATTCCTTAAGCTTAATGTCAGTACTTTAGTAGCCATCCCCCAGTTTATGAAAAAGATGCGCAGCACCCCCACTAATTTTAGCTACGAGCCGCCACTGAGTGAAACATAATTTTAATAATGCAACAAAATATACTACAATTTTCATCTATTATGTATTTCTAGTGCCAAAGTCGATTTAATGTTTGCTTCCAGTAAACTGAAATACTTATTCGAATAACAGATATTACTATATCTATTGTTATTAAAACTTACAATATTCTGCAGTATAAAATCATCTTTTCGGTTTTCATTAAAAAATAACTCTAAAAATACAAACTCAATTCCATGAAATAAGCGAAAATTTAAATTAAAAATTTTGTATTAACGCACGCGTCCGTTGTCGGTTCAAGTCCCTAGCGATCACGGTAACGCAGCCAGTGTTAGTCCAGCGGAAATGGAAATCCATATCCTTTGGCGAACCATTTCAGACGTGGAATATCCTCGAGGATTTGGGCTGAGTCGTAATCAAATATGGCATGAGCATGGAAAACACTTCTCCGTCTTTGGGTCTCAAATTCGAGACCTTTCCTCAGGGGCGAGGCGCGGTCTCAATTCGACCCCGGTAGCCTCCAATTCTACGGCCATTCCTTGATTCCCCTCATTCGCTCGAACTTCCAAAACATATATCCCACACCACCCTTCCCCTCTCTCGCTGCGAATCACTTAGTGCCAACATATATTTTAACTTCACTGTTTGGCCGTGAGCGGCGCGACCGAGCTTGCCCACAGACTTTTACAAATGACTGTACATAATGACCAAGTGAATTAGCATTTTATAGTTAAGTGATTACCGTAATCGTCGGCGAACTTTATGGCAGATTTTTATTGGTTTTACTGGTCAGCCAATCAGAGATCGGGACGTTGTTGTTTATATACGAGGGTGAATCAAAAAGTTCCCGGAATTATCATATAAAAACAAAAGAAACTCAAAAAGAACTTATTTTGGAGTTATTTTCCAACATATTCACCATTTAACTCTAAACACTTTTCCATTCGATGTCGCCATGGTTCTAACCCATTTTTGTAGAAATTTTGATCGTTTGAATGAAACCAGTTCAAAACTGCTTGTTTGGCCTCACATATCAATTCCCAGCGAACTCCCTTGATGTGCTCCTTTAATTTGGGAAACAGAAAAAAGTCCGATGGAGCCAAGTCTGGACTGTAGGGTGGGTGAGACAACGTCTCCCACCGCAATTCTTGAAGCACAGCTCTTGATACCGTAGATGAATGTGCTGGAACATTGTCACGGTGAAACAGAATTCGCCGATGCTGTTTCAAAGGCCTTTTTTATAAGCGCAGCGTTCAGTTTTTAAAAAACTTATTCGTAATAACCTCCTGTTACTGTCCGTTGCCTCTCAAGAAAATCGACCATGATTACACCTTCATTATCCCAAAAAACAATTGCCATAACCTTCTTGATTGATTGTTCAGCTTTGAACTTTATTGGTCCACTTGACCCCCTTGGTAACCATTGTTTAGATTGAATTTTGCTTTCCGGATCGTACTGGTAGATCCATGTTTCATCACCAGCCACTATTCGGCAAAAGAAATCTTCTGGGTCTGCATCAAATCGGTTGAGGAACTCAACTGCATGGTCAGCTCTCTGAGTCTTGTGTTCAGGGTGCAACGCTTTCGGTACCCATCTAGCAGAAAGCTTGCTTAATCCTAAACTATCTTTAAGAATTGATTGAGCTGAGCCATATGAGATGTCCAAAAGTTTGGCTATCATTTGGACTGAAACTCGTCTATCTTCTTCCACCAATGATTGGACCACGGTTTCTTTTTTGATCGACGTTGATGGTCTTCCACTTCGATAGTCATCTTTAATGTCTTCTCGCCCAAGCTTAAACCGTTTAATCCATTCATAAACTGCAGTTTTCTTAGATGCATCATCCCGTAAACTTTTTGCAAAGCCTGAATAATGGTATTCGATTTCCATCCAAGTTTTGTCAAAAACATTACGTTTACTCGAATCTCAAACTTTAAGTTATCCATACTCATGAATTAACGAGTTAGAAAAACTGCTTTTATATTATAACAAATGATTGAATTGTTACGAAATATTGAATTGTTATGGCTAAGATATTGCTAGCTTTAGGCAACAATGCTTTGTTATTATTTGGAATGCAGGAACATTGTTACTGAAACTTTCCGGGAACTTTTTGATTCACCCTCGTACCTTGGTTACATTATATGCTTACCTAAAACCCTAAAAAGAACGATTAATTGTACGTGTTCTTATTTGAAAGATATATAAAACAATACATTCATAACCCGCCAGAACTTTTATTGTAGCAGCAACTATAAACAATCTATTATTGCCATTCGTAGCAACGAGTATAAACAAAGTACGATTTATTTATTCAGCATTAGTATTAACGATTATCTACATTCGTATTTATGAGAACTTCTATATCACGTATTTTCTTTGAATTTTTCTTTTTCTCTTCCGTAATGTTTAATTTTCGTAATATCCGTCCGTTGGTAATTTATCTCTTCAGGGATGTCCCGATATAACTAATTGTAAGAGCTCATCAAATCGGCAAACATAAATAATATCTTTTTAGAGTAAATGCCAACTAATGGGTATAATAAGACGTTACATACATATTTGCTATTTAGTATTCATTAGAATAGAGATAGATTTAATAGAATAGACCGAACCCGGACTTAACAGCACAGCGCCTCCATTCGTTCAAAAATATGTTTTAAACACTAAAAGTCTACGTTTGTTGAAGAGAAATTATTGCCTAAGTTAAGACGAGTTCCTTTTTAATTTATGAAATGGCAATTAGTTATTATTTCCCTAATCATTATATATTTACTAGTGTAAATGCCCGTTGAAATTCAACGGGAAAATTGGAACTTAATATATTCAACTATATTGGAAGGAAGTGAGCTAAATCTGACACTTAGACGAACATCAGATAAGATAGATGAACAGGTTTTCACTTTAATATATTTGATATTTAATAGTAAGACAATAAGAGTATACAATTTTTTAACTAAGTTAACAACATCTATAACATTTTATTCCGAAAAAATTAGCTATTATGGACTCAACAGATGTTGATTTTCTGTATGAACAACAATGCTGTTGATCGCCAAGGGAACGTTTCAATAAAAATGCAAAATTTTTACAAATTTTCGAATATATTAGCTTAATGTGAGCGAATTCGATTCGAAAACAAAAATCGACGATAAGAATATTCATTTAATTTTCTTTAAAATGGTTCTCATACGAAGATCGTGCGTCAATTACTTCGTTTAATTTTGCAAAAGAAAATAAGTATGCAAGTGTGAAAGCGGTATATTTAAGATTCCTCTTGTGGGAAATCCGATATAGCGTTCAAACCAACCAACAGATTAAGGCTTTTATTAACAGTTTAATTCCTGCATGATTCAATTCGAAAGATTTTGACTCCGAAAAGATCATTTAAAACATTATAAATTAGTTTGAGGATTTTTAAATACACAATTTTATGCCGTGTGTAAATTAAATTGAAGTCTTTAAAAATCCAAATCGAGTTACTTTTCGACAGGATGAACAATCTGATAATAAGATAATGACATATATACAGTTTAACATTTTAATTCAATAATTCTGCCTTTAAATTATTTTGTGTTTATCGATACGTTAATTTTATCTTATTAAATAATTTATGCTTATATTCCTTAATCTTTCTGAATTAATTGTAACCTTTATTTAAATGTCATTTTGAATTATAGTAAACTGATGATTTATTGTAAAATAAATGTTTTTAAAAAAATTTGCTGACTACAATTTTAAAAGTAAATTATGAACATCAATATTTTTCGTTGTGAGTGAGCAAATGAAAACTGTTATATATGCGAATCATGTAACAGGCTCTCTAGTAATAAGTAGATTGTTATTCATGAGCATGGAAAAAAATTATCTCGTTTTTAGCGCTTTAGAAATAAAATCGGTTCTGTTTTTCTGTCCGTCCGTACGGTCAATATCTTTAGAATCCTTCTACCTGGAATGGCCAAATTTTCGAGATAAGTTGGTCTATACGAGAGTTAGACATGGTAAGGGTTAGATGCTGGAAAGTAATAGGAATAAATCTCTAAAAATGCATACTGCTACAAATGTAGGCAAACAACAATATATCGTATCTGCGATTCTTTATTCCGGTGAAAAAAGCTCCTTATGTACTTTGCTCTGCAATTCTTCTCTCACTTGTTTATTTTTTATGTGATTATACCGCCACATATTCGGTCACTAGGGCCTCGATAGTAAGTAACATCACTGGAAATTTACGCTCAAAATTTCAGCTTTCCATCTTATATATCTTCGGAGATATTTGACAAATATTTAAATGGGCCCCATCCGATCCTGCATATATTTCAAACCCCAAATCTAAAGTAAAACAAAAGGCAGTAATGCAGAAATATACACTCCGCGTTTCAGCTCTATATCGTTTACGGTTCCTCCGCAATTTCGATTTAACCAAACGAACCGACAGACGCCAAAGTGAAAATATAAGCGTACTTGAAAAACGCGCTAAAAATAATACATATAGGTTTTGGTATACTTTTCCAACACGCCTAAACCTTTATGCGTGTAAATAACTTAAGCAATTTAATCACAATCGTTAGAGCGATTTTTAAGTAAATGAATATCTCGTGAAAATCTACAAGAATAAACTACCCCTTATTGCTAAGTTATATCGTTCATCTCTTCAGAGGGTCTGTTCTGAATGGTTGCACGCGGAAACACGAGATATCATTCGATTTCTTTTAGCCCTGGACAGCTGAACAGTCAGACAGACGGTCTTGTAAAAACTGCTTTTTTGAATTCGGAGACACCTAAAATATGTATTTCCATCAAAATCCTGAAGTCGAATTTTATCTCGATTTTGATACTTTCTCTATATGCCATAAAGAAAAAGACAAGTTCCTACTGAAGTTGGCATAGCTCCTTAGGAATGAATGGAAACTATGAATGAAATAGTTTCAATAGATTTATCACTACCAAACAAAAAACGCAATTTGCTCTTCTGTACATTTTAAAAATTAAGTTCACTCCACTTTTCTTTAAACCCACTTTCAGCATATTAATTACCAATGGAAATTATACACTTCCACGTATATACACTCTGAATAAGAATACATGTGAGTGATGGACCTCTACTAAATAAGAAGCCATATCAATCCACTGGAACTTTTCAAGGTAGAAGCAAGGGTATAGGCAAGCTCCCACAATCAGGTTTGGCGGTCTTAATATTTTACTGGTTTGTTTGTTTCAAGCACATTGTAGGGAATCCACACCTGCTTGCCTGACACCAGCAAAATGAAGGTGTTAATCCCCTGGCCTAACTAGACATCAATGGTTGTTTTCCCTTGACACAGGTCTGACCCAGAGGGGGCAACTGCCCCCCCCCCCCCCCTTATCCCCTCTACCCCTAGCAGACGCCCGTGTATCATTCTTACAACTTCAACTTCATCCAACATCTTCGTTAAACAGTAGACCCAAGTGAGCCATGAGTGGTGGGGATAATAAACACCTTTGATTCTTGAAATGAGTTATCAAGATTTTTAAAACTAATATGCAAATAATTATTAGCTCACACTCCCTTGAAAAGTTTCTAGATCGATGCCTGTCTCCACTCCCCCTGATAATCGTATCGTTTATAACTATCATTAAAACATATTGTTAAAAGAGGGAGGGACTGTAAAAAACTAAATAATACTCACACACACACACTCTATACTCACTCGGCTATTTTCCTTAAGATGACGCTTAAGAGGATCATCTGATGATCGAAATACTTATACGTCAATTTAATACTCTGTATGTGTCCATGAGTGCATCTTTGACCGGGTCCCTGGAGAAGTTTAATTACCCCTAAACCTACATGTGTTCGTTGTGTGATTGGTGTAGTCCCTGCCGTGGAGTGACACCCTGCAAACTTGAGTGTGTGAAATCAGACGAATGGTGGTCACTGGCCAGGATTATTTTTCCACAAACCTGAGTGCTTTGTGTACATGAGATGTGTATGGTGTATGACTGTTGGATCCCTGGAGAAGAATAACATCCCATAAACCAACGAGTGGGTACAGTGTGTGTATTATTTCTTACAGTAATTAGAGTCCCTCCCCCTTTTAACATTATCATATTACCACAGTGTTCCTTTTTTATTATTAAAACATAAATAAAAATTATATTTACCATACCCTTATTCTGTACCTATGAAATGATTTTAAATTTTTTTCATTATCATTATATGCTGTTATGCGGATCGAAGACAACTAATGTAATTAGTGGAACTCTGAAACATCATGAAGCTCTATTTTCTAATAATATCCAATGCAATAAAATCTAAATTCAGATAAATAAAAATAAATCTGGAAATATAACTCCTCTTATAACTTTCCAACTAATGGTTAATGTTACGAAAATAGGAAAATAAAGTGTATATAAGGTGCATTGATTTCAACATTTAGGAGTAAACGTGAATGATAAATGTTCAGCACAAAGAAAAATTGGTGAAAGACTCATATCACATCACAACCAAAAGGAAAATATGGAGAAGCACCATTCTTTAAATCAACAACCACCTATTTCTCCTGTCTCGGGCATATAATTCAAACTAGGTACTTTTTTCCTACTGTATTTAGAATTTCGAATTTTTTACCCCTTGGTCCTACTGATTCTCTCATATATGCCATACCCACACCTCAAATACCTGTTAATCTGCTCACAGCAATCCACACCAACGTAATGCAACACCCCATATCAAAGCCTTCACTAAGCTCTTTTAAATGTCTATTCAAACTTACAGTCTTCAAATCTTGTCACCTTTTAAATGCTTCTTTTACTACTCCAATTCTCATCCTGTTTTCTACTGTACTTCTTCCCTCCTAGGTCACAATTCCACCTAAATAAGTAAATTATTCTACCTCTAGTACCCTGCACTGCAATATTAACCCACTTAGTAAATATCATTAGCCAGTTATCTTCCTATTTATATTGAACACCTTTGCCCAGAGCAGATCTATGAATGGGCTAGCATGGCCTCCAAATCAAATAAAAATCACAAAAATAAAAGACTACGGTAAACAAAGAAATAAACGATACTGACAATGTAAAGGACCCACTTTCCATCCAAAAATTCCCTTTTATTTTACTTTAGTTTGTGTTAAGGGCCCCCAAATAACATTAGCCCTGGGCTCAAAAATGTCACCACTGGCCTTTGAGTTGTCATTAAAGGAGCCTATTAGTACCTGCAGGTTTTTTTCTGAATAACTCACAAATGCTTTGTCATCTGCAAATATACCCGATTTGAATAAGCTACCTCTGACTCTTAACTCCTCTATCTACATCTTCCCATGCCTCTTCTACCATTTCTTCTGCATAAATATAAAATAGCGCTGGAGAGAGTGAGCAAAACGGAATCACCGCAATGCAACACATTGCATAAAAATTGAAGATGCAATTAATTTCTTCTCGATAAAGAAAAATGCTTAGAAATGTTTTTATTTTTAAATAAACCGGTTGCAAAGATTACCTTAATATAATGCCTCAACAGCTAATTATAATATTTGAGTAGTAACCTCATGTTATGAAAAAACATATTACCGGCGATTTTTGTGAGATAAATACTTATATAATAATGTGTACCGCCCTGATATATCACACATTTTTGTTGTTTATGCACGATGCCATTGCACTTTACGGAATTCTACCTCATTCTCTAAAGAGAAGGCGCGGAATAAGAAGCAACTTAGTTCGTTGTTCTACGTAATAGGTAAGTACAGGAGCGATACATGCATGTAAATTTTTAAAACAATTTTACCGAACGGGGACAAAATATTATGAGCATAGGTTAAGGAATAAAAACTATACCTTTTCTCTTCCAATAGAACACTGTACGGCTGCACAGTCCATTTTGCTGGAAGCACTTAACAGGCTGCCGGTTTCCATTTCTGATTTGTATGTAAGCTGCTCAAATATCTCGTAAGGTCCAATAGCTCTTCTGTAGATATTAAGTAGCTTAATATATTCTAAAGAAGCAGTATGTAATTTAATTGCTACCGCTCTATAATATGTAATGTTTAGATAGTTAACAATGCGGTACCCAGATTTTAAAAGAGCATTAAGCATTATCTTTCAGCAATTACAACTTAGATATAACATGTAACATTGATCATACAACAAGAAACATCAAAAAATAACATTAGAAAGAGAAGAAATAACAGCTAGATTCGACTTTAAAATGTTGTAAAATGTAAATAAACATAACCAAGAAGATGTGGCTGTTAAGTTAGCCACGATATAGTCGAACGTATACATTTCGATAGTCGCTGACGCCCGCCCCAGTTCAACGTGTTATAGCTATACCGGGTCGGTACAGCAATACTATTATGTAGGTAAATGTTTATGAAAACATTTCAAAATACGTAATCTAAAGATTTTATATGCCTTCCAATTTTCATGACCCTAAAAATATTGCCGTTACCATGTGTTTACATTTTCTCTACGCTTATTCCAGGCATAGAAAATAATAATTAATATCCTAAAAATTTTTGCATTCGTAACTATGCTACCAGAAGGCAAAATAACTTACTTCTGGACTGGAATCTAAAGAGCTAGGTATCCGTCTCTACGACAAATTACCTGTAGCTTTGAAATTGGCTGCAAGCACAGAGGCATTCAAATTAAATTAAGAGTTACTACTAAGTAAATTGTACTATTCTTTGACGGAGTATGTTTTTGAATTTACTTTGTATTTTGCAATAATTGTTTTATTGATTCTGAGTACAATATTTTGTTACTTTTTAATGACTTTTACTATTCAGTATGTAATAGACTTTTGATCAATAAATTATTATTACATTGAAGAGTTCATGCAAGTTCCTTGTCTTTCTTTTCAAAAGGAAGTTATGTAATATAGTCTAAAAAATACAACTATTTCAATAAAGTTATACACAATTGCAATACATCGATTATGCACCTCCAATGTACCTCAACACTTTTCGTACTCTGTTTTTAAAGTTATATTGAAAACAGCTTTTCCTGATCCCTTTGTCAATAGTGCATCAAAATAAATATTGCCACAATTTTGTTTTTTATTTTAAAACTATGTAAATGATAATTATATCATTTCATATTGTTTTACCAATGACTGATATTCGTTGTTCCACAGGTACTTAGGTATTAATGAGGCTCCACCTCCGCAGCACCTCTAGGGGCGAGATATGGAATAACAAGGTGCTGATAGTTACAACATTTGGAATTACGTGGAGCAGTTCTCCATTGGAACTCGACTGGGCCAGGGAAGTGAAATTTGAACATGAAGGAAAGTTTTACTTTGCCCCACCGGGTTGGGTAAGTTATTGGAAGTGTTTTTGGTTCCTCCTCACGTTCACTGTGTTCCCTCCTCGGGTTGGGAAGCGTTCATCTTGATATTTGCCAGTCAGTGATAAAGCTTGTGTTCCATATGTACGACTGGTATATATTAAGATGAACACTTCCCAAATCAAGGGGAGAACATAGTGAATGTGAGGAGGAACCAAAAACACATTGGCTAACTTACCCAACCTGGTGGGGCTGAGTAAAATTTTCCTTCCCTGGCACAGCTGAGTTCCAATGGAGTACTGCTCCACATAATTCCAAATCTTGCCACTTTCAGCACCTTGTAGTTCCATATCTCGCCCCTAGAGTGGCACTGCAGAAGTGGAGCCCCATTAATACTAAAGTACCATCCCATATATTATTTAGAAACTGTTTAGGAGACGATTTTTATCAAACAATATTCTTTATTATGACACATACTATATCTGAACGGGAAGCTTATATTTCCATTGGGCAATAAAGATATTATAAAAATCACATTATATACAATCTTTATATCATAAAACCTCATAAATACTGTGGAATCTTCTTGCTAGTTGGAATTTAAACTCTCTTTGATAAAGTTCTTCTTCTTCTTTCATCCTTTCTCGATGATGCTAAATTATTATATACTTTATTACTTTTTGGATAACTTGCATTGAACTCACTAACCACTAAAACTAAAAATTCTGATATAAAAACTGCCCAATCAACCTCATACATGGCCAAAGGGGGTGCCGGTGGTGTAGTGGTTAGGATCCTGGCTGCTACTTACCTGCTGCTTAAAAAGGCAGCAGGCACAAATCCTGCAAAACTAGGATTTTTTCCGAGGTTGCCCGGCCTCCTGTTTGTGTGGTTTGAGGAGACTGCACATAGTCAGCATTTTGTCCTTCGGAAGGGACGTTAAACCATTGGCTCCCTTAGTGCTCTTCGTTAAGAGCAGGCTAAAAGTCGGCATCAGGTTTCTCTCCTCTCTTGCTATCCAGCTATTCATTGCACTACCTCTTAGATACCCATTGCACGTAGGCAAAAGGTGAATCAGCTGGGAACATAACATTGGTATACATCAGGGGTCGGCAACCTACGGCCCGCGGGCCACGTGCGGCCCTCAAGAATGCTTTATGTGGCCCTCAAAGCTGTAATGAAAAAGTGATCAGGAAAATTTCTTATGGGCAATTTTATATTTTTTGAGTAAAATTGTGGTCTCAAAACTGTTTCGAGTGAAGTTTTAATGCTTAGTAAATTATGTAGACTCGATTTCATCTATATGAAATCGCAGAATTTCTAGAAAAAGCTAATTTATTCGCTCATCCGGCCCGCCGAGGCTTTCTTGACTCTCAGTGCGGCCCTCGGAAGCATTCACAATTGCAAATGCGGCCCGCCATGCAGAGAAGGTTGCCGACCACTGGTATACATGGTCAATATTTCCTACTAGCCAAGGACATACCTAGGGGAAGATCTGGACCTCCCCCTTCAGTGTATTGTAGGATCTGCAATAACCACGGTACAAACTTGCCATGTTGCCTCTTGCTGCATTGAATTATGAGAACTAAAAATGTTATAAAAGTTTATATTATTTGAATAGGACTTTTACTTAATCAATTGCTGTAAATTGGTTTTCGGCCTCAGACCCTTCCTGAAGTAAATTTCTGGGTACGTTCATGCCACTCACAATCAAAGAATTTTACTTTCTCTTTCAACAGTATGATAAAAAAATAGAGCTAACAACTCTATTTCAACTGCGTTTATAGACAAATCAAAGAAAAACAAAACTTCCCCTCTCAGTTCCTTATATCATCTAATTAATTGAGTCAGGCATCACTTCGTGGAAGTAGGTAATGTTATTCATATTAAATACACACTTAGTACTTTTCCACCATTTTTTTATTTTTGATGATGTTGCCGTATCACATGCAGAGCCGATCGCAAAAATAAAAAATTGTGGAAAAGTACTGTGTATTTAATATGAATAACATCCTTATATCATTTCAAAAATAATAAACAAGATTATTCTCCTAACTTTTCAATATTTTTCAAAGGAAATTTACTCGGCAGTTTAAGTTGAATTCTTTGCATAAAATTTTACTTTATAATAAAAACCACTGTAATTAAGAAACAGTTCAATACATATCATCAATTCAATTCTTGCAAAAATGACAAGATATAGTGCCATTTGATGGCAAAAGGAAAAAATTCAGGAATATGTTCACAACAAATAATTACCTGAAAATTTTATGAAAACGTTACATATAAAATAAAAAAATGGGTAAATTTGAATCCAGGTTTTCTGCATTGACTTTTAATACATAAAATAGAAATAAAACTTTCCAACAATCCCATTTTTTGTGGACAAAACAATTTACATTCACTGTATGAAATGCAAATTCTTCATTCTCATCATTCATTACTATGCATCATAATCTGATACTAACACAACTATTGAAAGACTTCAGTCATCCAGCTTGTCCGGCTAATGCAACTTTTTTGGCTTCATCTTCTGAATCATTCGATTCCTCAGCAGCTTCATCTTTAGATAGTGATGGCCTTGTATTCAATTCTTCACCTAAGTAAAGAGTGTGATCAACTTTAAGTCTTTCAACTGAAGGTGGCGATAGTAGAATGGACCTTGTAATGAATGGTCCTTCCCTCTTTGGGTGGACAGAGTTCACGTCTAGAAGAAGAGCTTTAAAGTTGCTCTCCAGTTGTTCATTAGTCATGTCCAACTAAAAGAAAAATGAATCAATGGCCAGGAATTAACACATTTAAACTAACAGAAAAACTATGAAAATCACGCCAATGGTGCGATTGCACCTGGCCCCATGCTCTCTAAACATATTTGCTGTACTTATACAGTACATATATTTAAAAAAAATCGGAAAAATATCAAACACTGCCATAGTGGGAGAGGTTGCTTTATTTATTAAAATTTACTATTAAAAATTTTTGACTCAAACTTTCAACCTGGCCCCGTGATTTTCCTGGCTGGCTCTGGTTGGGAGCAGTAGGCATGTCTATCACCAAGTGCCAAATTAACCCCAGTAATTTGCATCTGTGATGAGTGACATTTTCCAGTATAATTTTAACTCAAAATAAATGCGAAATTTTCAATGATCAAGTTTTTCGAATATTACTGTAACTAAACTGAAAAACATGACTGGGACAAAGAATAACATGTATCACAAATAACAAGGCTTTTCGATAAGAATTAGATAGGAAACTTTCAGGAACAGGCGATGTATTGATGGTCTTTTGTTCTTTATTCTTCTGAACTAAATTGAAAAGAAACTATTAGAATGAGTTTTTGTATCTTTGGCAATTTCTACTTACTGTGCCCACACATGTATCAATCCAACCATAATCTTCTTCATAGGTATCTCTTTGAGCAGTGTAGTATATTCCAGTAGATAGCCTTTCAATACTTTTAGCAATATCATTTACTAGGGTTCCTAAAAAAATAAAATAAGTTTGGCATAAAAATAGTGAGTAATAGTCTTAACAAGTCAGATAATGCATTTTTGCAAGAAAACGTAAAGGAGATAATGCATTTAATGGTGAAACTTACCGTTTCGGGGATTTGGAAAATTTTTCTTTATTAATCCTCTTATGGAAACAAGTTCAGGTAAGATATCAGGATGAGCAACGACATACTGAAAATCATGCATGGATATGTCTCCTACCTGCAAAAAAGTTTTGCTACATTAAAGACATAAATGATTCTTTCCATAGGTTAACAAATTGAAGATTGATTATGTAGATATGGTACTGTACCCTGGTTCCGCGGCATTTTCTTCATAGGTAAAGTGACCAACCATACTGATTTGCACAACTATGTCATAATTCACAAATACATTTAATATTTCCTATTTCATAACTTGCCTGGATACAATGACTACTACACTACTCAAAATCCGTTCCCTGGATTTTTAGCATTTTATGAACCAATTTAAGTATTTTTCTATGTTAATTGATTGACAACTTTTATCATTGAATAATTGTAAAAACTAAAACATTCAATGCTTTTACTTTCTCCATATACGAAATACAGAGAAAGTATTGTTTTTATGAAAAAAAAAATCAAAATGAAAGAAAGTAAGAATAACTTTGTAAAAAAACCCCCCTCTATTTGTCAAATACACGACCCGGGTTTCAACGGTTGAACGTCACCTCTGAAGATGACATTCAACCGTTGAAACGTGGGTCATGTATTTAACAAATAAAGTGGGGTTTTTTACAAAGTTATTCTTGCCTTCTTTCATTTTAATTATGCAATTCCAGAAAGATATGGCAGAACAAATAAGTTTTATTTAAAAAAAATTCTAATTCAAGATTTGAACCCTGCCATAAAACATAGTGCAGGGATGTCTACAGCATCTTGCGCGACCACTCCTGGGTTAATTGTTCGAGTTTTGGAGCTAATCCAATGTCAGAAGGCTATGGTTTCTTAAAATATTTATTATCATGTAACCTATTTGGAATTTTTAGAAATATTACAGGTATGGAGAAAGTTATGTGGTGGCCACATCAGATTTTTTTAAATATTTACTTTAATATTTGATGAATGTAAAAAAGTATTTGAATTAAAGTTGTAGGAAATTTAATTTTCTACAATGTTTGTTCAAAATATTTTCCCATATAATGCATTGCTTTAAGAGATATTTTAAAATCTATAATTTTTAGCTGCCACCACCACACCATCTACCGGCGACTATTGTAAACACTTGACACTTAGCTGTGTCTTAGTAACGCTCCTTTAGATCTTCTTAATGTTGGAGCTTTCTGGCTATACAGTCACTCCCCAGGTTACGTAATCCTCAACTTACGTAAACCTGCACTTATGTAAGCGCCCCATAAATTACTTTTAAAATTTCATTGTTTATGTTAGTGGTTTTCGTAAGCGATTGGAAACTAAATATGTGCGCAGAGGAAGAATGCAAGGCATGGGTTGTAATATGGTAACCCCACTATGCTACCCAGCCACTGTTGCCAATCTAGCGAATTTTTAGCTAAATCTAGAGACTTTGGGTTCGAACTAGCATCTAAAAAAAGGTCACTGACTATCTACAAATCTAGTGAATGGATTTAACAAACTACCTAATTCTAGCGACTGGCTATAATTGCCGCATATATCTGCACTCATACAAATACAAAAATAAATTACATTATAATATTAACATAGTAACAGTAATGACGTTATTTCATTTTCATCTGATGCTATACAACAACACACATCTACAAGTAGCAGCAATAATTCCTCTAGCTAAAACATGATTTATATATCAGCCTTTCAATTATTCTTCAGGAGAAAATACAACTTAGTTTTTTGTTATATGTGTAATTTCCCCAGCTCTGTTGTATTGTATACTAACCATAGTCGTAATAGTTTATGCAAATTTCGAGTTACGTAACCAGTGCCGGAGCACATTCCTTACATCACCCAGGAAGTGACTGTATCTAATATCAGAAGGTTACGGTATGACTTTATTTCTGTTCTTTTTAAAGTCTTTAAAATTTTCTCGCAGTTCCTTAGAATATTTATTATCATTTAACCTATTTGGAATTTTTAGAAATATTACAGGTATGGTCCATACCCGTAATATTTCTCCATACCGTATGCAGAAAGTCATGTAATGTTCACATAAGATTTTTTTATTTGAAGTCTGTACTGATTTGTCCCAATTATCAATGCATAACTTCCAAATTTGTTAGTTTTTATGAGGAAAATATACCTCTTCTACTGATGTGAGTTAGAGAATATTTGTCGCTAAAAACATAAACAACCCAAAGTATAAAATCATATAAAGCTATCAAAATTGATGACAACTTAATATTTGTTGGCATAAAATATGCATAAAAGTCATGTTTTTGTGCTATCCACTGTAATGGTATTGATCGAATCACTTGTTTTTTTTTAATGGCACTTGGTAAAATTTCCATTAATGTTACATTTCACACAAACTTTTTTCTTTCAATTTGATTTTCATTGATAAGTAATATGTGAAACTCTGCTGGTTAAAAAGCTAGTAGAATAATTTAGTTGTAGTGAATTTTAGATTAATAAGCAAGTATATTTAATGAATTAATTAATTTCTTTTATCTATTATCAGTGTAAATTTGGTAAACATAAAAGTAGCAAACTGAGAGTGTAATTTAGTATAAGAGAGTAATCTAGCAAATGAGTGCAATTTTAATCACATTGCCTATGAAAAACCTACTAAAAAATTGGATAATATCAATAATACAGCAATGCTCAGTTCCTGAATTTTCTCTAGAATTACAATACAATATTAGTAAAAGTTAATAAATAACCCTGGTTATGATAAAGAATTAAAATAGGCAACAATTACATATACAGTAGAGTCTCGATTATCCGAGTCCTGCTTATCCGAGCTTCTGTGTTAACCGAGGCGGCCCCCTCTAAATAGATTGTTGTTCTTAACTTGCGGTCAAGGTCACAGGTTATTTATCACACATAAATCATGACTCCTCACAACTTCAGTTGTTGATACATAGTATAAGTTTCACGAAGCATGCGGCTGCATTCAGCAGCAACAATGTATGTAACCGAGGCATGGTCCTCTCAATGGAGGCTTGGATCGTCGAGTCAGTCGTCAACGAACCTCAGCAAAAAGGAGACATTAAAACTACACTTCGATACCCACAGACTTGTCCATTCTTGAAATAATTTTTTTAACCTACAATAATTAGATGTTTCTTGACATGACTGAATAATGAGTAGGAAAAGAAAGCGTGTTGTGGTGTCTAAAGAGACCAAATTAAAGGCTATTCGATTAGATAGAGGTGAAACCCTAAAGAAAGTAGCTGACGAATTAGGTTTTGTTTAAGTAATATCAATAAATTGTTCTTTTAGTTTAGTTACATATGTATAAAATAAATTTTCTGAACATACATAGGCCTATTTTTAATACCTAAACTGAAACTTCCATTTTATCCGAGTTTATCATTATCCGAGGTTAGCTTGGTCCATGTTATCTCAGATAATTGAGACTCTACTGTATGTTGAAATAGGGAAAGATGTATAGGTGAGCTGATTTCTAAACAACATGTGAGGAGGGCTGCCATGCACGGTGGGGAAGTTCCCCCCTTCACCTTGGCTACCCCCGCCCCACCACTATAAAAAAACAAATAAATGATCATAAAATAGTTTTTCATTGTTTTCCTAAAAATCCATTCCAACAGTTGACAAATCCTGGTGTTTCAAATTATTTTATGTTTTTTATGAAATAACATAGGCCCAGAAGTATCCTCTAAGACAGTGTTTCTCAAACTGTGGGCCACGGCCCCCCAGAGGGCCACAAAAGTATTTTGGATGCAAGATGAAATGTTTGAAAAATAAAGTTTTCGCGAATAATAAAATTTTATCAGAGAATTTTAAGTCATACGATGAGATACAAGTTATTAATAGTTACATAGAATAAGGAAATTTGCAATTAAGTTTCTTAGTTTTACAATTTACAATTCAAGGTGGCTGTGACAATTAACCCTTTCGCTGCTATCAACGCATATATGCGTCGAGGTAGCACACAGCCGCTACTGCTATCGATGCATATATGCGGGCGGGCAGAGCGGTGCCTTGACTGCTAACGATGCATAGATGCATTTCAAGCTTTTTCATTCGCTGCTTAAAACATATTCAATTGTAACGATGCTAACGAAGTGCTGTGAATTTCTGTGGTAATAACAGATGTTTTAGGCACTCTGTAGATGGCGTAGACATATATTTTCAAGCTGTTTTTAGTCTAACTTTGAATGATGAAAAAGGCTGCTTCTACTTCGTTTCCCCAGGCTTTCTGCACCCGCATAAAACCTTTTTCGTCCCTTGGCCATCACTTTTCTCACCCCCTATGCCCTAAAAGGCCTAAAACAGATGGAAAAAAGCCAGAAATATCTTCAGTTCTGTGTCACCTTTCATACGTAATACATCCCATTCTCAAACCAAGTTTTTTTAGTCACGTTTAGATTATTTCGTTTTCTTTTGCTATTAATAAAAAGAATCAACAAAAAAGATGAAAATATTTTTTCGAGATGGTTAATAATCAATATGAATGTAAATGATTGACAAAATAACTTGTAAAATATAAAGAGACTAAAAGACGAATGAATGAACGTAGACGCGGAGCTCCTAGGGAAAGTATTCAGCACAGGGGTGCTTCAAGGTCACTGACCTCTGCACACACAGCTGACGCAGAAGCTTAAAGTCCATAGCAGCGAAAAGGTTAAAAATTTGAGAACCACTATTCTAAGAAACTAGTGCAGGTAAGGAAGGGCAAGAGGGGAGGGTGTTAAGTGGGGCGGGGGATCTTTAGAGTCCCGCTAAAGCTTAGGCCCTGCCCACAATAAACACAGAATGTTGTTTAGAAAGTAGCCCACCTATAGTGATGCGCAAAAATGAAATTAAAGCATTAATTCATAACACGTACAGGATATCATATAATAGAATACTATACCTGCACACTTTTTATTAACTCAGAGCCTCCAGAAAGTGCAGCACCAGCATCCATTGCAACCTTCTGCAGTTCAGAAGTCTTGCAAAATGCCACAATCTTTCTTTCTTCTCCATGATCATAAGGGTTTGGGATTCCAACAAGGCGGGAAAATTTCTCAACGTATCGATTCTGTAATATATGCACAAACAAAATTACACAGATTTGATCAATTTGAGCTTACTTGATTTTCCAAGGGGTGAAAAATTATGAATATTGTTAACACTTGAGGTTTATCCATCATTTCTATATGAGGGGAAAAGAAATAGCCCACCAAATGAATTTCTAGCATGCACTATTTAAAATAAATGGAATTAGAAAAGATTACAAGAATTTTGCTGCCTATTCATGTGACTTCACTTAATGAAAAAATACGCATATAACATATCACCTTTTTAATTAATCTATGAGAAATACGCAATAACCTTTTTGTCAGCTCGCATATCCAATTCTAGCGTAACATTCAGAGGAGATTTTGGAAGATTATATACAGTAGGGTGATGAGTTTCTCTATGACATTCTACAGCCTCGGAGAAATCATACAGTTTCCACTTGTAAAATTTTGTAACATAAACATCATCGGTAGCATCCGCCTTCCAGCTGTCATCCAATCTTCTACTTACAATAGGTTTGGTCCTAGAAAGAAATACAAATAAAACAAATAGATTATCAGGTAACGATACCAATGTAAGAAATTCAACAGTTTAGAAACGAATAATACATCTCTTGATAGCTCTTTCACAATATATGGAAGGGTGAGGCTAAGGCACTACCATGAATTCATATTGTATGGTGGTATGTTTTGCTTCCAAGGTGAGATTATTCCATGCAACGCTGGGTTCCCTGAACACAAAGACTACAGGAGACTGTTCCCTTCTTCTCTCTCATAGTAGGGTCCTGAGTAAGGGAAAATCTACTGCACTATTTAACAAGATACCAAAAATAAGTATTACACTCAAAATATTTTTATAACTTTCTTATCATAAATGGATTTAATATTACGCTTCACCAATTTCACTTATGGATTGATGATTGCAGTATTTATTTTTAATCAGATCAGCATTTTGATGGAAACAAGATAACACAAAAAACAGCAATTTTCAAATATGACATATTATATTCTTTTTAATGGCAGCTGTATCCTCATTAAAAATTATTTAGTGCTGTATGGTTACACTATTTAACACGAGAGGAAGGTGAAATTTATTTCCTTTTACAATAATTTATATAAATGTAAAAATAATACCATTTATAATAGGTCACACACACACACATTATGGATGAATTGCACAACATCAAATCCAGTGGCGGCTCGTAGCTAAAATTAGTGGGGGTGCTGCTCCAGAAAATTTTTAGCCTTTGTTTTAAAATTGTGTAAAAGGAAAAAAACATGTATAAAAAGAAAATTTATTCAGAAACTTGATAAAATCTTAACGAAAAAAACCAACATTTTTTACTTACTTTAACTTAAATTGTTACAGTTCAAACTTGATCTATTCATTTAAAAATGAAATCCATTCTTCTTATTTTAATTTGCGCAAAAAGTTCAATAATTTTCTCCTTGATCTCTGGATGACAATTGAGAAAATTTTTCTCCATTGAAAGTACTGCAAGCGCATTTAGTCTTTCCGAATTCATAGTGCTTCTTAAAAAAGTTTTTATTCTTTTCAATGTTGAAAAGCAGCGCTCTGCCTCTGATGTAGTCATGGGAATTGTCAAGAGGATTTTTATCAGTTTCCAGAATGTTAGAGAAAAATATTCTTGCGTTTCGTGTAATACTTGCTGCATTTCTCATTATTAAATTAAGTTGATGTGCATAACAGTGAATGAAATGTGCATTACTATAAACTGCTTTTATTTTTGCTTGAACTCCTGCTTTTTTGCCTTTCATGACATTTGCATCATCAAATGTCTGAGCTATCAGTTTTTGTCCATTTCCTTGAAGGATTATATCCAATTGTTCTAAAATACGTTTTGATATGCCATCTGCAGTTTGATTTTCTGGAATAAAGAATCCCCAAAAACGCTCAAATATTTCTTCATTCAATACGTAGCGTAGAACAAGGACCATTTGAGTGTGTTCCGAAACATCTGTTGTGTCATCAGCCATGACAGCTACAAAGGAAGCTTTTCTAATTTCCGTCCTTATCTCCTCATGGTGTATTTGTAGCAGGCAGTCAAGTATCTCATTCTGAATGGTCTTAGAAACACCTTTGAAGACTGCACTGGTTTCTAAGTGATTCTTCAAATCTGAATCTAATATAGATGCAAAATTTACTAATCCTCTAAATACCCCTGGATTTACTGAATCGTCTTTTTCATCATGTCTACGTAAGGGAGTTTCAAAGTTTCCACAAAAGTAAATGCAGTCTATTATTTTGGACAAAATTTCACGGTTCTTTTTAACTTTTATATTATGCTCATTGATTGAAAGTCTGTATGCCTCACTAAGTTTCTCCTTAATACTTACGGTTCCTAAAAGTGACAGTGAAACAACATTATCAACGTGCTTCTTTGACTTCTCATGCTTTTCAGTTTTTTCTTTCATTTTGTTTATATTTCTAAAACCATCTTTTGTCCACGGTACATCACCTCCAAACAGCAAACACGGGAAGCAAAACAGTGCATTTTTTACTTCACAGCCGCAAAGCCAACTTTTCCGTTGGTACCATTCAGAATTAAAGCTACGAATATATTTCTTGTTGTTGCTTTTGCCTGGCTGAGATATTAGAATATCAGGTGTTGAACGACCTCTTTTCTTAACTGTAACTTTCTCATGGAGAGATAGCTGTGAAAACTTAAACTGTTGAAGTTCACTTACAGTCACAGAACTTATTTCTTGGGGATGCAAGGCCATGGTTAAAGTTTTCTGTTAAATAAAATAACCGAAAAAAAATGAATCAAATAGAATAGCTGGAAGCAGAATAATAATCTAATTCTAAACTCTTCTACACTTTATCACATTCAAGAATATGGTACACGGTTTTTAAGCACAACACACGCTGAGTAAAAAAAAACTTCCTTCCACCATCACGCCAGAGCCGGCACTGCGAGAGCAACAGTGCTCTCTCTACCTGACAGTCCCGCCTTCCTCCCCATCCCCCTTCCTATGTGCGCATGCGCACAACAGTCAAACACCACGTCGCTGGCACTGTGAAGCGCACAGTTCCATACAAAGATTTTTGTATCTTTTTCATAAACTGGGGGATGGCTACTGAAGTACTGACATTAAGCTTAAGGAATATATATTGTACTACAAAAATAAAGAAAGAATTAAAGAAAAAAGGACTCATTATATTAAATGTTATCGATAGTATCAAGTGGAAATAGGGGGTGCTGCAGTTCCGCAGCGCCTATACACGAGCCGCCACTGATCAAATCAGTATACATTAGATAATTAAGAAAATTTTACAATAGGAATAACATTTAAATATTTACTATAAGACATGAAAAGAAAGAAGTAAAAGATATATAATATATAAGTAAAAAATCAGTAATCAAAATATGTATGATAAAAATATATTGTTCTAAGAATCATGATTATAGTAATTCTATTTTTAATTGAGTTATATCAATAAGAGTAATATCAGTAATGTGCTTGTATATTAGATCAAGAATTTAAGCTATATTGTATGGACTTAATTGTATTAATGGAGCAATTGTGTAAATTAATATTGAACCTATTTATTGTGTTGTGGAGATGGTCTATAGGACTGAAGAAGGAATAGCTCCTATAGTGAAAATCAATATGAAACAACTGGTGAAGTCTTGTATATTTCGTGGGGACATAAAAGTTGATAGCATCAAGTAGTTTTGCACAGTCAATTAAGTTGTTGAGAAGTTTATATAAGAATTGGAGGTCAGCAATGGTGCGTCTGTTAGATAATGTAGCTAAATTTAAATGGACATGGCGGTTATCATAGTTTACTTGTTCTAAAGAATCACCTAAGTTGAAGATGATGTACCTAAGGAACTTGTGCTATATTCGTTCAAGTGATTTACAGTGAGACAGATACGAGGGGACCATACTGGTGCGACTTACTCAAGTATGGATCAGACAAGTGAGCAGGTTTTTGATGGCAAATATATTTCTGAAGGCATTGGTATTTCTAACAACGAAACCTAACATTTTTAATACCTCGGAGCATATGAAATTAATGTGATTAGTAAAACTTAACATGCAGTCAAAGAGAACTCCTAGATCCTTGATGCTCTCAATTTGGGAATTAGTTATTCTTAAAAATGCAAATAACAAAGTTAAATATCCCCGAGCTAATTATATATATTTTTAAGCACGCTGCCAATGCAATGAATTCTAAAGCTAATTCAACTCTACCTGTACAGATTTCGTTGATTGTGAGGAATGAATCCAACTTTCTTCTCTTCTACCTTAACTTTTTTCTTTTTGGCCATTTCCCGATATCCTTTTCTGGCTGCATAAGTTCTCACAGGAAAAACTATTCCTACGAGATTTATTGCATTTCTTTTTACTGCAAAACACTTTACTGAAAATTTAAACAAAGATCCTTTATCGGTGACATTCAAACTTACCGAGCTACACTTTTATTGTTACAATATTGATGACACATTTGTCAATATTTCAGAATTTCAATATATTTATCGATTTTAATCAACATTTTTTTAAAAATCTCCCCATAAATAAATAAGCGATCCTTTAACTTACATGTAAACATTGCGGCCAAGTTACTTTCAGTATTATTTCAAATTTCTGACCAATGTATATTACATGTTTTTGCGCTCCGCATCACAAAATTTCACTTCACTAAATTCTAAAAGTATCTATGAGTTTTCTTTTTTTGCCTTAGCAGTATATACTAAGAATAATTACACTTACATGCCTTACTAAATTCAATGTAATGCTACCAACATAAATCACGAAAATATTTTCCCGACTGCAATGCCACCTGCTAATTTTGATGGAACTACTTTTTTACAATGTAACAACATATTGGCTAATGCGTATTAAAAGCGGCAGTTTGAAAAGAGAGTCATTATTTCCTTCCATAAAATGTACGGAAGCGATTGATATTCATAAATGTTAGGTATCGAGATGTTATTCGAACGGAGAGGAAATTTTTAAATCCTTTTCGATATCAGATAAATAAGACATTAACCCACAGCAATTTTATTTGTTTGCAACATGCAAATTTCAAATGACTTAAGAGAAATTTGAAAACGTTTTTAGGGCAAATTAATCTTTACCCATTAATAAACAAAATTTAGAAAACTAATTACGGAGAGAAGGCTAGAAATTACTTTAAAACAATAAAAATTGATGTCATTTCATAAAATAACACTCTTCACTAAAGGGGTTGGTTGATCATTGTCCTAGATGCACATAGCCATCTTGCCATCACAATTATGACACTGTTGGTTATAATTGAGGAAATCTACCCTAGGTATAACAGCAACCACATCAGGGGCATATTGATAGGCCCTGCAGTCCCCGCAATGTGGAGGCCCCCCAATCATTCAAACCGTACTGACTAAGGCGTCTGACGCCTGCTTTAGGAACTCGAAAAATGTAATTGTGACTTTTACAATATGGCTTTATAATGCTGAGAAGAGGCATTTCTTGGCATGAAAACCAGTGTAAGATATAGGCTACGATTATATGCCTTCTGATGTATCTTGCTCTTAGGCCAATGTATTTTCTGATGTGTCAACACTTCTTGAGTTACATATAGCTAGGGAAGATTATTGTGCTTATTTGTGTATACTGTATTGCTCATGCACCCTAAGGTGGCAGGCAGAGATAGTGAGATGGGAAGGGAAGGAGAAACTTTAAGGGGGAGCTGACGTCAGAGCCTATGCACAGTAACACAATTTTGGTTCGCATGAGTCCAAGTTTGCGCATCAAATGCCCACACCTAAACATCACCTCCCCTATAGGCGGTCCCACCTCAAGGATGGACTCACCCTTCCATAAATGTGTCTATTGCACACCACCACATTAGAGCATTTTTACTATATTTACTTGTTAAATGAAGCATGAGTTCTGTGTACAGGGCATACAGAGAGCTTTCCAGCACGTGATCTTATGGGAACCAATAGGAATGAAGTAGGCGGAGCCTCCCCCGTCGAAATCTCTTTCTCTCTCTGGCCTCCGTCCCTCTGCTGTGCATACATGGGATACATGCATTGATCATACATCAAGTCTCTGGGTGCTGTTTTACATGTACTAACACCTTCATTTTTGCTTTTTCATTCATTTGTTTATTTTGTTACTTCATTCGTTGAGTTTTCTTCGTTATTCATTTAAATTCTTTCTCCAGAGAAAGTTCAGTAGAGAGCAGCTGAAGCCTGTGGTCTAAACAAAAGAAGAATTCAGGCAATTACTCGTGAAGGCAACTATAATAATCAAATAATAAATTGCATATTGTATATTTTATTTTCACAGTAGTTTTGCAATTAGAAAAATAGGTTATATTTTGAATTTGATGTCTCATACCAGTATTGTCCTGTATTTATATAATATTATTTAACCATGTTACAGGGAGAGATTCCATTCTGGAAACTGGCTCACCTTCCTTTAAATCGCCCTACAAGCAGAGGAAGCCATGCTCCAAAACTGTGACAAATTTCGATGAATTTCAGAATGATGTGTTGTGGAGGACAATCCTCAAATTCTACAGCAAAGGAAATTTTCCCGAAGTAGAAGAAATTCGGGAAAGAATGCAAGAAAAAGCCAATTACGAAGGAAGCGCCACATCTCCCTGGAGAATTATTAAAGAAATTGGCTTCAGATATAAACGAATGGTGGATGGAAGGAAAGTTTTAATGGAAAGGGGCGACATTGTCACAGTGAGGATCGCATTTCTAAGAAAAATTAAAGATCTGCACAGTGCTAGGGGGAGACCTGTATTCTACCTGGACGAGACATGGATGAACCAAAATTATTCCCTCTGCCGTGCATGGATAGGCCCAAACGAAGAAGGAGGAATGAAGGTTCCAATTGGCAAGGGATCCAGATTGATTATATGCCATGTTGGATTGGCTGAAACAGGGTTCCTGAATGAATGTAAACTCCTTTTTAGAACAAACTGAATAAGACTGCCACTAAAGCATATGAGGTAGACAGAAAGGCTGCAGCTGAAGGGCACACAGTGGTAAGACTGCTGCCCTACCATTGCCAGTACAACCCTATTGAGCTTCTCTGGTCACATGTTAAGAGAAATGTAGCGGAGAGGAACATTACATTCAGGTTGAATGTCCTGGAAATCCTTACCTATAAAGTAAGAATGACAATGAAATTAAAGATTAAAAGGTACTTCATGGCACCATTTCCCGGAAGTATAATTAGTTACATCGTGTTTTACAGGCTCTTGATGGATTCACTAATGAAACTTGTTTGTCATGCAGAAAAGTTATAAGACGATGACTCTATGAAAGAGATTGCATGTGATGAAATTATTCACCCATAATAGTGCAGCTTGCAGAGAGTGATGGTGATGATAGCAATGATTATGATGTTGATGACAGAGAGGAAGAAGACAATGATCCAGAGGTCTTGGCTTGGCCATTGGGCCAAGATTAAAGAAATAAACAGGTCCCAATTTTGTCGATTCAATTAGAGTTGTTTCACAGTTGCGTCGTTTTGATATTAAAGCCTTGGTATGTATTTTGTACAAAATATTGAATTATATTCTTAAGAGGATTGTATTTATTTGCAACATAAACTACATAAATTTTATGAGTACTGTCTTTAATATTTTCCTTGGTAATTCAAGTACACATATAATGAAATAGAACATATAAAAAAAGTCTGATGAATCAGATATTAAAGGGCTGCTTTATATGAAAAATATATTTCACTAAAGGGAGCACTCTGGGGGCTTGCTCGGAGCAGTAAAGAGATTGGGAGCAAAGCAGGAGCACGAGAGAGACAGCAGGGAAGGAAAACCATGACGTTTGCCAGTTGTAAGTACGTTTACACATTCTGTGCGGGTGACTTTAGTAAGGAGAGGCCAATAAGAGGTAGAATATTTCTTTGTTTCTTCAACATTTCTGGAAGAATTTCCCATCCCTGAGAGACTAACTGTGTCCGAACAGTCAAGCCTCCCTGTCCCAGTAGCTCACCGCTGGCAGCTTCCTCTTTCTTCTGAGCTCTCTGCAATGCATCCATTTAGTAGATATGGCAGTGCTGAGTTTGAGTTCTCCACCGAGGAAATGTCTCCCCACCCCCTAGCAGCAGAAACACACGAGCAGTCCCGAGTATGTACGGAATGTCAGTCGCAAAGATATTTGAAACCATTAACTAATTCATGTATAATGAAAGTATTTACAGTGGAAGACTAACAATTAACTAATTCATGTATAGTGAAAGTATTTACAGTGGAAGACTAACAATCTTACAGTTCTTTTGGAAATTTCATTTATGATTATGAATATTTTGCGAGATTTTTTCAATAATGACACATTTCTCGATAACCACTCTTGGGTAATTGTACAGACATTCCACTACATCTGGAACAGAAGTTTTGTTGTGTCTTTAATTCATACTTTAATTGCTACAATTCTGATAAATTTTATTTTATTCAGATTAATTTTTTTTTAATCCTTCAATGTTCTTTTAACTTCTCTAAAAGAATGAATTATAAAGGTTCAAATTTATCTACAGGATTTGCATCATATGATCAAAATTCATTCAATCTTTTCAATGCAATTAAGAAAAATAAATACAATAGTAATCATTAAGTTAGTTTCATTTAATTTCTCATTGCCTTACAAAGTCTTCTACAATGCAATCACAAACTGCAAGCAAATATCATTCCTACAGAATGATAGTTATCTTTTGTAGAGAGATTATTAAGTCTCCATCCATTTTCCTGTAAATAAATATGCAATTTAATTTTTTAAATATTTCTCCCAATAATCTTTGGTTCCCTTAAATACACTTTTTCAACCATTTCAGGAATATAACCATTACTTGCAGTTGTATTCCTTCTTAACCTGGAAATCCACTCATGAGTAGCTCACAGTTCCCATTATAGTAACTTACACAAGTTAATCCTCAGAAAATAACCTGGCTGACCACCACATGCTTTTGATGCCATTAGATGTATCTCTATAGAAAAGAGTTTTCATAATGGAGGAAAGATAAATTTGTGGTTCTGAACATAGAAATAGCAGGATAAATATAGTTGTGGTAATGATGTTTTTTCCACTTTATTTAACAATGTGACCCGCAATAACATTTTTCAGCAAAATAGCAACCACGGCTATTTTCTGAAGACACCTTTAACGTTACAGTCACCATGAAGTCTTATCACATAAATATTGAATAAAACAAATGCACAGGTAACACTTTCTTCAAATAATTTCAAAACAATTTTCCCACTTGTACACTTATGTTTCACTTTCCCTTGTTTTTTACACATGTCGCACCCCAATTGTCCTAAAAACCATGAAGACCATTATATGATCTATGGCTTGAACTTTGCTTCAGGATAGCCTTTAATTCTGAAAAAAATAAGAAAATTATTAATAAAAACAAAATTTTTTTATTATAAACTCATAATTATATGCATTTTCTTTGCCATAATAAAAAACTTCCCCATGAAATATAGAGCTAGAAGGGTTAAAGTATCAATTATCTATTGTTACATTCAAATTATTTAAATATACAAGCATAAGAAAAATCCAAGAAGTCAAGATGATGACTATACATCATGCAGCAACAATGTACATGGCGACACGCCCAACAATATAGTCTGCCAGGGTAAATGTACATATCAGTGGACAGTATGGATGTATGTATGGACATACGATATCATTATACAATGTATGTATCGGTGAATGTATGTTAAGTATACACTGCCTGCACTCCAATTTTATCACCTAGTAGATCTTTACAACATATGAATTGAAATATTTTTCTGATTCTGTTATATTCATAAATTCAAATACAAGTATTGAAATACATGTTTTATCTGTTATTATTGCTTTCCTCACCTAACATTTGTAGCCCAAAGACATCATGTTTGCACAAAAGTACACATTAAAAATAAAACATTTGCATGTAACGAAATTTAAACCCCACTAACTTCAATATCTCACAAAAATAAAGATGGGCCAGTTCCTCACTGCATTGCATGGGGTAATATACTGCACCAAACAAACCACAGCAATAATTAATTATCGATACAATAAATCTATGCTTAGTAGGGCTATTTTAAACAAGGTACACCTATATTTTCCCATTTCATTTATGCTCATTTGACCAAAAAATATTTTGTTTTCCATTCATCGGTTAATTTGTGCCTTAAATTTTTTAAACTTGAATTGCTAGATTGATTCTTTTAAAATCAATTATGAGCACAAAAAAGCAATTAAATGGGAATCTTAAACAACTTACCATTACGCTCTTCCTCCGTGAATTCTTTCTTGGGGAATTCAATATCAAATGTTATGTACATCGTCCCAAATAGATTGTTGTTCTCATAATTTGGCATACCTTCACCTTTTTTGCGGATTCGAGCTCCAGGCCATGTGACCTTGTCTCGAACAATGCTCACTTTGTGGCCATCTAAGTGTTCAATCTCCATCTATATACAAATTAAAAGTTGAAATTAAGTTTGATGCAATCCTTATCTTGATATCTTATCAAATAAAGTAAAAAACATTAACACAAACCTCTAAAAATTTTGCAATAACTCATTATTGATAGTATAATGTATTTCAGAGTGCAACAAAAAATTCAATACTATTTCATGCTTTTGAAATACCTAATTCAGATTAACAAATAATGAACAGCAGTGAAGCAAACTTATGCCAAGTCAAAACTTTAAAAGCATAGTTGACAAGTATTTGGGCAATAACGTCTCAATCAGATCATTTTTGGTTCATCTAACTTTGAATAATAGAATCGAATTACTGATAACAAAAAATTATACATTTAATATTTATTTAAAATTAGGCAGAATACAATACTTTCAACTTTTAATTTACAATGCCAGTCAATGCAGAAAGAGTACTAAAAAAAGCAATGCATATAATTATTCAGCGCACAAAAAAGTGGATAAAATAATTACAGGTGATGAAGTTGTTAAGTTATAATCATCACAAATGACACTGCTAATAAAGTGAATATACTGAGACATGACAACTCAAACAAACATAAACCACCAAATTTTATGGAAATGTGACAGAAAATGTTTTCTACACCCACCTGGAATCCAACCAAGGCATCCTGAAGAGTAAGTGTGACGTTAGTGTAAAGGTCATCAGCACGGCGCTCAAATACAGGATGAGGCAATGCACGAATACGCACAATCAAATCTCCTGGCTCACCATCAACGTGAGGTTCTCCCTCGGCTACAAAACGAGACTCCTGCCCATCGGCCATTCCAGCCTCAACCTCCACCTCAAGTGTTCGCTCTTCACTGACTAACCTGAAAAAAATTGAAGGAATTAAAAAATGTTTGCCATTGAAAAATCGTATTTTACATCCCCTTACCTATCAACTAGGCAACATGATTTTCTTCCAGGCCCCTCTTGCCTAACTAATTTAGCAGTTTATCAACACCATGCTGTTGATGCCATAATAAAAAAGGCTCAGTTAGATACTGTCTACTTGGACTTTTCAAAAGCTTTTGATTCTCTAGATCATAAATTATTGATTTATAAACTTAGTCAACGGTACAATATCCACGGTAATTTTCTTAATTTGTTAAAAAGTTTTTTAAATAATCACGTACAACATGTTGTCTTAGCTGAAATTGCTTCAGACTGGTCGATTGTCACTTCAGGAGTCCCACAAGGGAGTGTCTTAGGACCTTATTTATTTAACATATATGTCGACGAACTGGCTACCCTTATCCCTTCTTCCACAGCAGAAATATTGTTTATGTTGATGATTGTAAAATTTTAAAAGTGATTTCTAGTATGGCTGATTGTGTCTTCCCAGTGGGCACTTAATCTGGTTGTTAATTGGTGTGATCTCTGGAAACTTAAATTAAATTTAAATAAATGTAATGTAATGTCCATCTCAAATGTTGTAAATTTTAATTATAGACTAAATGTTGTTCCATTGGCTAAAGTGTCCAAACAGAAAGACCTTGGTGTAGTCTTTGATACTAAACTTGGCTTCTCTGATCATATTTTGGAAATAAAAAATAAAGCAATGTCTCTCTTGAGAATTTTATATCGTTTTACGGACAAAACTGATCCACTGGCTCTTAGAATGTATTTTTCTTCTTTCATTTTACCTATAGTTAACTCCTGTTCACCTATTTGGACTATGTCTTCTGTTTCCAACCTTGCCTCTTTGGATTGTGTTATTAATTTTTTTCTAAGAATTGTTAAATCCTGTGTGCCCTCTTTTCGTCAACTCTCTAATAGTAATATCTTATCTTCCCTTTCTTTGGATTATCTCTCCGTTTATCTTTCATTTATATACAATATAATAAATTCTATTACTGACTGTCCTGAGTTACTTGCTCCATTTAATTTCTGTGTTCCTAATAGATCTACTCGTTCTTCTTTCACTTTCTCACCCCCAGAATTTCACTTGCTAAACTTTCTCTTTTCTTTCATCTTCCCTCTTTTAAATTCAATTTCCCCTAATTAAGATCCTTTCTCAATGTCCAAAGAGTCTTTTATTAAAAATGGAATGACATGTTGTCGCACTACTTAATTTTATTGACTGCTTTTTGCTTATGCTTAAACTGCATTTAATTTCATTATATATTGTTTTGTACATTATTTTGTTAATCTTTGAGTGTTTAATTTTTCACTTTAAATTGACGTTTTTGCTGTATGTGGAAAAATGAATAAATAAATAAAATAAAAGTAATAAACTCAATTGAATTAAGCAACCTGATAAAAACACAAATGGGCCTTCAAATTTTCCATTCATATTAACAGTATCCTAAAAACCATTGTTACTCATCAAGCCATAATTAAATTAACACTCCAAGTATATACAGCTGAATATGCTTATTGGGTTATAAGAGAAACTGAATCACAATTATCCACATTACTGTTGAAAACATACTGCTGCATTTCAAATTATTGTGCAATAAATAATGAGCAAAGTTGCAATATATGCAATGAACATGACTCATAACCAAGGCTGGATTACGGAGCTTGGAGGCCCTGGCACATAATTTTTCCCAGGTTTCTGCCTCACCCCACACAGTGTCTGGGGCCTTCATGGGGCCCCTGTTATCATGGGGCCCTGGTGCAACTGTACCACTGCGCCCAGCTTAATCCGGCATTGCTCATAACTGTTAATATTGGTAATATAACCAATTCACTTACTTAACATTTGGACATTCATCACAAACATTTTGCTGCATCATTTGGAAGCGCCCCGGACCCAGATGTCGAGTGACCATCTCTTGTCGACAGTTGCATTTCCGTGTACCTTTTGCAGGCCTCACTACTGGTTTATTGCGAGTGATCTATAAGGTAAAAAATTGACTCTAATTACTATATCTTATCTGGATATTTTATCAGATGTTGAGGTGAAATAGCAGCTAGATGTTGTCTTTGATTAAGCAACATACACTCATCCCTAAAATTGCAGTTTTATTTGACATATTTGAGGTTTAGCATGGTTTTTAGAGAACTACCTCAAATTGCAAAGCCATGAATTTCACTTTACCATGGTTTCAGAACGATTTTCAAGTATTAAAATTGATTAACATACACTCATTCCTCATTCATTTTGCTTTACATGTTCGTGGTTTAGCATGGTTTTCTTTTAAGAGAACTACCTCAAATTGCACAGCCATCAATTTCACTTTAGCAAGGTTTCGAAACGGTTTTCAAGCAATAAAATTGATAAGATGTTTCAATTTGACTCGGATGTTATAAGAAAGAATAAAGGAAGCAACTCGGAATAAAATAAAACTAAATTGTTGTATGTTAATTCGAGAAGGCACTCAAGTGTAACCTCATGTATTCCTATGGGGAAACCTATCCCACTTTGCATGGTTTCGGTTTCGTTACACGTGGTCTTTCCCAGGAACTCTTATAACATGAAAATCGAAGGATGGGTGTATTTAAACTGAAAAATATTCATAAAACATGATGGTGCATTTGGCACAGTAGGATGGAGAATAAATAGTAAGTGTATGTGGTGAGAGATGGTCTTCTAAACTTGACGCACACAAAAATAATACTGTTTCCATTTCCTGAGATAATAAGGCACAATCTGAGGTGGTTCTGCAGGTATAACACGATTTTTTAGTTATAAGCATCCAGAAAACTTCATTTTCATCACAATAGTTAAAAAAAATTGTTATGCACACAAAACTGACTAATGCGAAACCAATATTTAAAATCATCGATTACATGCTCCAGTCATAGAATTATCATCGCACTCTCTGTATATATTTATTTATTGAAAAGTCGATATTCCGTGAATTTTTACAAGAACTCTAGAACGAACATTGGCTCTAATATACTTACCTCAACGAAGTTTCCGGAATATAGTTCTTCTAAAGTGACATACAAATCCATAACAACATTGGCACCCCTAGGAGTTTCTTGTTCGCCACCGCCCCCACCACCACCGAAATGGAATCCAAAATCTCCAAAAAATGAAGCAAAAGGATCAGCACCACCACCTCCAGCACCTTCACGTTTAAGACATTCCTCCCCACACCTATCGTATGTAGCTCTCTTCTCTGGGTCTGACAGGGCTTCATAAGCGGCATTTATATCTTGAAATTTCTGTTCCGCGTCCGGGTCATCTTTATTTTTATCTGGATGTAACTCTTTCGCTAAACGTCGGTATGCTTTCTTAATTTGATTTGTATTAGCATTTTTGGGGACGCCAAGGATCGAATAATAGTCTCTTCTGCAATGAAAAGGAAACAATATTAACATACTACAATACAAATCTTAAGTATTAATTATTAAAGTAAACATCGTATGGAAATTTCAAGCAAAAACGCCTTAATATAACTAATTTTGACTAACCCTGCTAGAACTATAAAAGTACATAGTAAAACATATAAATATAGGATGAAATGGAACCCCAATTTCCTCATTGAAGATAACCAACGTACACAACTTTAATCACAAAATTGACTAGGTGTACCGCGTTTAGAGATGTGGACAGATTTGATAGGCTAGCTGAAAAAAGTGGTAGTCATCTGTTTTAAACATGACCGAAGAAGTAGTGACATTGGTCCAGGCGAACCAACACTAATAATCACAGATTTTCTGTAAGAGGGCAGCTACATCGATAAACTAAATGCCCGTTTCCAGGGCTATTTTGACAACAGTTCACTTAACTTTGACATTGTGTCATCTTATTTTGACAACGGTTCATTCAATTTTGACAACAGTTCATTTTATTTTGACGTTTCGTTTAATTTTGACATAGGTTCATTTAATTTTGACGTTGGATCATTCTATTTTTGCTACATTAACCGTCAATACTTTGTGGCGCATTTGCAGAACGTAAAGAGGTTAGCAATGTTACAAAATTTATCTAATATTTACGTTTGCATTAATTTTAATAATTCTAAATTATTTACATATTATTCCGTTTTATTAGAATGATTCAAACTTAACTTACTAAAAAACACTTAATGGACCCGAGAAAAAATAAAGAGACTTCTGATCAAGACAGAAGGAGAATAGTTGATGCTTATCTCTCGAGAAATAATGCAAGAATGATTTCAAAAATAATGGAAGTGAAAAGAAATCATTATAAAAAATACTTAACGAAAGGGTTGATTGATAAATCTAGAAGAGGTGGCCACAGAGAAAACAAACTTAATGAAGAACAGCAATCATTTATTAAACAATGGATAGAAGAAGACTGCAGCTTATCTTTCAAAAATAATCGCAGATGTATGGAAGAATTTCAAACTCAGATTTCACAATCATCAATTGGATGCTTATTAGATGGTTTTCAATATAAAATAAAACGAATGAGTACATATTATCCCAGCGAGAAGAAACTATGAAATGTGTATTGAATCAATATATCGTTACACTCTTAACTTCATAAAATTACCATCTCGAGTTTCAGAAAAGGAAGTATTTTATTGACGAAGGCGGTTTCAATGTGATGATTAGGGCTCGAAGTGGATGATCATCACGTGGAACGCGTGCCATACGTTGCCCCAAGTGTTAGGCCACGAAACATTTCTTTGTGCTGTGCAATGAATCGAGAAAAAATATTTTATTATTCAGCTCAAACAATACCTTTTAATGGGCATTATTTTTTAACCTATCTTGAAAGTTTACTAATAATGTTTGCCGAGAATCAAATAAACCATGCTGTTTTGGTGATGGATAATGTTCCATTCCATAAAAATGAAAGAGTAAAAGCTTTGGTATTAGATTATGGGCATGAAATATTATATTTGCCTCCTTATTCACCTTGTTTTAATCTGATTGAAAATATGTTCTCTAAATGGAAATAATCTGCACGGCGTGGCAGACCTAAGAATGAAGTCGAGTAGTTAGAATTAATATCTAAAGGAGCTGATTTAATATCAGGCGATGATTGTGTAAATTTTTATAGATATGTGGTATCTATCATTCCCAAATGTATCAATAAAGAAGTTATCAATGATTAAATGCATACAGTATAATAGTTTGAATTTTGGTGCCCAACTCTATTGTATTGCATTTAAAACTATATAAAACAATATACCCATGAAGTAAATGGGTCGAGTGAATAAAAAATAAGCAAATGCTTATGCTTAAGATTTCCCTCACTTTTTAAGCAAATGCTTAATTTGGGATGAATAAAAAAATAGCATTTGCTTTTGCTAGAAAGAATAAGCATTTGCTTATTTTTAGGAATTTTCTTAAGCATTTGCTTAAAATTGTGTGAATAAAGCCGAGCTTTTGCTTAATGCTTTAAGCATATGCTTAAACTTTTTTAAGTGAGGTAAAGGGTTTGCTAAAATATTTCCAGGTACTCTATTTTCATGATAATTAATCCTAAATATAAATATGGTAATTTATGGTGACACGAAAGGTAAATAATTCGAGAGAAGTTTCAACAACCAACGGTTATAAAAATTTATATCGTTTCTCAGAAGAAAATGTTAAGTACCTATATTTCAAATCTGTTACTCGGAGAATATCAAGAGAGACGTGGCGGGGTACTGTCTTCTAAACAGAAGATAGAAATATTTTTAAGGTACTTAAGTGATGTAAGATAGAAATATTTGTTGCGTCCAAAATCACTATAAAGGCAAATGACTGGATAAAATTACTATAACTAATTGGATAAAAATACACCCATGATTTGTGATATCATCGAATTCAGTTATAAAAGAAATAGTATCAAATACTTGTTATGTAATTAAATAAAGAAATGTCAAAATAGAATGAAATATTATCAAAATAGAATGGACCATTGTCAAAATTAAATGGACAGTTGTCAAAATAGAATTGACCAGTCAAAATGAAATATCGTCAAATAAGATGAACAGTTGTCAAAATAGCCCAGGAAACAGTGTGAAACAGGCCTAATTGAAATAAAAATTGTTGTGACTTTGATAATTCCAATAGATACTTATTTCAATATTTGAGTGTTTAAGTTTTAAATTTAAAGATTACGTGCTAGTATACAAGGCTGCATTTCGTTATCTACTATTTCCGATATTTGTTTCGACTGCCTTATGCACATCTTACACCATTATTTAAATTGCTGTCAAAGGTTTCTTCAAAGACTCGTTAAGAAATGAGCAATTACTTGAATTCATACTCTAAATTATAATTATGAAATAATTAAGAATGTAAATTCCTTTAAGAAAAAATGATCTTGCAGTTTAGATAAAGTCCCTATTCCAGTGATAAAGGCTGCTATTAAATTTATAGCCCCTCATCTTGCTGATATCATCAACCTATCTTTTTCTGAAGGTTGCTTTCTCTTCAACCTTAAGTTTGCTGTGGTAACTCCTATACCCAAAAAAGGCACTTCTTCTAGTTCAGAAAATTTCCGTCCAATTTCTGTTCTCTGTGTTTTCTAAAATAATTGATGTTTTTTGCTGCCATGTAATCAACATCTTGGAGTCTTACCATTGGCTGCATGATTCTCAACATGGATTTTGGAAATCTAAACCAACTGCCTGTTTCCAATTTATTAATAATGTTTATCATGCCTTAGATGAAAATCTTTTCACTGTGGGTATTTTCTACGACTTAAAAAAAGCATTTGATACTATTAATCATAATTTATTGGCATTGAAACTAAAAAAGTGGAATAATAGGCAATGCCTTAGACTGGATAGTATCTTTTCTGACAAACAGACATCAAATTGTCAGATTCTCCCATGTTAGCCCAAATGGTCCTGATGTTGCTACTTCTAAGACTTTTAAAGTTACCTGTGGAGTTCCATATGGATCAATTTTGGGCCCTTTGTTATTAATTTTTTTATTAATGATCTCCCCTACACCCTGACAGTAAACCCTTACTATATGCTGATGATACATCTTGTCTTCTGCTGATAAACCTGACTTAATCAATAAATTAAATTCTTCTGTTCAAGAAATGCATCAGCGGTGTCTGTCCAACAATCTAGCATTAAAATTTAAGAAAACTGTTTATCTTCAATTTCACACAAAAAAGTCATCACCATCTTCCAGTCCTCTAATTAGAATGAATGCATCCAACATAGAGAGGTCACCATCAATTAAATTTCTTGGTTTGACTATTAGTGAAGACCTTAGCTGGAATGTCCATATGATCAGATCTATCTGGCCACCCTGCATGTATCTACTAGATGTATTTCATGCAGTTTTGTCTATTTTGAAACTGATCATACTCTCCAGTTACTTAAGTAATATCATTATCAATGCCAGAATGTTGAGAAACACTGAAATAATGCTATGCATAGAGAGTCATCAACATGCTACCTATGACAAAAGTGATTGGTAAAATTTAAGATGATTTCATATTTACTTATTAATATCATAATCATAGAGATGTGCATTGAATTTTTAACAGTAAAAACGGTTTAGACTTGATCTTTACTTATAGGACACCACATCATCCAAGTCTGACAGAGGTGCTGGCAGCTGCCCAAATCTATGGGTGCTTCTCTGACAAACTGTCTATGCATTGCTTGCAAATGGACAAATGTTGGCTAGCAATATAAATTGCAGGAAAGGCAGAATATCAATGGCATTCCTCAGTGTTTTATAGTCAATGTTTTAATTTTTAAGGGATAATAAATAAAATGTTTAAATGCTTATTAAAATTATCTGAAATGAAATCTCACCTGGGGCTGGTCCTGCATCTCTAGGATCTGATGCTAGCTCTTATCTTAACCAATGAAGTACTCACCACTTCTAATGTGGCTCACCAAATCAACAACTTCATGCATTGTATATTGATATATATTGATCACTGGACTAATGAAATTGTTATAAATATTATTACAACTACTACCGTGGTATGCCATAAAGAAAAGTTTGCTAACCCAAAATCTAGAACCCTCATATAGCCATGAAATGGCTAAGGAAATTATATGTGCATTTCAGTTACAATTTATCCCCTGATTTATGCTAGAGTTGCATTCCTGGAAATCATCGTGTAAAACGAAAACGCAAAAACGAAAATATTTTTCCCATTGAAAATAATGTAATAGGCATTGTTTACGTTACTGAGCAGATATCTTCCACTTATAAACGTCTTTAAATTTAATTTAATGAGCGTTTTAATCTCCCAAGGCATTTTCGACGTGATATGGCATCCTGTGCAGCATCCACTTGTACAATTCCTAAATTTTTTTATTCGTTAAGTTTCTGCCATGTATCACAGAGTTATCGAAGCCCTTTGATCAGTGACCTTCCTATACAAATATATTCTCTTCACACAACTATGAATATTTTTGCACAAAAAAGTGGGTTCAAGTGCGTTATTTGCGCAAAGAGGAGAATAAGAAAAGAGATTCTACTGCCGTAGGAACTACCAGGGAACCCTGCTCTGTTGTACGATGCGATGAATGGTATTAATTAATGCAAGGATGATAAAGGTAAATAGTAGATGGGCGAGAATCTATGAAATATTTAATAAATAATAAACTATTAAGAGTACATACTGTGCGCATAATGAATTGCATAAATGTAAATACGTGATGTGTATATTGATAAATGGTCGTAAGAATAAAATCGCGTTAAACCGAATACGCGATGCGTACCTAAATCAGAAAATGGTCATAAAAATATCACGTAAGAATAAAATCACATTAAACCAAATACACGACACAAAAACAAAATCACGTATATGCGAAAACGCGTAAATCGGGGGATATCTGTAGTTACTCACAGATAATTGATTCTTTTTTAAAATGGCAACTGAAGACAACTAACCCTGTGAAAATTGTTTGATAATACATAGCATATATTTATTGTGTGCAAAATCATGATACAAAATTTGTGCATTTTGAATGACCATGAATACAATTAAAATATTTATGGCAAATATACCATTTTAGCTATATAAATAACTTGAAAAACAAGTTTAGACAATGATGAAAATTATGCTAAATAAAAACTTCACAGCCCTTTCATTGTTCCAATTGTACATACAACACTTGACTCAGTTATTTAATGTTCAGAAGGAAATGAGATGACAAGTCTTGATTTCTTAGATGTAAAAGGATATAAATAAAAAATATCAACATTAGAATTACAAATTAATACTTTAAACAACTTAAATGCAGTTTTGATTAGTCCAACACTGCATAACAATATTACCAAATTAAGTGTTAAAAAGTGATGACACAACAATGCAATCTCCAAGGTCACACACCTTGCCATCTTGTATGGCACGGTAATCTAACATCAGGTCCTTGAAGGTAAGGAAGTCGCTAAAGGAAAACAGCAACTCAAACACTTCTCCTTCAATGTCATCTCTTCGTTTCCTGCAATGATATTGATTTTTCTATTAAAATCTCAGTGTAAGAAAGCATATACTGGATTATAAATACATATTACATTATTAGATTACATGCAATCTTAAATGAAAAATTTTGTGCACTACTAAGCTTAGACAGGTGCACTATCATTTTCTATCTTTTATTTTCATAATGACCTGTGCTTCTGAACAAATTTTGTTAGTTTTAGGAAAGATTTAATGAGTATATATAGCGTAATATTTCATTTAAAACTTAGTTAAATTAGAAATAAATATCCAAATGCAAACTATAGAGACATAAGTAGGTAAGTTGCTTTTAAAATGAGAGCAAATAATGGACTTTAATGATAGGATGATATAAAAACAATTACTACTAAATCCCCTATGTACTATAACATAAAACTGAGCTAGTTCTACTAGTTGACTCATTTTATTTGAAACAGTATTTTTAAATTTGATAGATGAACCATGTAAATTTAAAGAAAAATATGGTAATGCATTAATAAGTGGGGAAAACAGCTTGACTTACGTTATTCAAAACATCATTTAAAAATTTGACCAATGTAAGGTGAAGTATGTAAATTCAAATACTGGATGTTTAGATAAAATATGGCAATCCATAAACAAGTGAGCGAAACAATTAGTTTGTTCACTTTATTATAAACAGTAATTTTAAATTTGATTAATGTAAGATGAATTTTGTAAATTTAAATACTTAATGTTTACATAAAAATAAAGTAATGCACTAACAAATCAAGGAACCAGCAGGGCTAGTGAGGAGCATATATACTGGATTAACATTATGGAAGGGCAAAAACGGAACAAAATTTTTTGGGAAGAACTGGTCTTCAAAATTTTGGCCAAATAAAACATAAACTAAGTTTCAATGATGCACTTTATTCTCTGCTACCATCTTCCAACATAATTTTCACATTTTGACCCTTCAAAATTGTTTGCGTATCATAAATTGATAAGAAACAATGAGATGAAATCAAATTACTTGAAAATAATAAAAAGGTGCAATGAGAGTGTTTTTAAGAAGAAATACAATGGCCAATAGAATCTTTAGAAATAAATTATAAAACTAGTATCAGAAATCAATCATTTTAAATACAAAGTACAGGAATAGTTTTAGGTAATAATATTGGAAAGTTGAACATATTGAAACTATTTATTTCCTATATAATATGGAAACCAACAGCATCAAATTAATGTATTGTTGTATGATAGGGTTACCATCTTCTGAACACAGAAAAGGAGGACATTTCCATGTTTTTGGGTGAAAAAAGAGGACAAAAAGAGTCATCCTGAATTTAAAAAAGAGGATAAAATTTATTAATGCAAACAATAAAAAAGTACAATGTAAACAATATATACTTATGTTTTGGATTAGCCAGCCCATTCGTATTTGTCTTGTGAAATAATTTCTTCCATTATCTCTGAATTGCCTCTAAAGTATGTATAAAAATCAGTGCACGACATATGTTTGAAATTGTACTGCAAAAACAGAATACCTTTCACAGACTTAACATTAAACCTATTACTTTCTTTTGTCCACTGACTTTGCATTAGTGAAAATACTCTTTCTACATTTGCATTGTGAGGTGGAATTGCGAAGAAAAACTGAGAAATTGTCAACAATTCTGAATGGCATTCAATATTCTTTGAATTACTAAAATATTTAGCCCACTTTTGATGCGCAAGCATGTTATTAAAATCTCCATTATTAATTTGACCTTCAACAAATTTCTTGAGATTGTTCAAAACACTTAACGTCATCAATTGGTACCCCTTTGTCGATCAAGTAGCAAACAGAATATTCCACATCATTCCAATTTGATACTGCACTAAATGTCATCCACATAAAACACGAAATGGATTCTATAGGTCTAAGCCACTAATCCAAATATTCTATGCAATTATTTTTTTGTATCACTACAAAAATTTTCACATTCATGATCAAGTCCTTGATAACGTTTTTTGGATAGGAGTTCCTTCACTTTCAAAGGTATGAAGTTATGATCCATCCGTTCTGAGATAATTTCTTTCACTGAGACTAGGATATTTAATACTTCTGCAACTGAGTTACTTTCCCTTTCAATTTGTTGTATGTGTGTATGGAAAATACTCATAAGTGATTGCATGAGCCAAAGGTAAATTTCACTAAATTCATTTTCAAAGAACCTTTTGATCACAATGGGAGGTTTTTCTTGGGACAGAAAAAGTGCCTTTAATGCTGGATACATATGTTTAAGTCTAGTAAGGCCTGGAAATAATGTTGGTAACCCTGTGTATGAGCCATAATTGCATGAACATAGGTGTAACATCGGTTTTTTCCAGGGTGGTCCGAGAGCTTTTTGGCATCCCCAAGCCCTGCTGCACCCCCCTCCCCCCACAGTGGGCCAGATAACCCGAAAGGTTGGCCAAAAATCCACTTTTCATCTGATTTGCATGAAAATTCATATATGGCAGTTTTAGGAAATTCAAAATGGTTGAACCAATATGGCGGACTTTTTTCTGGAATTTCATCTGATTTCCATGAAAATTCATATCTGAGAGTCATAGATGTTGCTTATTTCAAATTTAAATATGGAAAGTAGGAAATTTCATATGGTGGAACCAATATGGCAGACTTTTTATGGAATTTCTCCGTAAGCATAAATTAACTTATATGTACCTGGCATTTTTAGAGGTCACTGATTTCAAATATAATATCAACAACAGTATGAAATTCAAAATGGTGGATCCAATATGGCCGACTTCTTCTAAAATGTTGTCTGATTTGCATGAAAATGCACACTATAGCTATAAGTATTTTCTGCATTGGTGTTACAATTTCTGTTAAATATTGGTTCAGACATTTTGAATTTTCTATTTTTCATATCATATTCGAAATGAGCGACCTCTAAAACCACCAGATATGAATTTTTATGTAAATCAGATGAAAATTGGATTTTTGGCCAAATTTTCGGGTGATCTGGCCCACTGTACTGCACCCGGAGGCAGATATATTATAATTAGCAAGTTGGCACAAAGTGGCAGCTAAATTTTTTAGGGAACATTGTAGACATGTGCAAAAGTTGCCCTAAGAAAAAATCAGACTAGAGATGCGTGGAGAAAAAGTTATAGGCCTTGTCAAATCGGAATAATATCATTTTACCTTCCACTCATTTGAGTTTTTTAAATTGCATCACAACACTGCACATGCAAATGCCATTCGCTAAATCGATCATGGTTATAAGAACCCTATATCATGAGGAAACTTAAGGCATACAGTACCTACAGGTGCCCCTCGAGGAACCCTGGGGGGGTCCACTGGACCCCTTGGCCTCCCCCCCTTGTTATGCCTATGTGTGTGAATACTAATTTGTGGCAAAAATATTAACTTAAATTTTACAATTTGTAATATCACAAGATATACCAATTAACTGTATTTGTTGCTTTTATTCTAAAACAAAATAAAATTATTTCTAATATTATAACCTTTATCAGTAATTTCTTGTTAAATGCTTTGAGTGGAGCCTGATGCAAGCGAGGTTACTTTCAGATATCTTGCCATGATAAACGTAAAAATCTAACAGAAGGAAGGTCTTTTAATTTTTGGATTTTATTGTAAAACATTGTTAAAATTATGAAGAGGACAGCATTATTTACTGTGTTACTTATTTAGCTAGATTTTCACTAATCATTTAGGACTTGATCAATTTTAGACAACTTTCATTTAACTTAAATTTATTTGTTTCAAAAGGTTTGTTATGATAAATGAAAATAGCAATAAAAATCATTCTTAAAGACTAACATTAATTGTAAATAATAATAATACACCAACAAATACTAGGGAAACTGCATTTCTGCCAAAAAAATTGTGTAAATTTGTAAATACATTGAAAATAGTATTTATAAATAGAACATACAATTACTTACTCTAGTTGTGTTATGAAGGCCTGCATTGAAAATGATGGCATTAAGTTGGTCAGCTTAACTTCTATATAATTCTCTATAACATTTGTCTGAAATCCATAATTTTTCAAGGGTTAAAAAAATAAGGATTAGAATTTACAAAAATTTTATTTGAAGTTTGGCAGCATATCAATAATAAATATTAAACATAAAAATCTCAAAGTTCATTACAAATATAAATTGAGCTAAACTACATCCATTTATAACAAACACTTTTGCTAAGATATTAGATAAATAAGCATAATCCAAATTAATATTAAAAGTGTTAAATATAATAATCTTGGTTTATTAATTTATTGTGTTAGACAACTTTTAAATATTACAATTATAATCTTTTCATTGAGAAGCAAATAAATATTTATCACTACGGCCTTCAAAAGAAAACGGTTGAAGGTGTTCCTGAATAGGTTATCACTTTCCGTTTCATCTTTTATCCTACAAGAAGATCATGTTCAACAACATTTTTCAATCTTCTTCTTTCAATAATCAACTATGTACTTATAAGGACAACATTTTTATTCACATACACGTAAGCAACAACATAAATTTGAATGTGAACAGAGAGAAATGCATTTATGTATACATTGTGCCATTAATTGGGCCAATGTTTGTCAAAAAAAATCCATAAAAATTTCCCTTTCTCTCCCTCTATTTAGGGTTGCCAGATTATTGAAATCATAAATTGGGATATTTGCACATTTTTTAAATATTAAGTCAGGACATTTATATGAAATCAAATTCAAGACAAAATTATATCAAAACCATTTAGTTTTGATATAATTAATAAGATCAATTTCTTCAAATTTAATGTATAATGTATACAATGACTATACCTTTAAAGTACCTAACCTTACATAGTATCAGCATGTCGCGCTATTACATGCAGTAAAACCAGTGGTGGGTGAGATGCGCACAAGATAGAAAGGAATGGCATTAGGAGCAAAGAAGTTAGACATATAGCAAGTGATCGCTCACCAGGCCAAGCACATGTAGTACACTCGGAGCAGAAACCATTGTTTATGTGATGAAGTCCCTGTATGTAGCACTATAAACTTAGTCTTTGCTGGTTGGTAGCATCCAAGTTTCATTTAAAATTTTGAGTGTTGAACAATTTTGTCTAAAATGCAGGACTTTCGAAATATAAGTTGGGATGCGGGAAACACCTTATCAAGTCATGGAACCCTCATATTTAAAATAATTTTTCCCAGAATCCTAACTAACAGGGCTGCCTCTCCCTCTCACAGAATCCCATATAGGTTTTGTAGAAATCTAGGGTTCCGCAGAACATGGATTGAAAAACCCCACCCATAGAGTCTTTATTTGAGGGGTTTTCAACTGGGAGTACACAGAGAGTTTTTAATGTGTAGAAGAAAGTGTTAGAGATTATAATTTTTCTTCTTACTTCGTCTTTCATGCATGACTTCAGAATCAAAAGTTGTCAAGTTAAGACTAATAACACCATTATAAAAATAAAAATACACCAAAACTGTGAATTTTATCATTATAAACATGAGTTATCTACCTAATTACAAAAGTGTCATTCATTTCGTTATCACTTTAAAATGTACTAAGAGTACGTGATCATTAAAAATGCTCTAAGGGGGATGTCAGCCAAAAAAGATTGAAAACCCACGATTTATTCCATATGTACATTATTTCATTCTGTGCAAAGATTTTCCCAGGTTATTTTTTCACTTCCTTCTCTGAAATTGTTGGAATAATAGGAAACTATGCAGAATGGTATAAGCTGTAATTTTGGGAATAATTTTGAAAAGAAAAAATTCTGCTATGACCAGGAATCGAACCCGGGTCTTCCACTTGCCAGGCGGATATTCTACCACTGAACTACCTTAGCAGATAATCTTTCCCGGTCATAGCAGAATTTTTTGTTTCAAAATTATTCCCAAAATTACAGCTTATGCCTTTCTGCATAGTTTCCTATTATTCCATCAATTTCTGGCTTTGGCAATCTCACCATTTGAGAGGGAGAGGTTTTCTTTGACGTTCTCTTGGAGGACGTCTGTTGGGGCTGGTTGATACTAGCTTGGCTAGCCCGGACCCAACTAAGAAAAACACTCGTGTTCAGAAACAGGAAAGATTATCTGCTAAGGTAGTTCAGTGGTAGAATATCCGCCCGGCAAGTGGAAGACCTGGGTTCGATTCCCAGGCATAGCAGAATTTTTTCTGTTTCAAAATTATTCCCAAAACTTCCTTCTCTGTTTTCCTATTGGAGGATTTTTTTGTGATAAATTGTTTGTTTGTATTTCTGGTTAATCAACCTCTTGGATTATTACAGCCAATACTCCTTCCAAAATTAACACATACACAAGGGAGGAGGGAAATCCGGTGCTGGCATTAGCCTACTCTTTACGAAGAGCACCAAGAGGCCCAACTGCTTAATGTCCCTTACGAAGGATGGAGCGCTGACTTACGCGGTCTCCTTAAAGCCATAGGGATAGTAGTCTTTGCCTTAAAGCACACAAATAAGGGACGAAACAATCCTAGGTTGAAAAATCCTACCTCCGCTGAATTCAAACCTGGGTCCGCTGCATGGAAGGGCAATGCTCTAATCACTCGGACACCGCCACCCCCTTCGTGATAAATTGATTACTCAGTTTTTAACCCAAAAAATATAAATACAAAACAAAATAATTCTTGATCTCTCTTGGTATATCTCTTTATATTTTGTTGTAAATATTTAAATCAAAGAAGGGTTAAATGTAAGAATGGATTTTATGGTCTCAATTTCACCTGAATAAAGTCGTTTGTCTGTCTGTCCCTCTTATCTTTCCCTCCTCGCACTTCCTCTCTGCCTCACTCTCCCCCTCAACAATATTTATTCAAACATGTATTAATTTGGGTTTTGCTCTCAATAGTGAGATGCAAGATACTTAAATTGAAATTAACCTTTTTAAATTTAATTTATACAACTATGTGTAACTGTAAACTAAAAAGTACGTTGAATAATCTTTAAAGAAAATTCTTCCATCTAAAAGTCACGACTTTTTATCATTTCACATTTAATTCAATTTCATACAGGTAATTTTGTGAAATCAGCAACAATGTGGTTTCCCCTGACGACAAAATATTTCCACATCAGAAAATGTAAAATTGTCATGTTCAAAACAAAATTTTTGGCCAATTCAACATGACTTTGATAATCCATAGTAGATAATGGACATTCATTCTTTTAGGCATTCTTTAGTTCAAGTACTGAATCTGTACAATGATTAAACATAATTTTAAAATACAAATGAAATAATATGCAGCCTTTATACCTATATTATTCAAAGGGAGAATGAAACTACCCTGGAGCTGAATTCAGGCTAATTAAGAATATCAGGAGAATACGGCAGATTGTTACGGTAAGAAACGGAAACTGATGAAAATAAAATGCCACTTCTATAAAAGAAATTTATTTATCCCTTAGAATGAGAGCTACAACTAAGATATGAACTACAGGTTTAAATTGAAAGCTATGGAAATTGTGACAATTCAAGCTAAAGTACATAAAAGAGCCATTAAACTAGAAATGAACTGATTAAATGTGGGACCCTTCTCCCTTATAGATTAATATTTCATTTCAAAAATAAAAATTATGAATTATTTTTAAAAATATGCTATTGCATGTACATTTCCTGATTTACAGATTTATTATCAAATTTCAGATCCAGGGTTTTATAAATTGAAGGTAAAAAATTGAACAATAATAAGTATTCTACATGGTGAATTTAATTTTTACGTAAATACTGATAAGAAAAATCTATGGCAGGGGCCGGAAATAATAGCAAACTAATCTTCTTGAGGAAATTATTCCAAGTTTCTCTTTTCCTTGAACTATGTGATGAAATATAATGAATGCATATGATAACAATTATACATTAATTAACTTAAACAGAAAGACATACCAATTAAAAATCTTAAATTTGCTACAAAAAACACACTATATCAGACAAAAACTTTTAATAGGAAACGGAATTAAGGTTTGTGAGCGACTACTAACTTTCAAAATATAACTAACTGTAAGCTATTTATGTAGCCACCATTTCCTCAAAAAGTGAATAATGACTATGATTCTATGCTTACAATTTAAGATTTGAATGTCATCATCATCATAGGTAGTCTGTCCGTAGACAGGTCTGTGATTATTCATGGTTAAACCCAGCTCTCCATGTACTCCTAATTCTAACTGCTCTTTTCTGCATCTTGAAGATTTTGATGGAATGAGATGAAGAACCCCAGAAGATAAAATCGTGTGTAATACGGGAACAGAATGCGCCATAATATAGATTCAAGAGGACATCTCTACTAATTGTTTCTCTCAATTGCCTAATCAGGTAACATGTAGAGCTTAGCTTATGAGATAAAATTTCAATGTGTGATTCCCAAGAGATATTAGCATTTAGGTGAACACCAAGGAATTTGATAGTAGAGGCTTGTTGGATAGATTTTTGATTAATTTTTATTAACAGACTTTCTGTTGACTTTTTACTATGTGAGAAACGGATTATTTGGGATTTTTGTACATTAAGATTTAGGAGGTTATCTTGACACCAGTTGCTAAGAACAAAACCTTGATGTGAGAGTTTAAGGAGAAGGGGGGTTTGCAAAACAATTCCTCCACATTCACATTTGCAGTCTCCATATGGTTGGGTTGTTGGCTACCTTAAACCCCCACATCCTCCAGGGTTGCGTTAAATGGTTGAATTCGATCTATTTCCTCTCCCCGTGTTGGATTAAATGGTAGGCGTAACATTACAATAACAAAATTAGATACAAATATGCAACAATTGTAGTTGTACACAATTTAAAGCAAACAAGATTACATAATTAAATATTCTGAAGAACGGGACGGATAACACACAAGATCCCTTATTTGCTTACATAATGTGGCTACATAGGATACGTAAAATCCTTGGGAGAGATGACTGTTAAGTCCATAAATTTATAAAGCGATAAAAATGTAATGATGGTAAAATTGGGAGCTAACTGGCTATATTTCATTTTATCGGCATTATATAGGAACTTCATTAATTTCGTTATTACAATATTTAGATGGATACACAATAAACTTACGTATTCCTTAAATATTTCCATATATTCCAACTTATTCTCTTCTCCAGGGGTAAATACATGACAATGTTTTTCAAAAAAGCTTCTTTGTAGTATCTGGAACTCCTTATCTGTTTAATAATGCATAAATATAATAACCTAAATATGGAAAAGTAAATGACATATTACAGCAATTTTAATACCAATTAAAATGTCTTCTATGTGCCCAACCACCGTATCAAATTGAATATCTTCCGAACTAACTAAATTGCCAGTAATTTCATCTTCATCGCAAAATACCGGATTCATTTCTGCAAATAATTTTTTATTTACTTATATTCTATTTTCTTTTACGAGTGAAAATTAAAATGCTGAATCCATTCACCTTTCAGAATATTATTTATACTGACACTCAAGCCTTGACTATCCGCCTCCGATTTCTTTGTTTACTAATTCTCCCTAACAACCAACAACACAACTGCGTTAAAACATCGATATTTAGAAACATCGATGTTTACCTTTCGATACATCGATGTCAGCATGTCAGTGTTTCAATTTTTGTACAACATCGATGGTTTTGTTTTGATGTTTATGAAAAAATAATAATTCCGTTGAATATCGTCCCATCTCCAAAAAGCAATGTGTCGTAGTTTTTTGCAAAAAATGAATACGGTGTTTTATTTATTAAATGATAAATTAGTAGGTGGGTGTGATATAATCAGTGTAAATTGTACATCAAAAAGTTTTACCAAAAATGAATGTGTGAGATTATAAATATCTAGAAATAGGGGATAAATTTAAAATAGAAGGGAACACAGGGAGGTACTTTGGAATTAACGGGGCTCCCCGCAGCGTCCCTCTAGGGGCAAGATATGGAACTACAAGACGACGCTGAAAGTAATAATTAATTAATAATAATAATATAATATAACGTGGCGAGATTTGGAATTACGTGATTACGTGGAGCAGTACCAGGGGTAGGGAATAATAATATAATATAACGTGGCGAGATTTGGAATTACGTGGAGCAGTACCAGGGGACCAGGGGTAGGGAACTCTTATGGGGCGATTTGGTTCTCGTCGGATACATCAAGGGTGCAAGTCTTGAAATTTTCGTTACGGTTCGATGAAATATTGTCGGGTTCGTTATAGAAGGAATTTTCGTTAGCCTCATAACGAACGATCACTCTACCGAACTTTTTTGCGAGTCTTGAAATTTATCGTTACGACTGACCGTAAAATTTCGTTCATTGGTTTGCTAACGAAGGTTGAAAAATCAAAACATCTGACAATCAGAAAGCGTACGTACTAATTTTCAGTAGTGGTGGCAATAGTTAGAAACTTGAAGATAATAATTATGGAGAGGAAAGTTCGAGGCTCCAAGATTACAGAAAGGCAGCAGGAGATAATTATAGAATATATGTTAAACCATGATGAATTCCGTTCAGGAAAAATAACGGCTACTTTCAATTCAAAATCGAAGCAGAAATGCTGGGAGGAGTTGGTAGCTATTTTAAATAAGGTCCTGCAAGAGATGTCAATAAGTGGAAGAAGGTTATAGTTAATGCGCAAAATACAGTCCTTTACATATCTTTGTTGAACAAATAAGGTTTTATATAATATTATTTCCTATTATGTAATTTTTTTAATTTTCCGAAATCACTTTCAGAATCAGTTGTAAAATGTTTTCAATAGCTGTTATTTGTATTTTACTAATTTACTGTCATTTCTATGAATATGGTAGTATTTTATTCTCTAGTTAGGCATTAGTTTAGTACTGTATTATTAATTGAAATTTGTTAATGATTTAATGAGAAAGCTCTACATTAAGTTTCCCTCTTTTGGTACTCAATTATTTGTAAAGCAGAAGTAAGAATCTTTGTGCTGCAAAAATTACCATTGGAGGATTTTAATTGAAATGTAGCATAGGTACTATAGTGAATTATTCATTGGCTCATCATGAACTTTCTTTAGGAACAAATATAGTGCTATAATGTAATAAATAAGGAATTGTGTATTTAGTATAGATTGATTGATCATTGTTTATAATTAGAATGCATCTATTAATCGTGAACTGCAATTTTAATTATATATATGCACATTATTTAATAATAGTATTAAGAATTGAACCAACACTATCTCCTTTATTCTCTCAGACTTGGGCTGATTGGAAATGTGCCACTAGGGCAAAATTTTTAAGGGTACATTAACATGAGAGGCACAGGAGGTGGGGGAGCCCTCAAAGATAAACTGAGTGATTTAGAAGAAAGGTTGATGGAAATGATAGGGAATATTTCTGCTTTGGGAGAAGAAAATTGTGTTGAATCACCAATTGAGGTATTTTGATGATAAGCTGTAAATATTAGAATTCAATTGAAATTATTGAATACTGGTTTTATTGGATTATAAATATTGGTATTTTCTAAACAAAAGGGATCAGTTCAACTTGTAACACCAGAGACTGAAGAAATGGTTGTGAGTGAGCAATCTTTCATTCAAATGGGTTGGTATAAATAATCATATGTAGCTTTCAGTTGTAACTTAAGTATAACATTTAAAAGGTTTTTATGGAAAATCTATTCATTAGAAGAAGTTGATGACTCACAGCCATCATGTTCATGGCAAGTGTTACTTCCCCCACCTTCTCCTTACATGCATGAAGAAAAGGATGAGAATGAAATAACTAATAAATCTCCTGACCCTCTCATTCCTCCTTCATCCAATGCTAGTCGCCAACTTTTTAAATCAAAAGGTAAATTTACATGGCATATAACTGGTTATAAGTCATTTAATATATTGCTATTTTCCCAAATATGCAACTATTTATATTAAATTAGTAATATCATTAGATTAAATTTAATTACTCATATGATGGAGCAGGCAGAAGAGTCACTCCATACGACAGGGCAACGGAGAAGTTTGCAAAATTAGGAGAGAAAAATGCAGAGCAGCACAGGATTATGGAGGAGAAAAAAATAAAAATATTGTCGGATTGAAATTTTATTGGGGGACACTAAGGAATGTGAAAGGAGAAAGGCTGAGGCAGCAGAGAAGCAGGCAAATGCTATTGCTAAAATAGCAGAAACATTTTCCATTTTTACAAATAATTTTGCAACAATAGTTTTTAATAAAACACGTTTCATGATAAATGGTAATATTTATTTTATAAATTTAGGAAAATCTTGCTGGTATTATTTGATTCCTAATGTTAATGCCTTGGTTGAACCAATTATCCCTATCATCCCTCGGGCCTAAGTTTTTAATGGCATCTGTGTTACTGTGTTCATTTGCCACAATGACATCAAAATCTGGCAAATTGAAATGTTTGCAGATATTGTGAAACACTGCACAAGTGTTTATAATTAATGATGCCCTTTGAGGGCTATAATGCAAGCCCCTTTCTGATAACAAGCACCTAAACCTGCTTTTTAACACTCCATTACATATTTCTATGCAATTACGAGCCATTGCATGGGCATCAGAAAACCTTAGCTCTGGGCTTCCTGGAGCTGCATTTAAAATGGGTGTCATCAACCATGGCTGTAGTGGATATCCACTATCCCCTGTAAGGAACAACATACACAAGTAAAGTGATTTGGCTACAGACCAAATACTTTGTGTATAACTATGCAACTAACCTAGGAGCCATGCATTACGGTTTCCTGCAGAGTAGTTTTCTTTCAATGCTTCGTAAACACTGGAACTTCTCCAAATAAAGGAGTCATTCGTAGCACCAGGGTATTTTGCATTTACATTTAAAATGCATAATCCATAATCGCATATCTGTGATTTTAAAAATTAATAAACAAAATAGTTTTAGCATTTGAAACACTTCAAATAAGTTGTTATTTACCAATTGCACATTAATTGAATGATAACCATGTCGGTTAACATATAGATGCTCTGGATGATTTCTGTCTGTTAAATTTGGAGCCTTAATTTTTACATGGGTGCAGTCAATTGCTCCAATTACCCCAGGAAATCCTTTTTTTGTCATAAATCTTAAAGTTCAAGAAAAACTATTAGAGAGAGGAAAACCTAAAATATGTTATATACACTTAAAAGTAATTTTGTTCTCACTTAGTTTTAATGGCTGTTTGTTCAGCCTGTGACATAGGAAAAATCACCCAATTTTTCAGCATGTATTCGTTTACTGCATTTGTCACCTCTATTAAACATCTACTGACAGTTTTTTGACTGACAGCCAAATACAAATTCAGTCCAACTGGCCTCTGGTAACTGCCAGTAGCTAAAAAGTTCAACGCTGTTAGGACCTTTCCAGAAATAACATAACAAATACACCAATTAAATTGTTGAATCCACTAAACGCTGCCTTGTTTACTTATTTGGTTTAATCGATATTATTAATATGTTTAAATAGCAGGTCATATTAATCAGTCATAAAGAAAATGCTTTATAACCACGAATACTATTATTAACCACTATAGCTATTTACTTTTAGTTCTACGGGCAGCGATGATTTTCTCGTAGCTTTTATATGAGGCCTTAATACATCGCAGCTTCTTGATTAAGCCTAAATATCAAACAAAAATCTTCCTCGGGCAAATGGAATGCGTTTTGCCGGTCACGAAGAAATCGCTCCCTCCTTAATACCCTCCTTTCCTCTGCAGCGGCTCCCACAAGCAAATGCAAACGTCTGTACGCGGCCATTTTTACTAAGTAACTCGAATAAATATTTATCGTTAGCGTATTTAACGACACCTCATTGCTCATCGTTACGCGTTCGATGATAATTTGCCGTAGCAATAATGTCGTTATGAACGATAATTTTCAAGACTCGCTCATACTGTCGTACGAATAAAACTCGTCGATAGACGTCATTGAAGACAAAAATCCATCGGTAGGACGTAACCACGTAACGAAAATTTTAAGACTTGCCCCCCAATTTCCTGCAGGCCAGCCAATGAGTGAGCGCCAACGCGCCAAGCCGAATTTGAAGTGATCATGTGATCATGTTGAGAAGTTGTAACGGTCTAACGGTTGAACTAGGTTACTGCGTTACTGAAAGTTTATCCGCCATTACGGGAAATCTTGGGAAAGAGTTATTTTTTAGTACAGGTAAGGATGTTTTGACTATAGAGGAGTATATGAATGAATGGTTAACAACTTCATATATGCTGGTGATACATGTGACTCTTTGTGTGTATTAATTAAGTTGTTTTCTGTACGTTGCAACGTTTCCACTAGCTTGCAAAAATGAATCAAGCAGAGAAGGTAGTGCATGCACGTAAGTGCTACGCACTAAACTGCAAACATACGAGGGGAACGAGCGGAGATCTAAAGTTGAAATTACATTCGTTTCCTAGCACGGAATCTACGTAAGTACTATTAGCTATATTTGCAAAAATATTTTTGAAAGTCGACAAAATTATATGCTGTAATACCTCGATATACGAAGTAGAAGCGCTCCGTGAGTTGCTTTTGTGTATTGAAACAATATATCGATTAATTAATGTACTTCTGTATTTTATGACGTACAGTACTACATATTGTGTAATAATATTACGTACCGAGAAAAATAAAGTATGAGTTACGTTTCTTTTTTGGGATTAATCTTACTATGGTTGTGTTTACGTATGTGAAATTATATCCAGATTGCAGTTTGGAACACACGAACCGTGTTCTACCGCCCAACTCATCTTAGTTGTTATTTTTGATCCTTTAATAAATGGCTGAGAACGTTCTCTCGGGTGTGTTTGTTTATTCCTAAAAAAGGCTGTGGCCTTATACATATATGCATATGTCCTGGGATGAATAAAAATTATTATTGTTATGGGATTGCAATTTTTAACTTAAAACCTCTCGTTTCGAGATACGGCGAGTATATCGTGGACCACCTGTAGTAAAAAGGTCAACACTTTGTTGAGCCGATATTTAGTGTACAGATTATTCGCATATCGAGTTATTACTGTAGTTAGATATGTATCTCAGCATTTTCAACTTTAATAATAGTAACCATTTAACGAGATACTTCACTATGGCTTGTTTTCATGTGATGCATATCTTCACTTTAGGCTCTTTAGGAGCAAAGTTGTATTTTATGCATATGTTGAAGTGTTAATAATTCTGTAATGTTATCATTCCAGGTGCCGAGAATGGGTTGCAAGGGCAGGGAACCCCGCTTTATTTGATAGGCCCATTATGTCACTGAACAAAAGGGCATATTTGTGCGAACATCATTTCACCCCCTGTCAATACAAGTCCTATGAAGAACGCATATTGTTACGTGGTGCACTTCCTACAATATTTTCTACTGTTCCTTCATCATCACCTTCAACACCTCATTCTCTTATACCAATTTCCTCTTCCATTACTGTTTCCTCAGCTGCTTCTACTAGCACTCCTCTAGTAATATCAACTGTATCATCTGAGTCTTTGGCTACTCCACTTCCTCCTCCTCCTTTACCAAGTGAAATTCCAAGCCCCGAAGTCACATTTAGGATTCATGATGTAAGTCTTGATTCTTCTTCTAATCTATCTCTCCCTGGCACTTCATCAGCATTACCAGCAACCTCTCCTTTTAAAACATCTGTTACTGGGGATACCGAATGTTCTTTAAAAAGGAAAGCTGCCAGCGCTCATCTTTTAAAAAGCATAAATGTTAGGAAAATTGCGGATTTGACACCAAAGAAAAAACAGCTGTTTGTTAGCTACAAGAAAAAGTGGAGGGAAATTTCATACTTAAAGCATAAGTATAGCAGCAGAGTTAATCCTGAAAAGTTATCATTCAGTGAAGATTTCGGAATTTTGAACAAATCTTTGGAAAGTAGGTTAGATAAAGGTTCAGTATTGCTTCTTAATTCGCAATTGCGAAATTGTAAGGTGAAGCCAAGGGGAAGGAGATGGACTCTGAAAGAAAAACTTTTCTTTCTTTCTCTGTACAAGAGAAGTCCCCACACATACCTTTATCTTAAATCTATATTCACTCTTCCTTCTAAAAAAACTTTGGTTTCTCTTCTCTGTCATCTTCCTCTCAAAGCTGGAATTAATCCAAGTGTAATTAACCACCTTTCCTCATGTGTGAGGCAGATGTCGGATTGTAATAAGCACTGCGTGCTATTATTTGATGAAATGTCAATAAGGCCCAGTGTGGTTTACAATTCGAAGTCTGACCGCCTTGAAGGATTTCAGGATCATGGAAGCAAAGGTAGATCCGATGCTATAGCTGGGGAAGCCCTTGTTTTCATGGTTCGTGGCTTGAAACTAAAGTGGAAGCAGCCAGTAGCTTTCTACTTTAGTCATGGAAGTACACCTGGATTAATTTTAGCAGATATTATTAAAGAGGTCCTTGGTGCTCTTCAGGAAACTGGCCTGAAGATTGTTGCTACTCTGTGTGACATGGGAAGCAACAACACCATGGCTCTTAAAAATCTGGGCTGTACAGTAACAGATCCTTTTTTTGATTTTAATGGGCAAAAGATTTTCACCCTTCATGACCCCCCTCACCTGCTTAAGTGCACCCGAAATATGTTCTTAAAACATTCACTCAAGGGGCAGGTATTGGTGGGAGATGAAATGGTGACAGGTATTGGCAGGTGGTCACACATACGTCACGTGGTGGAGAAGCAGCGTGGATTCCCCAATGCTTCTATGTTTAAAATATTGTCATCTTCCCACCTGGACCCTCAATGGAGAGAGAAAATGTCTGTGAAACTGGCTGTTGAGGTGTTCAGGAGTAGTGTTGGGGATGTGCTAAATGCATGGGGGGGGATAGGTAAGTTGCATTAACAACAGCTTTTGAGAAATAGCATTTATTGAGGGTATAGTACTGTGCTGTATATTAACTCCTTTTCATTTTCTTTCTGACAGGATTCATGAGTCGTGATGTGTTTGTGACCTCATCTTTCCTTGGTTTTGTGAGTCAGCTGTTTAATAGCTTTAATGGTGGTGATGGTAAGGGTATTGATAAATATTCATTATGCTCCCCTTTAACTGACCGTAGCTCACATGTAGAATTTTGGAATGAAGCAGTTGGAAAAATTAACGATTGGAGATTCCAAAAGGATGTGATAGACCCTCAAGGGAATCCAATTTTGGACACTTTAGGTAACCCCAAAATTAAGGGTATTGTGAGGCCCAAATGTCAAAACGGTTGGGTCATGACCATTACGGCTATTAAACTGCTGTGGAAAGAGCTGAAGAAAGCCGGTTTTGACAGCCTAGAACCTTGGCGGTTAAACCAGGATCCACTGGAGAATTTCTTCGGGAACATAAGGTTACATGGAGGGGCTAACCATAACCCCAATATGGAACAGTTTGTTTCTGCTTTTAAGACATCTATCATCAATGGCATTTCATCACAATTGCTGCGAGGTTCCAATTGTGAGTCTGATGATGATGTCTTCATGGCAGATCTCGAAGATTTTCTGAAGTTGAGCCCCAGCTTTCTTGAAGGTTCGATTGAGAGAGAGAGTGCTTCTACTGATGATCTAGTATGTGAAACATCTTTCTTACATGAGGATGCTGAACAGATATGGACAGCTGAGTCGTGTGCGAAAGACATTTCAGATGCTAGTGTTAGTTGTCGCATTCTAAAAGCCTTACTTCAAGATAGTAATTGTTCCACATGTCTATCTCAGTTGACAACCAATCCATCCCTAGTGTGTGAGCAATTACTTTCAACGGGTGAACCACTGCATGTTGAGGACAGGCTTTATTTTCCGTCTGAGAGGTTTGTAGAGTCTGTGGGGCGTGCTTTGGTTTTCTTGAATGATGTAATTTCTAATCATCATCTTGACGATCGGATTGGGGAGGTGGGGAAAAATGCTATCCTGAAGTCGGAATTTTTATGGCTCCATTGCAGTGCTCACAAAATCAAGGAGAGAACTGCCGAGGAACTGTGCAAGTATGCCCTCTTTAGGTATAGCGTTAGTATAAGTAAAAAATTAGTCAGGTAGTCTTATTTAGTTCTTAGGATTAGAATGTATTAGTGATATTTATGTATGTATTCTTTGTAGATATTGGTGTTCTTTCTTTTTGTGGGCCTCGATACTTATGTTTGCTTAATTGTTTCATATTTCATTTATTTTTTAAGATAATGAGTATTCTGTTTATCCTGTTAGCAAATAGTAAAATTGTAAAAGAATTTAAGAAATTGATTTTATAATACTCGGTGTTTTTCACAATTATCTCCATAAATTACATGGTAATGTGCTAAATAAAAGAACCTTTGTGTGGAAGGAAAAGGTTCAGATGATTGAAGATATTCATTAGACTTACAAATGGTATTGTGGTGGAATACTTTTTTTGTGGTGGAACTGTCAATTAAGTGAAATTCCAAGTTAGATGTATTTTGTAATTATAAATTTATATTTACTTGATAACCATTTAATTTTGATAATTATGTTAGCTGCATCATTATGCTGTATTTAGTGTTGGATTGGTCAGTATAAGATAGCCTTGGGTGCTAGTGTTGTGATATTCATTGTAAGTCCTATATTGTGGCTGGTGGCGGAATGCTTAATATTAATGGTAATCCATTGGAGGTGTTGGTACACTGCAATTGGTGTTTGCCAGCTTAGTGTATTGCCTTGGCTATCGTTTGGGCACAATTACAATTAATGACATGGTTTGGGCATATCAAATAGCGGGTATTTTGCTTTGCATGAAAGTCTTTCATGTTAATTAGATGGAAGGACTCCTTGTTCCTGAGGAGATGTTTGCAACTGCAGTTATGCACCTTGACCCATATGCTTCTGCAGCATTTTCCTACTTTTGACAGTTAATCGAGTTCCCCATCAGTTTTTCGTGTTCCAGCAAATGATGACCCCTGCCTGCGACGCACCCTTTTTCGTGGGAAGCCTTCTTTTATAGCAACAGACATTAGCCCGAAAGAGGACACTGGTAGATCGCGGGTAGAACCAATTAGCGTTCGTGAGTGCAGCGCAATCTACCGGCACCTCACTGCGAACTGCATTAGTTGCGAGCCGACAACGTCGCCATGAGCAGAGGCAGTGAAGGAGAGGGAGAGAGCGAGATAAGACGGGAGAGAGAGCGAAGACAGCGGAAAGAATGCACCTGTGGAAAGGTTATCTGCGAGTCGAACCCTTTTCCATATCATTTGTGATTCCTCAAGTGGACATTTCTACTAAGTATTGTACTATATTTGTGTTTTGTATTATGTCACTGCAATATAATTGTTAGTACATTTTGTGACATTTATCCAGTGTATGCTATTTGATTTGTGGTCGGCAGCAGCAGTGTCACTGAGAGTTTCGTCTCACTTCAGCTTGGCAAACATAAAGCCACTGTTATTGAAGATGCTTAATGGACATTGCATGAACCTTATACAATAATTGCCCTCTTGCCTTTTCCTTAATTGAGGCTGACTGGCTGATTTCATGCTGGTCCATACGTACTTTATCAGGTGTGCGTTAGTGGTAAAATACTTCATATACTTAATGGTTGGTGACTAACTTGAATGTTTCATTGCTATTTCAATCAACATTTGCTTTGATTCCTATGCTTATTGATTCATTGAAACTGGCAAAAGTCACTTCTGTTCATAATTTGTCATGACTTGTTTCTTTATTACTGTTATGATGTTTGTCTGGTGGCTAGCTTCTGCAGCTTTCATATGTTGCTCTTTTAAGCATGATCTGCCTTGCTTCAAAATTATTCTTTCGTCTGTTACAAACATTCTACTGTAATATTTTTTCAATGTGTGCATATTTCCTATATTTATTGAACAATAATTGATCTATGTGGTTCAATTCCATTTCATATCTGTTATATGTAAATATGTACAATATTTCTTCTGCAATAAAACTATTTAAATTGTTATTCTTTCTATTCTCACCCATTACTCCTCTGGTTACGTTATTCGTAAAAAGGTTTGATTTGCTAAATAAATAAATTAGCGTCATTTATTGAAAAATAATGAATCAAATTAAATTGGTGTAAGATTTTTGAAAAGTGCGCTCGCCGTCTGTATGAAGCTGCCATTGGCTGCTGAAATTCGTCTGCTAGCTGCCTGTTCTCCGCTTCAATTGGCTGCAAAAATGGTGTCATACGTCACAACGCAACAGCAGCGCCAGCTTCGGTGCCTGCAGGAACTTTTTGTACTAGCCAGCGAAGACCACGATTTTAACATGGGAGTTCGCTCCCCCTGGCAGTACTCCATTGGAACTCGGCTGGGCCAGGGAAGGGAAATTTTACTTGGCCCCATCAGGTTGGGTAAGTTAATCGAAGTGTTTTTTGTTCCTCCTCACGTTCACTGTGTTCCCCCCTCGGGTTATAATATATACCAGTTGTACACATGGAACGCAAGCTTCATCGCCGACTGGCATATACTAAGATGAATGCTTTCCAACCCGAGGAGGGAACACAGTGAACATGAGGAGGAACCAAAAACACTTCCACTAACTTACCCAAGATACTTTTTGTTTCCTTTGAAGCAAATAATGTGCTAAAATTATACCCATATTGAGAAGTAAGATGCAGCAACTGTGTTAGCCTGCTACATTGTATCCCATCTTATCATGCAGAAATAGATTCATATCCGAATGTTGATATTACTAGCAGGGAAAATTATTCTCTATCATAATTATATGTATTAGGAGGTACAAGGCCCTGAGGCGACAGTGATTTGCAAGGCCCTTAGGCAACAGTGGTTTACAAGGCCCTTAGGCAACAGTGGTTTACAAGGTCCTGAGGCGACAATGGTTTGCAAGGCCCTTAGGCAACAGTGGTTTGTGAGGCCCTTAGGCAAGTGGTTTGTGGAGCTCATGATTATGAAAACATATTGTTGTTTTATGGAGGATTACAGGTTATTCATAGCAATTTATTTGCACATATATTATAAAATGGTGGGTGGGCTTCTGAGGCCTTTGAGGGGAACCCTCAGAAATAATTATTTTTTTCCATGATACTAGTGTTCTGAATTCTTTGCTTAATATTATTTATGCTGTTCCTCATTATCATTTAGGACAGTATTCTCAACCTTTTTGGAGCTGCAGACCCCCTGCGAAGTCCCGCAATATCTGCAGATCTCCCCTCTATGAAAAGTTTATGCATTGTTCATTCATTGCCTCATATTTTCACAATGAAACAATCAGAGCTCTGTGCTTGATCAAACAAGTTAGAGATAAAAATAAACATGTCCTACTCAACTCGTGAAACCTCGAGAAATAAAGTGCCAACCCTTAGGGGTCCAGGGATCCCTGGTTAAGTAACACTGATTTAAGATATATGACCGCTTTTTTGTCTTTGGAATTTTATGCACTCTATATTTACATTTTTCCTCCTCTCTCATTAAACTCCTGACTCGGTTAACACTAATTCTCTCGTGGCTCTAGATGCAAGGCCTCCAGAAGTGTGAGGCCCTAGGCTATGCATGTGAAACTGGCAGCCCTTATTGTGCTTTACTGTAGCATGAATGCTAATTTTTGCTGCTGTTATTTTAACTAAATTGCTCAAGATTTTATATAAATACTTTATTTTTGAAAAGGAGTCGAGATTTTCTTCTTAATTGCAATAAGAACACATTTTCAAAATAACTGTTTTTAATTGCCAAGCATATTCAATATTCTAAATGAAACCTATTTTGCCAGCTCTGACCCTCATATATATATACCTACACATGTATAGCAGCTTGGATAATAAATATTATTATTATATAACTTGAAACCTATAACATCCGTTGCTTCAATGTGGCCCTGATGCTTCTTCAAGTAAGGCATGTCTGCCTTAGGCAGTCAGCTAGATAGCTAGGCCCTATATCTGCCTCTGATGATATGTTTTGCTATTAAATACAAATAAAATCGCTCCAAAAACTTTCGAGGCATAAAAAATAACTTGCAATTATTATACAGGTTTATGAACTTTAATATATGTGATTATGTTGTTCTAAAAATCTATTATTACAACCACTTTTGGCGATTTTTCAAAAAGAAATGAAACTATTACATTTTTGTGAAGGCACTGTACAAGGTTCACTCTGAGAAATGTAAGGTTTTTCTTACATTAAGAACTAGATACAAAAAATGAACAATATGTTTAAATTGATTCATTGGGAATTTTTCAAGAGATGCTCAGATTAATAGGTCAAACATTAATGTAAACATTCAAATCTTCAACAATTTCATTTTTATTTCATTCAACAAGGAATTTTTATAGAATTCATATTTTAACCACATTATATCATTATACATATTGTAAGATTATTACTACATAATTTAAAAGTAATTCAAAAAGATATTTTCTGTATAAAGCTTTCGGCATAGGTCTTGGAAGTAAGAAATGACCTCATACAAGAAAGATAATAGATACAGATCTTTAAAAAAATAATTAATTTGAGGATGTTGCCTCCATAATGTAATAAAAACATGACAGTGATATGTGATTTTTTTCTTCTTTGACAGAAGATGCGTGAAAACACTGATTATTTAACAAGAAATAAAAGCTGTTATTTCTCTTCATCATATTCCATAAACCAGTAAGCATCCACCAAAATTAAGTCCAATACAATTATTGTACATTATTTTGAAAAAGCGTGGAAGACGGCAAGGCTCTGTATGTGATAGCTCATTTAGCACCAGAGCAAGAGGAAGGCAACGACGAACTCGATGGTTTTTCACTAGAATCCACATGTCTGTGTGCCTTCTCAGAACTGGGGATTCTATGAGTGGAAGAAGGTAAGTCCACCTTCTCAGCAGGAAAGTGGCAGTGGGCCTTATTCCCTGCTGGGTAGTGGGAAGGATTCGCACCATGGCATTCTTCATTATGACACTGGATGTGGTATTCAAGTGCTCTCACCTAAAAGTCGAAAAAAAAACAAATAAAAGGAATTTGAAGAAAATCTTAACTTCAATACTTTTGTCACACTAGAATAAAACAAAACATCAATTGGAATATTTTTCTAATTAAAGACATTTTTAGAAAACTAAATAACTAATTAAATTTAAAAAAATAACTTGGAATATTTTTGTGTCAGCAGTTCCTTATTTTATAAAAACAAACTTTAAATTAAATTTTCTGCTACCTATTCAGTCAACTGTAGGCAGTCATAATAGTTACTTAGGCAGTGAAAATTATAGATAAAACAAGCATTTCATCTCACCTTGAAAAATACATTAATTTTTCAGAGAGATATTTCATTAATAGATATATATTTTTAATTCAAACCGATTTCACCTCTGCAACGATTTTTGTTCTTTCCTTATGGAACAATGTTGGAGTAAAACAATCCCTAAAATATGCAATTTTTAGAATAATATACTGTTTCCATTGTGGGGTACTAATGCCACACATTTCTGCCAAATTTTAAAGTTATAGCACATCTAGAAGTGAAATAATATTTATCTAATTGTTTAAATTTTAAAAATTTTTAACGGCTGCAACAACTTCATGGAGATATTCAAATGTTTATTTGTGCATTTGCACTAAGTGCTAAATAACTTTAAAATTTCAGCTCCCTAGCTCGTCTCTAAGTACCTAATCATTTATGTATTTGTTTAAAATTTAAGAATTTTTAACAGCCAAACTAATTAAAATATCAAAATTTTTATAATCCCTATTTAATTTTTTATACGAATTCTAGCTTGAAAAAAATTTCAGCTTCGTAGCACATTTGGAAATACATAAACTGAAGTTTTTTTTAAACAATGCAATTTTTAGCGGCCAAATTGAGCACTTTCTTGAGATTTTCGGTTTTTCTTGTTGGTTTTGC